>OZ023252.1:11833805-12128175 GCA_964006365.1 Trididemnum miniatum
CCAACCCCAATCCCCACCAAATCCCCAACCTCACCCCCCCAATCCCAACACTCCCGACCCCAACCCCCGATCCCAACCCCCCAACCCCAACCCCCTCCGACCCTAACCTTCCCAACCCTAACCCCCTCCGACCCCAACCCCTCCGACCCAACACCCCCGACCCCAACCCCACCCCCCGTTCCAACTCCTCCGAACCCAACCCCTCGATCCCACCCCCCGACCCCAACCCCCTCCGACTCTAACCCCCCCCAACCCTAACCCCCTCTGACCCCAACACCCCCCGACCCCAACCCCCGTCCCCAATTCCTTCGACCCCAACCCCCGTCCCCAACCCCTTCGACCAAAACCCCCCGATCCCACCCCCCGACCCCAACCCCCTCCAACCCTAACCCCCTCTGGCCCCAACCCCCCGTCCCCAATCCCCCCGACCCCAAACCCGGTCGTCCCCGATCCCACCCCCCCGACCCCAACCCCCTCCGACCCTAACCCCCCAACCCTAACCCCTTCTGACCCCAACACCCCCGTTCCCAACTCCTCCGACCCCCACCCCCCGATTCCAACCCCCCCAACCCTAACCCCCCGACCCCCTCCGACCCTACCCCCCCAACCCTTACCCCTTCTGACCCCAACACCCCCGTTCCCAACCCCCAACCCCCGATTCCAACCCCCCGATCTCAACCCCCTCGACCCCAACCCCCTCCGACCCCAACCCTCGTCCCCAACTCCTTCGACCCCAACCCCTCGATCCCAACCCCCCCGACCCCAACCCCCTCCGACCCTAACCCCCCCAACCCTAACCCTCTATGGCCCCAACCCCCCCGTCCCCAATTCCTCCGAGCCCAACACCCCGACCCCAACATTTTCAACCCCCCGACCCCAACCCCGGTCGTCCCCGATCCCAACCCCCTCCGACCCTACCCCCCCAACCCTAACCCCTTCTGACCCCAACACCCCCGTTCCCAACTCCTCCAACCCCCACCCCCCGATTCCAACCCCCTCGATCTCAACCCCCTCGACCCCATCCCCCTCCGACCCTAACCCCCTCCAACCCTAACCCCCTCTGACCCCAACCCCCCCGTCTCCAACCCCTCCGACCCCAACCCCTCGATCCCAAACTCCCCGATCCCAACCCCCTTCGACCCCAACCCCCTAACCCCTTCTGACCCCAACCCTTCCGACCCCAACATCCCTGACCCAAACCCCCCCCCCGTCCCCAACATCTCGTCCCCAACCCCCCTGACCCCAACTCTCCCCCCGTCCCCAACTCCTCCGACCCCAAACCCCAACCTCCCGACTCCAGCCCCCCATCCCCAACCCCTCCGACCCTAAAACCCCCGATCCCAACAATGTCCATCGGTCCCAAAATACCCATTTGCTCCAATTGCTGATTTGCCCTGGTGCTCATTTTTCCTGGTGTGCATTTGCCCCAAATGCCCATTTTCCCTAATGCTCACTAGCCCTAATGTCCATCGATCGGTCCCAAGGTGCCCATTCTGCTCCAAAGTGCCCATTTGCCGCAAATACCTGTTTGCTCTGGTGCTCATGTTTCCTGGCGCCCATTTTCCCCAAGTGCCCATTAGCTCCCAATGCCTACTCGTCCCTGTGCCCATTTGCCTCAAAAGTTCTTGTTTGTCCAATTAAATGCCCCAAATACCCATTTGCCCCGGTGACCAGTTGCCCATACAATTGCGCTCATTTTTCCTGGTGGCCATTTTTTTCAAGTGCCCATTTGCGCCAAATAGCTAAGTGACCATTTGTCCCTGTGCCCATTCATTTTACATTCCTAACCCAAGTCAAAACAGTAATGGTTTCTGCCGCTAGGGGGTGCTAGAATTGTAGTACGTGTGCCCCTATGCATAGTCGTACCCCACATGAAATCATAGAGCTTACATGGATTCATAAACATTTGCATGTTTTTCATTCCTCTTCAAAAACAATAATTTGATATATTCGGCCACTAGAGGGTGCTACATATCATTTTGCATTAGTCATTGTCATATCCCAAGTCCCCAAAATAGGGCGCCCCTTAGTCATTTGCCAAACGAGACCTGCAACGTATTTCTCAGACAAAACAACATATTTCTCAGGTAACGTTACCAGCCCTGCAACGTATTTCTCAGGCAAAACAACATATTTCTCAGGTAACGTTACCAGCCCTGCAACGTATTTCTCAGGCAAAACAACATATTTCTCAGGTAACGTTACCAGCCCTGCAACGTATTTCTCAGGCAAAACAACGTATTTCTCAGGTAACGTTACCAACCCTTATGCGTGGACAGGGTAATCGTATAGCTAAAGTTTATTGTTTTAGTAACCCCAAACAGCTGCAGTAAATACCAGAACCGTCTGTAAAGCCTCTATTTAATCGCCACTATATTGGAAGGATTGAAAAGTAGAGCGCCACCCTCTAATTGAGTACCACCTGTAATGTCACTACAGGGGAAGGTGTTGAAAATGACGAGGACGGCTTCACAGGGATGTGTCACTTGATTTTCCGCACTGAGTTTTTGATTAACTTATCAGTAACTGTGTTAGGGTAGATGATTTTTTTTTTAAAGGTTAAATGCTAACTCTGTTTCAAGTTTTTTCTTTTCATTGATTAAATTTATCTTCCCAAAGTTCTGACCAGCTGGTCCAAAAATTCATCACCATGCTTTAACAGTTCTAACTGAACACCATCTCTAATATAGAACGCCGCAATAGGAAAAAAGAAGGGTTCAAAAATAGAGCGTTGTGGCTGTGTGGCTCTCAAATAGAGGCTTCACGGTAGGCCAATGTCACGTATACGGTCACGAAAACAACGAAAGCAGTAAGCTTTTTTGTAGCATACGATAGTTACCGTATTTTTCACAATCTTCCTCGATGGACCGGTGCTCGTTTATCTCAAATTGAATGCCACATCAATACCTTTGACTCTATTTTACGCAAATTTACATTCTCTTTCATTCAACGTTGTCAGAGATGGTCTAACAACTTAATTAACTCCCTAATGACATCTGGCTGTTTTTATGAATCCTCGTTTTATGCCAATTACAACAATTTGCTCTTTGCTTTTACATGACTCTGGTATGCCTTCTTGGTACTGTTTAATGGCTATTATTCATCCTGTTTTTCATTTATCCGTTTTTTTTCGTGTGTGTTATTTTCTGTGGACCTTGCTTCACGCTGCTGTTTTTGCTTGTTGCTGGAGTATGAAATAAGCAAGTAATAATAATAATAATAATAGATAAAGTTGGGATGATCAATAACTCAACTCCAATTAACGTTAATTCCCAAACCGATAAAGTGATGCGTAGGGAAATAATAGAACTTCATAAATCGCATTGCCACACGTAAAACTAGAATCGAAACGTTTTAATTGCTTTCTCTGACAAGAAAAAGCAGCTTTGTTGGCAAAGAAATTGCTAGGGTTAGCACTAGGCCTACACAGCAAAACAAAGTGAATTAAAAAATTTAAATAACGCTACACTCAAAAAAATTTTAAAACTAGGCTATGCACAGTCCGCCGCTTTTATTTTATGACTGCTGCTCATTTTATCGATTTTGAAGATTGGTTGTTAACGTCAAAATTAAGTCTGAAGAAAGGAAAGCTCCCACCTCCTCGAGAATCAGCCCCGCCCCTCACATTATGAAAAATTACACCGCAAATACAGTTGGCTACATGAGTGACCGTCTGCAAAGTCAGTGCAGATAGTAAGGGTATACAATACATTGGTGTAGGGGCCTAGTTTTGAGTTCAATTGCTATTGCTTGCTATAAACGGCATTTACGACAACTACTGTATCTCGCCTCGTCTCAAAACGTAGTTTCAAATTCTGTTAAGTTTCAGATACATTCATGCAGAGGTATGATTGTAGAAACAAACGCGTAAATTAGGCCCCCCCAGGGTCCCACCTGAAAAAAAGTGGAGGCGCCAAAACCCTACCGCCTCCCCTCCCCCCCGCTTTCGCCACCAATGCCGACAACCTGGAGTGATAATTAGAGTACAGACTTCCATAGTCTTTTTTAAGACTCCATATCCAATCCTCCCCCGAGCACACAAACTGGTAAGGCCGAAAATCAAAACTTCAACTGCTGTCTCACGTCCGCAAACATGATTTCAATCCAGCTTCAACTCCGAATCCAGTTGTAACGTTGAGGTACCGGTAGGCCTAGGCATAGATACAGTGACGATCGGTGGTGCTTTTCTTAGGGTGGCCTAATCATTGTAAACAATTTAATAGCAGCACAGTCGACAATGCTAATTTTTTTCAAACTAAACACAAATTGAAGTTCCAAATTTTTGATAACATAAAAGATAGGACATGCTACATTTTATTGTGTGGCTCACTTACTGCTTTCATACGCACAGTACTCGAGCTGAGGGGGGATGCTATCTCTACGGAAAAGCATCAATATCACTCTACAAAACATTTCCGCTAAAACCATTTCTTTGTAACAAATTGGCCATCCCCTTTTACATCGTAGTGCAAAACTTGTTGCCGCGCATTGGCGCCAACTTTTGCATTTGCTTTTCTGGCTGGTTGTTTTGCGAAAAATTTTTCGCAAACAGTGTCTGACGCAAACGGAAATTATTACAAATGGAATTGAATTCACTGCGTGCGTAATTGCTTATTGCAATTCCGCAGCATTGTTGCAAAATCAACGGTCAGTTTGCAACAATATCGCATGAGAGACAGGTCACTTGGTCAATGTGAAGCGAGATGTAATCACCGAGGGCCGAAACTTAATAACCCGGTTTTAATGGAAATTTTTGAAACCGAAACTAAAAGCACGGTACACCTAACAACACAGTTTGCGTCAGGGCTGCGAAGTCGACCAATTTTTAACGAGTTCGAGTTCACGAGATGTTTGCAAATCCAAGTTCGAGTTCGGCAGAAAAAGAGCGAATTCACGTTCAAGTTACCATGTTTTCATTAAAAACTCTTGCAACACCTGATATGATGCAATAATTTGGTTAAACGAAATGAGAAGAGGATAAAATAAAAGAAACGAGAAGAATGAGAAACCAATTGAGATGCGAATGAAGGGCCGGAATCGCAATCATTCAATCTGCAACGAAACATCAAAAGAAAAAGTCGTTTGATGATATTCGATCTATGAGTTTGATTTATTTAGAATCACTCAACCAGTGAACTCGATTGTTGATTTTCGATTGTAGGTTCGAGTTCGGCAAAAATGACCGAGCTAGAGGTCGCAGCCCTGGTTTGCATAATAAGTTATTTAGGTCGAGTGTTTCTGATATCCAACCCCCTCCGAAACATATCAGGTGTCTGGGTTAATGAGAGTTACCACTATTTTGAACCGAGGGGGCAACGGGAGGCAGATTTTGCCACTATAAACCTTTTGGCTTTTCCTTTTAGAGATAGCGGGTATCGTCGACCACTGAAGATTTTTTCCTTTCTTTTTTTCGGAAATCGTTTTAGTCCTTTTCAAAATTTCTGGCTGCCTGTGTCACAGTCTGATTTTAAAAACTGTGTGTAATAAAAGATAACGCCCCATCCCCTCTTGTATGTTTAAGTACTGTATACGCATGAAGCAAGATCCTGCACAATTTATAAAGTGCTCTGATTAAAGTGTGACTTTGATCATGAACACAGCAGTACAAAAGTTAAAAAGCAGCTAATCTCGCAAGAAAAAATGCCACCGCCTTTAAGTTTTGACTTACAATTCATTAGACTGGCCGGTTAGAGCACAGGGGTGTACCCAGGGTCCTCCCCCCCCACTTCGCAGACAAATGCACAAAACTTTTGTGGTGTAAAGCTGATATACGTCCAGCCAGCATTACTCCGGCATTAAAAGTAGGTTATGTCGAAGCTAGTTTTGGGAAGGGGTACTTTCAACGTCATGTAAAAATTTTAGAACGCCTATCCAGACCGGTATTTAAAAAAAATTATATATAACAATATTTTGGAGTTAAGTTTGATACGTTCGATTGCAAGGAAAGGAGACCACAGTCGTTTGGAGGTTTTCAAAGGATAAGTGCGGAAGAAGTTGAAGCAAGCACAAAAGCTCGTCTTTCAGAGAAAGTTAACTGACATGCAGGGCCCGACTTACTTAGCAGGTTGAAGCCTATAGGGCCTTGGAGAAAATGATGGGCCTCATCACAAACAACGAAGACCTCTTTTCTTTTTTTGGTAATCGACCACCAAGACCATGCATGGGCAACATGAGTTTCAGGGGAAAACAGGACACGTGAGGACGTGCAGACCTTTTTTTTTTTGCTCCTCACCAAATTTCAGCAGAAAAATAAGTCATCTGCGGACGTGATGGCCTTTTTTTGCTCTTCCAATCGGTGTCATCAAATAACCTAGGGCCTCTCATAGTCTAAATTCGGCCCTGCTGGCATGGCTTTAAATTCCAGGGCACCCCCCTGGAACAGTTGTTAAAGACATCGCTATCGGTGGGGGAGGTCTTTGGGTTCCATTCCCGGGCCGGATCGGACACAGTGTCTCCAAAGGCTTGCCACTGCTGCGATGTTTCTTCGCTACAGTGTTGCTGCGGCGCTAAGCCGTGGAGATGGGCCTCGCCACTTGTTACACACTTATGCGTACCACTGCTACTGGTTGCACGAGTAAGTTATAAAATTTTTTGATTTAACGATGTCACAAAACTGTAGGCCTAAGTAGCTATATACTGTTATTCGATGAACCAGCCAGGAAACAGTTTTCTCTGTTGATTCTCCTGCTGCAGAGTTGTCAACGAGCCGAAGATGTTGAGCCCGACCCGAATCCTAATTTATCAGCCAGTCTGAGCCCGATTTAAAGCCGAAATCAAAAACATCACTTTAAGTTTTGAGGAAATTTTAATAAAAAAGAAAGAGTTTCAATCATTCACAGTCACACCAGTTAGGAGCAGCACTAGTTATGACAAGGTGTTCTTTTTGCTTTGTTCCAATAGCCTGATCTCAAAAACTCTGTCACTCACTGAAAATCTTGATTTTCCTCCCGCGTTTGGCCAAATTGAAGCCCGACGAATTTTTAAAATCCAACCCCGGCCCGAACCCGACGAGAAAAGCCCGAGCCCAATTGACCACTCTGTCCTGCGGTCTATAACGTTTGAGCGAAATGATTGGACGAAACGGAAGATTGATGATCACGTGGGTCGGCAAATTTGTAGGTGGATTACCCTGGCGACAAGATTAGTGCTAGAGCTTAACCAAAGCGATACCGGTACTGTAGCTGGCTCTACATGAAACGCAGGTTCACGTTTTATGTAGGCCTAGGTGCTTCATCAGTGCCGTAGCGAGAAATTTTAAAAGGGGCTCCATGAACTGCAAAATCCATGAAAAGAGTTTGGTATATTTCAGTCATTTAGAAACATTTCTTTTTTTTACTAGAAGGCAAAGTCATTTAAATGCGCTCCTGGCAACGGTGATAAAAGTCGAAATTAAACATGGAACTTTGAATCTAAAAAAATGAGTTTGTGGATTTTTAAATCAGAAAGTATAAACTACAGTCTAGTCCAGAACTTCAAGTTTGCAGAAGAATTTGCTTAAGTATTCGATGATTTCCTTGATTCCATTCACCGATCGTCACTAGTCAACTACGACCTCTGTCCGGCTCCGGTAAAATTGGTTCGACTGCGGCTCGCATTCGACTCTTTTGGCAGCTCTCCTGGAATGCTAGTACATGAATCTGATAATGCAGTGGTTCTTAAACTGGGTTCGACCGAACCCCAGGGGTTCGGTGAGGCTGTAGCAGGGGTTCGGCTAAGATCAGAATAAGTTTTTGCAAAAAGGCATACAGTTGTAATAAATGACTATCTCTGCGTGGAATGATGCATCCCCCACCATACTCTTTCAACGCTGTTTTTGATGAATACAATTTTTCCATAATTTCAAACCTATTTGATAACAATCATCTTTACGCCTTAAGCACGCATAAATCGAAAATGTACGAACAAAATGTATCATATTTGGTGAAGGACTTAGAGTTAGAGGCAAAAAAATTAAACAGAATTTGCCATAAAAATTGTTCAAAAAGCTCTAAAATGGCCATTACAGTGTCTAAATTTTTGAAAACTTTCCGGGGAAGCATACCCCCGGACCCCCCTAGAGCCATATTTTTGTTCCTCAATTTGCTTCAAATTAACTTTACGAAAAAAAAAATACGCTTAAAAAATGTAAAAGTTTTATGCCACCCTCCACCGCCTTTAAGAATATTCTGAATACGCCCCTGACGTAAAACATTTTCAAAGAGCTTATGCTTTTTTCCGGTTTAGACGTCTAACGTCTTTGCACTCATTTAACATTCAGCCTAATTCAAAACTGCATCCCCCTCTAAAATTTTGTGGATCCGCTCCTGGTTATAATTAAGGGTTCGATGTAAGCTTGCATGACACCTGTTGGGTTCGATACTTCCGACAAGTTTGAGAACCACTGTGATAATGCAACTTCGAAAAACTTTGATTTCGTAAAATTCGTATTTTCGCTTACTGCGAAAGTTTTTATGACCACAATTCTACTGAAACGGGTGCAAAACAGTTTGGCGAAGCGCTCGTGGAAAACCAATGAATAAAGCGATTAGCTGCTAGTTAGCGCAACCAGTGATGGAGTACTCGAGTACAACTCGGGTACCATTTTTTGTGTACTTGTACTCGAAACCCCAGATACTCGGTTTTTACTCGTACTCAGTCAAAAAAAGCGCCGAGTACACGAGTACATTTGGCTTTCTCTAGAAGTAACAAACAACTTGAACTTTCGATGGCAAACCACAGCCAATAAAACCCGTAAAGAAATTGATTTGATTGAGTTGCTTTTGCTTTAATCCGTGCAGACTGCAACAGAACAAACAGCTAGTACAGTATTGGGTTAACAGCAAGCAAATAGTATTGTTTGACAACAAACGCTCTTCTGCTGCCAAAAACGTGTGAAGGTTGTGGAGACTTTTCATTTATTTTGCAATTAAAGTTACGTACCACAGAAATCGAGCCGCGTGTGTTACATAGACTGTTACAGTTGGGTTAGCGTTTTACGATTTCACCTCAGATCTTGATAAAACATTTTATACAGTGCATGTATTACTGTAATTTGCCAATCTCAAATTAGTTTTGCTATGGTATTGCATGGTAGGGGTATCCGAAAAAGAACAAGAGTTAGATTTTTGAAGGCAATATTTTGAGTGTTGAATTTAGGTCGAAAAGAGATGGCTTAGTTGCATAGTTGTTCTGTAGCTGAGTTGTAGCTGTAGGCAATATTTTACTTTTTTTTTGCAAGAAACTGATAATAAGTCGAGTCTTTTGATAACGCGTGTAAAATGCGTTTGAAATATTAATGCGACTAAGCACTAATTAGGATTATTTTATAAAAATGAATCTTAAAGGTGAAATTAAAAAATAGTACTGTAAACCGGTAAATATACAAAATTTTTTCAAAATTTTTCTTGAAAAAGTTTTGTATTTTATTTGAATCTTGTGCTTTGTATAACCGGTAAATATACAGAATAAAAATACCGTTATAAATTTCAGTAGTAATCAAGGGCGTTGGAAGGTGGGGGCTGAGGGGGACTAAAGCCCCCCTGTTTTTTCAGCCCCCCATAGAAATTTTGAGCCCTCCTTCAGCCCCCCCTTTCGAAAATTTATAACTACAGTACACCCTGCACTTCAACGATGCTTATGGCGTCACTTGTTATTCGTTTCTTTTTTTCATAGATACCATCAAACCAACGTATTAACTTTTGCAAGTTTGTGACAAAGGTGAACAAAATCGCAAAAACTGCTGGATGTCCAGATACAAAGCTCGGGTAAAAAATTCGTGTACAAAGCTCGGGTGAAAACCTCGCGTACAAAACTCTTGGAGCTCTGTTATGACCTTATGATGTCACAGTTTAATTTTCTTCGATTTGAAAAGAAACTTTTGAGCAAATAACAACGAAACAACAAAATATCAAGTTAGAATTAGCTAGCTTATCCAGGGAGCAGTGGCGTAGCGAGAAATATGAGAAAAGGAGGGGGGCATAATTTCCACAATTTTTTCCAACTTTTTTTTCGGTAGAACAAATTTGAGGGGGTCCGGGGGCATGCTCCCCCGGAAAAAATTTTAAAAATTTACATGCTGTTATGGCTATTTAATGCTTTTTGAAAATTTTTCAGCCAGATTTTATGTAAATTTTTTGACCCTAATAACGGATCCTACCCTCCTGGATCCACCCCTGGCCGTAAGCTACAGAAATCATCAAAAGAGTATGGCATATTTCAGTCACTTGGCACCATTAGTTTTTTTTTTTTTACTTAAGGGCAGAGTCAAAAGGGGATGGGTGGGCATGGCACAATGGCCCCCTAAATACGCTCCTGCCTTTAGGAGCTTGTAAACGCATAATAAGTTCATGTAAAGGAGGTTAACACGTTTACAAACCCCGATCTGGCTAGTGTGTGTATGCTAGCTAAAGAAAAGCTTGAGTTATCAAGCAGCCTCCAAGTGACTTTACTGAAGTAAAGTGCATGATCCGCATGATGTATGTTGCGATAACAAGGAGGGGGGTCTGGGGGCTGAAGACGTTGGTATGGTAACACGAATTTTAGCCCCTCCTACTTAAAAGTACTTCCAACGCCACTGCTAGTAATAGTAACTAGTAGCTGATATTATATTGCAGCCTTATTTTTAATGCTTTTGACTTTATGTAAAGGCAATCGGTTTGTGTAATTGCGTAGGTACCTAATTTGTTTAAAATACAATAGTAATTTTAGTGTGTTATCGATACTTGTCAGAAAATTGTCACTTGCAGTTGTGCACCTTCTTAATATCCCAAACACTGAAAAAATGTATTCGTTTATGTTTTTGCGACAAACTTTGAGCTGTTACAACTTAATAATTGTTCTTTTGCTAAATTTGTAAAAGTACTCGTACTCGAACTTTTTTAGGGTACTCGTATTCGAGTACATTTTTCAATATCAGTACTCGTACTCGAAGTGTTTTGTGGTATTCCTACTCGGAAGTTGAGTACTCGACTCCATCACTGAGCGCAACAGATTCAAACGTTTGGAGTCCGATACTGGACAATGTGTAACTATGTAGGTGTTGTTACTTATAATTTAGATTCGGGATTACATGTCGTACATATGTGTTTGTTTGTGTGCGTAGGTGTTCAATGTATGCATCCTTCCACAAAATTGTACTCATTTTACTGAAAAAATTAAAAAAAATTGCACTCGCGCTTAGGAGCACAATAACCTAATCCTAAGAACCAGGGAGTCGAACCGAACCCAAACCTGAACCGCGAACCGGTAAAAACCGCTTTTTTTCGGGGAACCCGAACCGAACTTGAACCGCCTAAGTTTGAGATCATTGAACCTGAACCGAACCCGAAGCTTTAATATTTTAAATCTGTGAACCTGAACCAAACCCAAACCTTTAAAATTTTAGGCAGGTAAACCCGAACCTATAATATTTTGTGTACATAAACCTGAACAGAAATCGTTTAGTAACAATGTTCGAACTTGAGCTGATTCTTAAAAAATATTAATAAAAATCTCTAGACATGTGCTGCGATGCGTAACATTCTTTCTGCTTTCCAAAATTTAATGAGTCTGAAACAAGTCAGGACAGGTCATGCCAACTTGGTAACAGGGAGTCGAACCGAACCTGAACCGCGAACCGTTAAAAACCGCTTTTTTTCGGTGAACCCGAACCGAACCTGAACCGTTTAAATTTGGGATCATTGAACCTGAACCGAACCTTTAAATTTTGGTGCAACTGAACCCGAACCGAATCTGAACCCAAATTTTTGAAAAGTCTTGAACCTGAACCGTTAAAAATTAAATTTCTTGAACCTGAACCGGAGCGATATTTTAAACGGTTCGACTCCCAGAACCCCTCGCAAAAACCAGCATTGTCGGAGACCTGGCCTGGCCCTGTAGGTCTATATTGTTAATCGCACGCTCTACCGTCTTAGTTGCATCATTGGACTCTAAGTCTCAATATTCCTCGCCAAGTTTGTGTTCGAGCTATGGTACTGAAACTAAGCCGAGTCGTTTGACTTGTTTGCTTGCTTGGTGATTCATATTTACCCTGCCCACAACCAAATAGAACCGAAACTTAGCGACTAAAGCAAAAATCATTGAAAATGCTGACGTAAATTTGAAACAAGTTGTTCAAAAATCAACTACCTTTTTTCAAAACTGCAGTACGTGGTGAAATTTTGGTAACGAGCGCTCTTTACGAATGAACCGCCGAACGTTAGAAAAACAAGTTGTACTTGTTACCACAATTACGGCACCTAATGTGTGTTTAAAAGTCATATCCAGGCTTTCGTTATTGCTATTGCATCTCACCATTTAAATCAGTACTGCTGCTGCGTGCTCGCGTCGTTTTCAGTCGAATTCAAGCACAATAATAATAGGCAAATTCGAGTTTAGTATTTTTACCAAGTTTAAACAGGTTGTTTGAAATTTCAAATTAAATTCAAAATCTGAATCAAGTTTTTTCGATGTCAAGTTTGAGTTCAGGAATTTTTTTTCGTGTTCAAAATCGCGTTTCGCAAAAAAGAACGAGTTCAAATCCCTGATTCCAATATTGTCACGAAGAAGCCTTTCCACACACGTTATCATTGCAGTAAGATCAAAACTCGAATCTTCATTATACTCGCGTTACTACGCCGAAGCGTGTAGCGAGTGATGGGCCCATCTCCGCGGCTGAGCCCCAGGGCAACACAGCTTCGAAGGAACATCGCAACGATGGCGAACCGTTGGCGACACGTATCGTATTCGACCGACCCGGGATTCGAACCTGGACCTCCCGTACCGATAGCATTGTGTTGTAACAACCGAGTCGACCGGCCGGTCATCATTGCAAGTAAAAAAACACAAAGCTGAAATAGCTCAAAATTTTCATTTAGCCTGTGGTGATTTTACTTGTCAAGTTATATCGTCGTTTTGCGAGCGAATGTGCTTGCCTAGAAGTCCAAGACTTGTGGTACAGGGTTGCCAGCTATACTTTGCAGCTGGATACCAAATTTTCAGCAGTTGGATGCCAAAATCATGAGTTGGATACCAAATTTTTTCAGGTTTATATTCGCCACGCGAAACAAACTAAGCATCACTATTTGAATTATTTATGATACCCTTACAAGCATAAAAAAGAAAGCACATGGCGGCAAATCATCGTTCATGAAAACATACCGGTACACAACAACCAAAAAACATCAGGAAATGCAAAAAAAATCAGATAATATATCAATAAATCGTAACTCACACAACAAAAATAAATAAATAAGCACAGTCAAAAGCAAAGCCATCTTGCCGAAAATGTAACATAAAATGAGTGTGGACTGTGGATCATAGTCATGGATTCAGCAAATTAAGAATTGGCACTTGGCAGTGCCTAGATTCTTTTGAAATTGCTCTTTCACACCAACCCCTAAGTTACATTACCTTTAGCTCTCTAACCCTATCCCCACTTTCCCCCCCTAACTGTACTTTAATACCCCTAATTTAATGTTTCAAGTTACTGCTCATGACTCATGACATCACACTAGCGTGACACCAAATCTGCTTGCGGCGGATACCAAATTATTACAGGATACCAAATAAGAAAAGTGGATTCCGAATAAGCAGCTTGGATACCAAATTAGGGTCAATTTGGTATGCTAGGATGCAACCTGGCAACCCTGTTTTGGTAACCGCAAAAGTAAACACGACACTGGTTAGTTGGTCACGCTTCATTTAGTTAGTCACAGTGGTTAGTTCTTAGAAACGTCTGCGCAGTTGTGTTCCTTCGCTAAAAAAAAGCAACGCGTTACGAACAATTCTCATATTTTCAAATTTCTGATGCTATTTCGCATTTTGGTCGAGCTTTAAAAACTCTTCGGCTATCATTATCATTTTCGCAAATGGCCGGAAATTGCTGCTTTTCTGTTACAAATTCGAAAAAAATAGTGAGAAAAAACTTGTTTCAAAAGAAGAAATCGTAAAAAGCACTGTGTAGTGCTAGTGCGTAGGCCTACATAATATACTAATGGTTTGCTTAGGCACTCAATAATACTGAAATGCAGCAATATGAATAGCTAGTACTTAAAGAAGGCGAAAGGGTCGCAGAGTCAGTTATGAAAAGGCAAGTGTACACTACAGTGCAGTATCAACATTACGATAGTAGCCTACCTAACAAAAGAGCGTGAAGGTTGAGATCATGTAATAGACAGATAGATTGAAACAATTCGTTCTAGCTAAAACAAGTCTAACTGGCATCGAATTCTGCTCTACTTACTGTGCTTTTTTTTTCAATGTTGCAGATTATAATTATATAATTAGTGATAACCTCAGTAAGTATGCCTTCTGCCGGACAAGCTTTTCCGATTGCTCTAATTGCCGATGAAGACAGATCATCGAAATGTGAGTTGTATTTTTAAGCAAAAGATTTAAAAAACCGGCCAGTTATCTCAGTTGTGAAGCGCATTACTACCGGTGCGGCAGGTCTGGGGTTCGATTCCTTGGCCTGTCAAATCGGAAACAGTTTCGCCCACGGCTTGCCACCACTGCGACGTTTCTTTGAAGCTGTGTTGCCCAAGAGCAGATCATGCTATGGAATAAAATGGAAGACGATTTTTCCATATTCCATACTGCAAAATTTCTTCCATTCCATACTAAAAACCTTCCATTCCATATTCCATTCCATACTAAAAGTTTTTTCCTTATTCCATTCCATTCTTCTAAAATTTTTTTCCTTATTCCATTCATTCCATTCCATTCTTCCATTTCATTCTTCCATTCTAAAATTTTTTTCCTTATTCCATTCCATTATTCCATTCCAAGATTGAGGGCCATAATTTCCACATTTTTTTCAAGCGTATTTTCTCGGCAAAACTATTTTGATGCTGATTGAGAAACAAAAAACGCTCCAAGGGGTCCGGAAAATTTTTGAAAATATACAAGCTGTAATGGCTAACGTGCTTTTTGAATAATTTTCATGCAAATTTTGTTTAAATTTTTTGACCCTAATTCTGAGTGCTTCGCCAGATATGATGCATTTTGTTCGTACATTTTCGATTATTCGTGCTTAAAGCGTAAAGCTTGTCACTATCAAAGAGGTTTGAAATTGTAAAAAAATTGTATACATAAAAAACATTTTTGAAAATGGCTGGTGGGAGAACGAATAGTAAGCATGCCCCTTATCCTGCCCCATGGATCCGCCCCTGGCCATAAGCTACAGTATACAGAAACCATCAAAAGAGTCTGGCATATTGGCACTATTAATTTTATTCTTTTTTACTAAAATGCAGACTCAAAGGAGGGGGCCATGGTACAATCATCCCCTAAATACGCTCCTGCTAATGCAATAACGTAATGGTAAATACGCCATCATTAGATTATGCGGCACCCACGTTATCTGCCGAAGAAGCTTTCCAATCTAAAACTAGTCATGCTCATTGCTCGTTCGTCCAACAATCTTGCATTGCAAAAAAGCATAATAAATGAACGCATGCTGATCATAGATGTAAACAATGTATCGATGGTTAACGCAAAAGAACAATACAGTCACAACACTAGCGTAGCCAGGATTTTGCTATGGAGGAGGGTGAGAATGACGTCACATTTGACGACTCATTGTACACAGGAGCTGATCCAGAAAGTTTTACTGGGGGGAATGTAATTTTGAATTAGGCTGAATGTTAACTAAATGCAAAGACGTTTAGATCCGGAAACGGGCGTAAATAAGCCTTTTGAAAATGTTTTCACGTCAGGAGCGTCTTCAGAATTTTTTCAAGGAAAGGGCACGAATTTTCGTCACCTTTTCAGGCTAGTTTTTCCGGCAGATTCAATTTAAGCAACTTAAGAACCAAAAAAACTCTAGGGGGTCCGGGAGCATGCTCCCCCGGAAAAATTTTGAAAATTTGCATACTGCAATGGCCTTTTTAATGCTTTTTTAACAATTTTTAAGGAAAGTTTGTTATAGTTTTAGCCCCTAACTTTAAGTGCTTCACCAAATATGATGCATTTTGTTAGCACAGTTTTGATTATGCGTGCTTAAGGCGATTAAAGAATATTGTTACAGAGGTTCGATATTATGGAAAAATTTCATTCATCCAAAACATTGTTGAAAATGGCTGGTGGGGGATGCATACGCACCATACCCCACACTACCCCCTGGATCCGCCCCTAGTTGTATAATAACATAAGATGGCCTCAAATTTAACAGAGATGTTTTAAACCAAACATGCCGAAGGCAGTCAAGGCGCGACTGTTGTAAGGAAGTCAAAGAAATGCTTTCTGGTGATACTGATAAAACAGTATTCCAATGTTAGCAATTGAGTACTTTTTTAAGCTACAGTACGTACATCAATTTTGCTTGAAATTATGTAGCCTTTTTTCTACGGAAGGTCTGAGGGGCCGAGAGCAGTTGCATTTACAAGAACGGCACTGCCCCAGGGGCGGATCCAGGGGGAATTGTGGGGGATGCATCCCCCACCAGCCATTTTCAACAATGCTTTGGATGAATGAAGTTTTTCTATAATTTCGAACCTCTTCATAACCATGGGTGCAAATCCATAGCGGGATGTATCCCCCCAATATTTTCATGTCCAAAACTGGGCATCAGCGAACGTGATGTCCTTTGTTTTGGTCTTCACTACATTTTGGGCAAAAAATTGGATCTGCAGACGTGTCAATTTTGCTAAATCATCTCCCCCGATATCGAAAAATGGCGAAAAATGGTCGATTTTGCTAAATCATCTCCCCCAATGCTCAACATAGATTTGCACCCGTGTTCATAACAATAAACCTTAGTCGCCTTAAGCACGCATAATCGAAACTGTGCTTACAAAATGCATCGTATTTGATGAAGCTCTCAAAAATAGGGGCCAAAAATACGAACAAACTTTGTCTGAAAATTGTTCGAAAAGCGCTAAAATGACCATTACAGTATGCAAATTTTCAAAAATCTTTCGGGGGAGCATGCCCCCGGACCCCCCTAAAGTCGTTTTTGTTACTTAAGTTGCTTAAAATTAACTCTGCGGGAAAAAAACTGTGCTTGAAAAAGTGACTAAATTTGGTGCTCCCTCCCTGAAAAAAATTCTGAATACGCCCCTGACATGAAACATTTTCAAAGGGCTTATTTACGCCCGTTTCCGGGTCTAAATGTCTTTGTATTTAGTTTACATTCAACCTAATTTAAAATCACATCCCCCCCACCAAAACTTTCTGGATCCGCCCCTGCACTGCCCTGTTAATAAAATTGCTTCATTGCTTCATTAAGCATAACGGCAAAGAACAAGATTCAGGAAACAACGCTACGTAATTCTTGTTATTATGACAATTACAAAACCAGAGTATCAATGACAGAGAAGTTGTAACCCCCAACCCCCCCGTGGCTACTCCACTGAGTCACATCATGCTAAAAACTCACACTGCAGAACCGAAAAGTGACTAATTATCCCCATTCAGTTTGGTAGTTCTTTGTAATTTGTTGTAGGTTTTGATATGTACTGTATTTGTAGTTAGTATGGAAGACAACCTTCCATTCCATTCCATTCTGAGCATCTTCCATATTCTATACCAACATTCTCCTTCCATTCCATACCATTTTCCATTCCATTCCATAGCATGCCCTGCCCAAGAGCTAAGCCGTGGAATTGGGCCCTGCCTCTCTTTACACGCTTCGACGTAATACAGCCAGTGTAATGAAGATGTAATTGGATTTTTGAAGATGTTTCGAGCTAAATTTGAGGAATTCTTTAAAAATGTCGAAAACGTGTTTACAGTACATAAGCCTAAAACATATTCTTTTAGCAACAAAAATATGTACAAATTTCGAAGAAAAAAAATATTACTCCAAATTCAGTAATAACTAGGGCGATTCACGGTCAATAAAGTCAATTTTTTTTGGATGCAGAAAATGACTCTAAAATTGTGGAAACAAAATTTCACGGTCGTAGGATCAGTGTTTATGAAGTTATAAAGTCAATAAATGTCAATTTTTTGTTTTTTTGGTCAATTTTTTTATTTGGTCAATTTTTGCTTTCTTGCTTTTTTTGCGCGTTTCTACTTTATAGCCTACTTAAAAAGAGATGACTTAGATAATTTGGAGATGGAGGTTCGTAACTGTTGGTGGTACCAGGGAGGTGAGCATACTGTCGCCTGACTGTTACCGGTATTACAGTTTTACACATGCTTAATTTATTCATGTAATGCTTGATGTTATTTGATTGATTTCGGTTGTAAAGATCTGTTCAGACAGCTTTGCAAGATTGCAATCTTAGCAAAATTGGATTATGACAAAATAAGCTCTTATATGTGTTTTCATTTGTTACATATTTTTGTCGCTACGTGCTGGAAGTCAAAAACACTCGAATTGAAAAGACAATGCATTAGTTATACATACTTTGATGTTACACAGATTGCAATACAGCGAATAGCAAAACACTTGAATTATATGTGCGTACATTATAATCTAAGCACTAACTGAAGTGACTTTGGTGTTTTTTTTTTTTTTTCTTATGCACTGGTTCTTTCATTTCATTGTTTCGTTTGGTCAATAAAGTCAATTTTTTGATAAAATAAGATCATTTTTTTGAGATTTTTAGGTCATTAAAAAATCGCCCTAGTAATAACTCTTGAGCTTTTGTCTAAGCAGTAAAAGACAGAAAACAAGTACTGTAACTTACTACACAAGCTAGAGTTGTTATTCTCAGTTCAAGTGGGTTGTCTAGCTAGAAATTCTATAGCCTATATAGCTGTTTTGGCTAAGTTGCTTTATTTGGTAATCTTATTGTTTTAGCTGCCGACAAAGCTGATACGTGGAATAGCACCCTTAAACGAGGAACTTTAACCTACGACAGTATAACTCGACAAGTGTCTGTCGATTTTGATGAAATTAATGGCGAAACTACTCAGCTCTCAAGCGGCTACTCGTTCAAGTAAATAAATAATTCAATCTCGGATTACAGTGTATATATACGGGACGAAAATGGCTTGGAGAGGAAAAGTGATTAAAGCCTCAGCGAATCTTAAAACTGGACGTTTCGACAACATAGGTTCAGCTGTCATTATCAGTAGTGTAAGCAAGGCAGCCTTGCTGGATTAAAGCAGCAAAACCCATGCCGTTCAAACGTCTTGTAATGGTTGTATAATCAAAGTACTATTCTGTGTGCTTGCGTTTGTCTTTGCGAAACAAAGCTACTAGAACAATAAAAAATTTAAATGAAAATACCTGTTCAAACTGTTTTCCACCATCACTATTAGGCGTTTTAATTATACAGGTTTAGTTGCTATCATCAGTAGTGTGCCTTGAGCCGCAATAAGACCAGTGGCATACCCAAAAGGAATCCTATACGCGCGACTACCCTCAAGCTTTTTCTATGCACTTGAAAATCCGTTATCTCTCAAGATTCTTCTAGAAAAATAGTGTCTTTTTGTGATACATTTGCTTCAATTGCCTTCCCCCCAGAAAAATTCTTCGTACGCTCCTGTCAAAAATTGCTTGTAAAAACTATAGTGCTGCTTCAATTTTAATGTTGCAGGGGTCGTGGTACGGAACTTTCTGAGTTAATCAGTTTCAATTCGAAATTATATTCGGTTGATGATCGGACTGGTATCGTTTTTGAAATCGGGGACGACATTGTTCCATGGGTGATTCTCCCCGATGGGAATGGAAAAATAAATAAAGGTAGATAAGTGATTAGGCGTACTGGCAACAACGTCGCTGTCCGTGCAGGAGGTCTGGGGTTCGATTCATGGACCGGTCAAACCGTACACTGGGCTGCCAACGGCTCGCCATCGCTGCGACGTTTTTTCGGAATTCAAAGCTATGGTGTCCTGGCGCTAAGATGTGGCGATGGCTTTCTGTGCTTGTTACACGCTTCGATTCAACATCGCGAGTAGGATAATTAAGGTTTGATTTTTAGGACTTATTGTAGCTGAGGCTACATTTCAGCATTAAATTCTTTGTTTTGCTGCTGTGAATTTTCTTGTAAACACCTCGTCTTTGTCAGATAAATTCCTTTCGGGATTTTAAAGACGAAAGTCGTAAGGTAACAACCTCGTTGAGAACCGGAGATCCAGCGAGTAAGGCAAGGGCGGAATCTGTGTGGTTGTTAAGGAGGAATCGAAGGGTTTATCATGATATATGGCATGTTTTTGGATGATCAAGTCTCGTTTCCTGTGATCACCTAGGTTTACCTCGCGACTACAAATGTTTATTTCCCTTTTTTCCTAGGTTTTAAAGGAGAGTGGATGACAGAAAAAGGTGGTTTGTTGTATGTTGGAAGTCACGGCACAGCTATTGCTGATGCTGTAACAGGCAATTTGACCAACCGCAATAGGCAGTGGATTAAAACCGTTACGAAAGAAGTGAGTGATTCTGTATTTTATAACTTAATTCGAGTGCCAGGGGCGGGTCCAAAAAATTTTGGTGGGGGGGAATGAAATTTGGAATTAGGTTGAGTGTTAACTAAGTACAAAAAAGTTAGACCCCCAAAAAAGGCGTAAATAAGCCTTTTGAAAAATTTTTTCATGTCTGGGGTGTATTCACAAATTTATTCAGGGAGGAAGCCCCCAAATTCCACATATTTTTAAGCGCAGTTTTTCGGCCGAATTATTTTGAAGCATACTGAGCATGAAAGAGGCTCTAGAGGGATTCGGGAGCATACTAGCCCGGAAAAATTTTGAAATTGTACATATTGTAGTGGCCATTTTAGTACTTTTTGGATAAATTTTAGACAAATTTCGTTAAAATTTTTTGCTCCTAATTCTGAGTGTTGCACCAAATATGATGCTTTTTGTTCGCACGTTTTCGATTATGCGTGCTTAGGGCGTAGGCCTAAGGCTTATAGTTATCGAAAAGGTTCGAAATTATAAAAAAGTTGCATTCATCAAAAACAAGTTTGAAAATGGCTGGTGGGGGGATGCATCCCCCACATCCCTCCTGGATCCGCCCCTGGGGAGTGCGTAGAGAAAATTTATCATAAAAGGACACGATTTTTTAAGAGAATTTGAGCGATTTGAACGTGCGTCCAAAAAGGTCTGAAGGGCGCTCTCCTAAAACAAAGACCCATGTGTACACCACTGTTCACGACTTCACTGCTTGAATTTCAGCAATATAACGATAGCGTAAAGAACAAGTCAGTAAATTTGATGTTATGCTTTTGGGAAAGACAATTCGCAAGGATTCTCTCATCTCAAAGTGGTAGGCAGGATGGTGGCCAACTTACTTCGAAACAAATTTGTTAAAACACCTCCATTTCTTTTTAGTGATAGTGAAAATCGTTGGTATTACACCTGTAAAGTAAGCTTAATATTTTTTGTAGGGTGGCGTTACTCACATCAATTGGGAAGACCGATTTAAAGCACTACAAGCAGCTACTGGCTACGTTGAACCAGGTGAATAATACTGCTCTCGTGGGATGACTTCATGGCAATCTCATGCCCATGAACGAGCCTGTTTAGCACAAATGGCAATTTTTACGAAACGAAAAGATCTCGTTATTTAGACATCAAGAACAGTGGTTAGGAAAATGTTGGGATTAAGAGACTATCTTACGGGCAAAGTTTGAAGGTAGGCTAAAGTTTGAAAAAGATTTCAACCATTCGCAGTTCCAACCAGTAGTTTTATTGTAGCTCCAGCTGCGGCTTTAAAATAATTGCGAATTACGGCTTCAGCTCCATAAAAATGCTTGGCTCCGAGCTCCAGCTCCCCATCCCTGTTCTTAACTAGTACTTTTGTTGCAAGACATAGTTGTGCAGACTTTCGAATTATCAATTATTAGTAAATAGTGGCTAAAATTTACCTTGCTCTTGAAGCCTGTATCGAACTAAAAATTCAATAGTAACTGAGCGAGAATGCGAAGTGAGCTTGCGCTTTTCGAGTCAGCAGCGACCCTGTGTACTTGTCAAATGCGACCGGTTCCAGCTTTGAATTGATTCCGTCATGTAGGTTTTGTAACCTGCGCGCCTTACCACTTCTGATGTTCATTGAATACCCAAAAATGCTTGATTCACTAAATTGAAATAGTCTATTGCGTAGATGTGGCAGCTCGCTTTACTTAATTTACACCAAATAAAAGCAGAATGTTTGGTGCATTTAGTTAACAATTATTCATTGAAATGACTGTAGTAACAAACCTATACTCCTTTTTTTCAAGCCGCTCGTAATAATTGATTTACACTTTTTCGTGCACTAAGCGTTAGTGTACACCCGGCCCATGTCGTGCTTGCATTGCTCGATGTCGCAAACAATCACAATGATTAGCTCCATGGAAGGAGAGGAGGTGAGCATCCTTCGAAAATGTGGGACAATGCACCACTCGCCGCCTTCCTCATTGAGCGCTTTGCTCTGTTGTCTAATTTAGAGTACAATGTTTATTTGCGACTTGAGTCCACAGCTATTGGTCCTGATGAGTTTCTCGCGCATTGAACTATTGGTGGCCACGTTGGTTAATATTGCCAGCGGTTGAAACGTCACGACAATGGCGATCAAAAACAGTGAGACCGGCTCGCTTCGCTGAGCTGAACCTACTTTTATACGAGGTTCTTGTGCCTTTTTGCTTCCATACGTTCATGCCAATGAAACAAAACATGAGTTTTGCTGGTTTTCGATTATCCCGGGCAGCTTTGACCTTTGTTACGAACTTTTGTTCTTGGTTTATAGTTATTACTAAAGTTGTTAAAATTAATGTTTTCTTCGGCTTCGTTTTATGGTTTAAATTAATGTTTTCTTCGGCTTTGGTTGATAGTTTCCCTAGTTATTTTGTTGAACCTATTCACGTGTTGTATACGGTTTCGCAGATAATTTCGACTTCGATTTCTGCAGTTGACTTGATGTGCATTTTCACGCGCGCGTGATGCTTCGTTGTTTAGGTATAGCTAATTGTGTGCTGACACACCAGCGCTTTCTGCTTCGCCGCGTTTCTGCGGTTTACGTAACCTTGAATTTTGTAATAGACGCTTCTCGCACCAACGCTCAATCAAGTGTAACGAAGTGCTTTTAGCAAAAAGTTGCCATCAAAGCGAGATAGTAAACCATAGCAAAATCGCTGTTTTGCGTAGTCTTTTTTGTTGAAATGAAAGCTATTTTGTTGTGTAAAACAAAAGATATTCATTTAAATTTGCTTTTGACGCCGGTGGTTCTGGTATTTGTAAGCTGGAATTGCGTTGGGTTGTCTTAACCATAAGGATAATTAACCATAAGGAGCGCGTAACTTCGCTCTTTCAGATTCAGACTTGAAATTTTTCTTGATTTTGCCTTCAAGATTGCTTTGCTGAAAAACCCATGCAAAACCTTTGCTGAGGACAGCGTTATTTCACAAGTCGCTTTCATGTTTTGTATGGTTGAACTGTTTACAAATTAATTGCATTAGTGACAATGCAGATCGCAGAGTGCTTAATTATTAAGTTTGTGCTTTAATTGCTCTGAACCTAAACGAATCATAAAGCTTAAATAGTGTGCTCTGCAAGTAAGTTGAAACTCATTAATTATAATTACATGAATGATGTCGCAGTTTAAGAGTTGCAAAATGCCTACGTAGCTGTTACGGTAAACACTAAACTCTGCAAAAATATACCTTACGCAGTTAATACTTTTGGTTTAAGATGATATTTATGTTCTATCACACATTTACTAAGCAGTACACTCACTTATGTAAAAATTTTGCCGTTGTTATACGAAAAAACGAAGCTTTTCTTGTTATTTGCCATTTATTTCTATAGTAACTTGATCGCTTTATGGCAACTCGCGCAGACATCGCTTTGTCGCGCATGCGCAGTAAGCTACAGTGCAAAGGGTCTATTGAGTGCTGGACCTCGAGCTCTTTCTGTCTTGCCGCGCTCTTGTGATTAGAAAACTGTATATAAGCTTCGATTTTAGTCCATTTAGTCAGAGCTAGCTTTCGTAGTTGTGCACCTGATGAGTCTAGAAGGACGAAAAAATGATAATCGGTTATCCTTTTTTGTGCACTAAGCGTTAGTGTACACCCGGCCCATGTCGTGCTTGCATTGCTCGGTGTCGCAAACAATCATTATCATTTGTTCTTATAATCTCATCTGCTTTGCCTAGAATTTGTACGTGTGGTGCAAAATTACATCATAATTTAGGTTATCTTACCCACGAGAGTGCGGTATGGAGCGACGTGCATCAATCTTGGTTTTTCTTGCCACGAAAAGCAAATCACGAATCATATAATGAGAAAATCGATGAGCAAAAAGCTACAAATATGCTTATTAAGTGCTCTGAGGATTTCACTCAATTCGACGTAACTTATGTCGGTAAGTACCTTACAATAGTGATGTACCGATACCAAAATTTTGCCCAATTCCGATACCGAGACCGATACCGAAAAAATTATTGATCCGATTCCCGATTCCTATCTAATGTAATGCCGGTACTTAACGTAACACTGAATTTATAAAAGCTGTCACGCAATGTTGCTGCTTGCTCAAATTCACCATGCAAAGATAGGTGTCATAAACATATTTAGCTGAGGGTAGACTAATGCAACAAGGGTGTGACATGGATCAAAGATTATACGGGGTGACCCAAAAAAAACGGAACCCAATTCTAATTATTCTAAATACACGGGTTCCGTTTTTTTTGGGTCACCCTGTATATTATATAGAAATAATATCCATAATTCCTTGGCCATACTGCTTACAAGTATGTTTATAACTTCAGCTTACCATACACAAAAAAAAATCGTATAGTCAATAAAATAGGATTTTTAAAATCAAACCCTTTCTACTCGCTTCATTGGTTTTTTGAATTAGCACAAAATATACCAATGCTATTGCAAATCCCATAATTTTGAATTTCAGGCTGGTGATATGCCAAAGCAACCGATCTGAAAAAGTTGGCCTAAATGCCACATGCTGTTTGGGCTCACTTTTTCAGAACGTTTTTTTGCATACCGTGGAGCGGGACAGCGCTGTTTCGGGCTATTAGCCCTCATCAGCCGCCCTCTTTAAGATATATTTATCCGAAGGAATGAGTGATCCTGGCAAGATCATTTGTTCTGGAAGATGAATGTATCTTACCTGAGGGCGGCTGATGAGGGCTAATAGCCTAAAACAGCGCTGTCCCGCTCTACGGTACGTTTGACTGGAGTGATTTGCACTGTTGGTGATGGAGAGCTAATAGTAGCCACCGACCCAACAAGAGGAAGTCGTCATGACTTCCCGTCCAGTAGACCAGAAAGAAGATTGCTTTTTTATAGTTTTTTTGCATATCACCAACCCTAAATAATAGTGTGAAATGCAATTGTTTGCTTTTTTCTTTTTGAATGTGTATTCATCACAATCAGATAATCTTGCTACATTGCTGACGCAAAAGCAACTTCAAGTTTTGCAATCCCAGTAGGCAAATATTGTTAATTTTAACCACTAAAGTTCAACTAGTAAATTTTGCAGGTAGTCTTGTGTTACTAATTTTGAAATTATTTTTGAATGTTTGTTGCTGGTTACTACCATTTTCATTGTCAAATCTGCTTTAAAAGAATTGGATCGGTAATTACAGGCATTCTTGACCGATCCGATAACGATACGCCAAAAACAGTGATTATACCGATTCCCGATTAATCGGTACATCACTACCTTAGAACCTAGTAAATTTATTTGTTATGCTTCGTTATGTTTAGCGCATAGGCCCACTGGCATTTTTATTTTATTAGCGGTAATTCTAGGTTGATGATGATGATGATTTCTTCGTTTTTATCCTCCTGTCACGAGAAAGCGACGGAGGCGTTATGGATAGGACGAATCCAGACTCGCTTAGGAGTTGCCCTTGTTTCCGAGTTTTTCGCTTGAATTTTGCTTCTGCCTTCTTCAATTTGCTGCTTGTTAAATTCCACCAAGCAGAGATAATTGTGAAGCATCTTATCCTAGAACGTAACAACGAGGCTTGGGTGGGAGTTGAACCATCAACCTTGCGATTGTGGCCGTCGTAGAAATGACGCTCCGAACCACTCGGCCACGCTGCCGACTGTTATTAGAATGAACAGAATCTTTTCCAATCACGCCAAATAGTTGGAAGCGTAGGACAAATCTCCACTCAGTTGCCAAATTTGCTTTCTTTGAAAGTACAGTGGTCACTGCTTTGCTGTGATGTTAAAAGTTTTTCACCTGGTTCGAGCTCACGTTGCAAGTAAATGTTTTAGGGGAAAAGCTTTATTTTTAGGGGAAAGCTTAACTTTGTCTTTTTTGCATGTTGACTCTAGAAGAGTCGAAATATTAGTCATTTATTAGTATGTAGCCTATATTTGTATTATAAGGGCGGGGTTTGAGGCTTCTTACCCCTGGATCTGCCACCGAAAATAGCATAATGTATTTGTTTGTTTTTTTCTTTACAGGCAAAGTAGAGCCTTCCCGGGGATATTCCACTTTTAAGTTTATCCCAAACAGCAGTGATGGGGTGATAGTTGCTCTCAAAACACAGGAGATTGCAGACAAGTACCAATCTTTTATCACTGCATTTACCACAGTTGGTGAAATACTTCTTCCAGACACTCTCGTATCCAGCCAGCGAAAGTTTGAAGGGTTGGTGTTTCTTTAAGATGGTGGTGTATTCACAGAGGCGGATCCAGCATTGTTAATGGGGGCTGTTGGAATTAAAATATGCTTATTTTGCAGTTTTGTGCTTGTAGAGCATCAAAGTACTAACACACTAAAAATTTAACACTAAAACTTTGTTTACTGAAAATTTAAAAGAGCGTGCGCCCCTGCATCCGCCGGTTATTTCTGTAACTGATCGTACGCGCTTTTGCGACGTGGACTTTAGGTCTTTCCTTTTGGAAAATAACGCTGATTCGCTAATCAAAAGCAATGTCTATCTGTAATGTATGCATATGTAGCAGGTGACATCCCAAACCACCACCTCTAATGAAATCAGCTGTATCTACATTTGTATCATTGGTAGTTATACTTTTACATTATCATTTATACTGTATACTTTGTATGTTAGGTGCTTTGATTGATTTCATTCACATTTTTGCCCTTTCGTATTTGATTCAAAATCACTCATTCGCGTAGGCCTGTGATGCTTTTCAATGAAAATATGGTGCCAAGCTTCGTAAAGTTGATCAAGCAATGTTTTAGAATAGCTGCCAAAGTGTAATAGGTTTGTTTGCGCTATAACTTACATGCTTCAAAGTTCGGCTTAATTTGTGTCCATTTGTGGTGTGCGAAAAATAATTCAAATATTAAAAAATGCAAAAGGTTTGTCTGGAATAATAATCGTTATTGAGGGCGTAGTGGTAACGACGTCGGGAGCAACAGGTCTGGGGTTCGATTCCCGGACCGGAAAAATTTTAACTTTTTTTTCATTTTTTTTTGCCACATAATTGCAGCTTAAGTTTGTATATTAGCAAAGTATATGCATCATGGAAGATGACCTGGTTGAGCATCGAACCCGCGAAACCAGTTTTGCAGCCCAATGCACCATTGCACCAACCACTCTGCCAACTCCATGTGCTTTATTGTATTGGCGGCGCTTCGCTTCAAATAGCGTCACTTCTTGACAATGTGCTATTTCTCTTTTATATGTTGTTGATAGCTACTAGATTCAGATTTGTTTACATGTTTATTCGTCACCGTTTCCAGAATGTAAAACCAGGGCGGTAGCCGTTATCTCAGTGGTTTCCCAACTTTTCTGGTGGAACGAAACCCCAGTGAAACATTACAAAGACTCGAGGAACTCTGCGCATTAATTTTCGAAAAAAACGTAGTTTCGTAAAATTCGTAATTCCGATTAGAGCTAAAATTTTTGTAGCTGTAGGAGTTAATCAAGTTGTAGCGGGCGCAAAACGCATTAACAAAATGAACGTACGTACGAGTGGCAAAAATAACCAAATGAACATAGCGACGAGTAGTGCTTATTTCGAGTTCAAGAGTGCACAACGTTTTTGTCTATCATGTCGCATATAGCCTAATTTATTGCGTTATAATGACAAATCTTATGTTATTTGCAATTAGCAGTTTCTTACCCTTGTTTTTGCATCTCGTCACCATTATGTTGTAACAAGAATGCGCCTGCATGACGTCATTATTGATACGAATCACAAGTAGCTGAAAAAAACGGAAATAGTATAAAATTTCCAATTTATCGAAGCTGATTTTACTGCTTAAAGTTCGATAAACTGACTATTTAAACTTATCATCGAAAAAACTGAACATATAGTATATTTACCAGTGATCCAAACCTCGTGAGTGGACACATGCGTGCGCCAAAGTCCATAAACGTGTTTTTATTTAGCAAATATCTGACGCTATTTTTCGTTTTAGACTTGTTTCATGATGCAACTGCCATTAATATTTGTTTCATGATGCAACTGCCAAAACCGGAAATTGTTTTCCGTTTACAATGCAGGAAATGGTGGGAAAACTACAGTAATTACCGTAGCATAAAAGGCACAATATACATAGCTTAAGTTTGTGCGCTGTGGAGTGAATAGTCAGTACAGACAGAAGGCCAAAATCTCGCTTCAACAATTTATATGAAAAAACTAGAACCAAACCATCGCTTTGCATAATTATAACGAAACAGTGTAAAAAGATTGAAATCAGAACAAAACTTGAAGCAAGTTGTCACTAATTTAAATAGTCGACCAGTTTCAAATTCGAATGTAGTTACTACATTTTTTTGGTGATGCAGATTACAGAAGTAAAATAACTTTACCGACGGTATTTGAAATATAAGCTAACTATGCCTTCTGCCTGCCAAATTTTTTCCATTGCTCTAATTGCCGACGAAGACAGATCATCGAAATGTGAGTGGTACTCCTTAGTCCTTTCATTACAGTTAAAAATTTAATGTAACAAACTTACAGTCACACTTCTAGGTAACGATCTAGGTTTGCTCCACAATATTGGGCAAGTTTTTAGAAGCATCAACGGCATGCTACACTAATTCAACTTGAACCTCAAGAAAATGTAAGCTAACTCTTATAAGCGAGACTGAGACAATTATACATGATTGTTCCGAAATTAAATTAATATCTCGAGTTAATGGTCAGAACTGAAAATTTGAGCTTTTGGCTGATCCGTGCGGTAATGCAAACAAAAAGAAGTACAGTAAGTAGCCTACAAAAACTTCTGCTTTGAGTTTCCGCGCTAGGTTGTCCTGCAAACAAGGTAAAGGTACGGGACAGCGGGTGCAAGCACACATTGTTTAGGCCATTTTCAATTGTCGGCCCATTACAATTTTCAATCACGAATCATTGAACGCAAGTCGTTTACTTCGTCATTTGATTTCATTGGTTAAACTACCACAAAATGGCATAGTAGGCCTACTCCGTAGCCTGCTATCCAGTGGCGTACGCACGGAAGGGGGGGATTTCGGGGGTCAACCCCTTCTTCATTGAAGATTTTAAATGAAAACCTCTGTTTTTGGATCGAACCGCCTTTTTTCATGCAGAGATTGCCGAAATTGCTCTCTTGTTTTTCTGTGCTATCCTGCTTCCTTAAAAAATCTTGAAAAACTTTCATTGTGATTCAATAATAGGTCTACTAATCATATGTGTTGTTTATATCAGGTTGGTTCTTGAAAAGTTCTTGAAAAGATTTTTTGGAGGGAAGCAATTACCTGTTTCACCCCCCTGACTGCACCCTGTTTGTGACGTTGCGAAAGCTAGCTTATTTAGTCAGTTAACCTTCGTATGGCCCAAGAATGAAGACGACTAAAATTTTTTGGCAAATTTTTAACCACGAATTGACAGCTTGAGTTTTTGTGTAACCTTTTCGCTCCTAAATGAAGCGTAAAGAATCAAGCAAAAGTGTGGATGAAATATCTGGATTTCATTCACACTTTTCTTCGTTATGGCAATATAATAGCTGTGACGTCACTGAATAATAGCTGTGACGTCACTAAAAATATATATGGATTGTTTTCTTCGTTATGGCGATGTAATAGCTGTGACGTCACTGAAACTTACGTCATCACGATGTGACGTCACTGAAACTTCCTATTTAAAAATCCTGCGTACGCCACTGCTGCTATCCATGAATTAAGAAAATCACCATTTTATATTTCGACTATAACCAAAGTCTCGTCAGCCTTGCTACGCACAGCCAATCCAGGCTAAACTCATTCCAGACTGTAAAGACTCTGTTTTTGCATTGCTTTACCTGTACATCTCGACTTCATCTCTTTTCTAGGTTGTGCCCTATTTTTGGCAGGCGACTGGCCTCAAACAACGATACCCAATGAAAGAACCTATATATGAAAGAACCTTTCTGGGCTGCATGCGCAGACACAGTGCCTGCCTTGTCCCCCGCTTTTTCACGGGCGAACGGGTTGGGCAGAGAGGTTTTTTGTAGGTTTTGGTAACTGGTATAGTTACAAACCTTAAACAAAATATTCCTTCTCAGATTACCGGGAAAATAATGTTTGAACCAACCGGACTTTTCTATTCTTATCGATTGTTTACAGTGAATCTGTGACATCATAATCCAGCCTGTATTATTTTCTTGAAGGTTTTATTTCAAATGTTCTACCTTGAGCAGAACGAGGAGAGGCTTGGATTTGGAGTGTGTAGTTCTTTTGAAGGTTAGAATTTTTTTTTTTTTTTTTTTTTTAGGAAGGTGGGAGGTTGCTATGCTGCACTGATGAGACCATAATAAGGTCGAAACGCGTCTGCAGCTGCAAATGAGTGGGTTACCATGGGGGCTTCTAGTGATGTGGGCTAGTTAGGCTAACGGTAACTTGGTTGTGGGTTAGTGGTTATAGGTTCTTTCATTGGGTATCGTTGTTTGGGGCCAGTCGCCTGCCAAAAATAGGGCACAACCTAGAAAAGAGGTGAAGTCGAGATGTACAGGTAAAGCAATGCAAAAACAGAGTCTTTACAGTCTGGAATGAGTTTAGCCTGGATTGGCTGTGCGTAGCAAGGCTGACGAGACTTTGGTTATAGTCGAAACATTAATTTGTCCCTTGCAAATTTCTCACAATTTTATAATTATTTACTTGAATGAGTAGCCACTTGAGAGGTGAGTAGTTTCGCCATTAATTTCATCAAAGTTGATAGACACCTGTCGTGTTTTGAGGTCACAGGTCAAAGTTCCTCGTTTGAGGGTGCTATTCCACGTATCAGCTTTGTCGGCAGCTAAAACAAAACAATTCCATTTTGCAGGGTCGGGTTTAAACAACGAGAGGCCCTAGGCTATTTGATCAATAAGGTCCTAGTGATCAATGATTAGACTCATCTCTACGTATATACATGTCTTGATGGTCGATTTCCAAAACCACATATGGTCTTGGTGGTCGATCCCCCTCCAAAAAGAAACTCTTCTTAGTTCGTTACAAAGCTCTTTGTTTCTCCAAGGCCCTATGCTTCAGCCTGCCTAGCCTCATGGCCAGATTTACATGTAGGCTGAGCAGGCTGAAGCCTAGTAGGACCTGGAAAAAAATGAGAAGCCTTGTCACGGACAACGATTAGGCCTACCTTTTATGCTCTTCACCGATATTTCTAGTGACAACAAGACATCTAAGGACGTGTAGACCTCTTTTTGCTCTTCCAGTCAGTGTGTTCAAACAGCCTAGGACCTCTCATTGTCTAAATCCGGCACTGCCTAGCCTATGGATCAGGGTTTCTTAACGGGGGGTAAACATTACCCACCGAAGGGGTAATTTTTCTGAATTAAAGGCTAAAGAAAACTTTAATTTCCAGTAATGAAAAAATCGGTAGTGGTACAGTGGAGGTAAATTATACTTTTTTTTCGACAAGGGGTTAACAAGACAAAAAAAAGGTTAAGAACCCCTGCTATAGATAAATCTGGGCCTGCTGCTTCGGTGTTGTTCGTGTATTGCAAACGACTGTGGTAGCTTTCTTATAGTCGAAACAGTTTGTCCGGCGCGGATTTATCTACAGCAGGCCGGGGTTCTTAACCTTTTTTTGTCTCGTTTAACCCTGGTCGAAAAAAAGTATAATTTCCTTCCACTGTACCACTACCGATTTTTCAACTATACGCAATTTGTTTGCAGGACAACCGGCGCTTGGTGTATAGGTTAAGAGCGTCCACTTAGTAGCCGGTAGACTGGGGTTTTCTTTTAATTGTAATCGTGATTCGTGATTGAAAATTGTAAAAGCGTTCAATGATTCGTGATTGAAAATTGTAATGGGCCGACAATTGAAAATGGCCTAAACAATGTGTGCTTGCACCCGCTGTCCCGTACCTTTACCTTGTTTGCAGGACAACCTAGCGCGGAAACTCAAAGCAGAAGTTTTTGTAGGCTACTTACTGTACTTCTTTTTTTTTGCATTACCGCACGGATCAGCCAAAAGCTCAAATTTTCAGTTCTGACCATTAACTCGAGATATTAATTTAATTTCGGAACAATCATGTATAATTGTCTCAGTCTCGCTTATAAGAGTTAGCTTACATTTTCTTGAGGTTCAAGTTGAATTAGTGTAGCATGCCGTTGATGCTTCTAAAAACTTGCCCAATATTGTGGAGCAAACCTAGATCGTTACCTAGAAGTGTGACTGTAAGTTTGTTACATTAAATTTTTAACTGTAATGAAAGGACTAAGGAGTACCACTCACATTTCGATGATCTGTCTTCGTCGGCAATTAGAGCAATGGAAAAAATTTGGCAGGCAGAAGGCATAGTTAGCTTATATTTCAAATACCGTCGGTAAAGTTATTTTACTTCTGTAATCTGCATCACCAAAAAAATGTAGTAACTACATTCGAATTTGAAACTGGTCGACTATTTAAATTAGTGACAACTTGCTTCAAGTTTTGTTCTGATTTCAATCTTTTTACACTGTTTTGTTATAATTATGCAAAGCGATGGTTTGGTTCTAGTTTTTTCATATAAATTGTTGAAGCGAGATTTTGGCCTTCTGTCTGTACTGACTATTCACTCCACAGCGCACAAACTTAAGCTATGTATATTGTGCCTTTTATGCTACGGTAATTACTGTAGTTTTCCCACCATTTCCTGCATTGTAAACGGAAAACAATTTCCGGTTTTGGCAGTTGCATCATGAAACAAATATTAATGGCAGTTGCATCATGAAACAAGTCTAAAACGAAAAATAGCGTCAGATATTTGCTAAATAAAAACACGTTTATGGACTTTGGCGCACGCATGTGTCCACTCACGAGGTTTGGATCACTGGTAAATATACTATATGTTCAGTTTTTTCGATGATAAGTTTAAATAGTCAGTTTATCGAACTTTAAGCAGTAAAATCAGCTTCGATAAATTGGAAATTTTATACTATTTCCGTTTTTTTCAGCTACTTGTGATTCGTATCAATAATGACGTCATGCAGGCGCATTCTTGTTACAACATAATGGTGACGAGATGCAAAAACAAGGGTAAGAAACTGCTAATTGCAAATAACATAAGATTTGTCATTATAACGCAATAAATTAGGCTATATGCGACATGATAGACAAAAACGTTGTGCACTCTTGAACTCGAAATAAGCACTACTCGTCGCTATGTTCATTTGGTTATTTTTGCCACTCGTACGTACGTTCATTTTGTTAATGCGTTTTGCGCCCGCTACAACTTGATTAACTCCTACAGCTACAAAAATTTTAGCTCTAATCGGAATTACGAATTTTACGAAACTACGTTTTTTTCGAAAATTAATGCGCAGAGTTCCTCGAGTCTTTGTAATGTTTCACTGGGGTTTCGTTCCACCAGAAAAGTTGGGAAACCACTGAGATAACGGCTACCGCCCTGGTTTTACATTCTGGAAACGGTGACGAATAAACATGTAAACAAATCTGAATCTAGTAGCTATCAACAACATATAAAAGAGAAATGGCACATTGTCAAGAAGTGACGCTATTTGAAGCGAAGCGCCGCCAATACAATAAAGCACATGGAGTTGGCAGAGTGGTTGGTGCAATGGTGCATTGGGCTGCAAAACTGGTTTCGCGGGTTCGATGCTCAACCAGGTCATCTTCCATGATGCATATACTTTGCTAATATACAAACTTAAGCTGCAATTATGTGGCAAAAAAAAATGAAAAAAAAGTTAAAATTTTTCCGGTCCGGGAATCGAACCCCAGACCTGTTGCTCCCGACGTCGTTACCACTACGCCCTCAATAACGATTATTATTCCAGACAAACCTTTTGCATTTTTTAATATTTGAATTATTTTTCGCACACCACAAATGGACACAAATTAAGCCGAACTTTGAAGCATGTAAGTTATAGCGCAAACAAACCTATTACACTTTGGCAGCTATTCTAAAACATTGCTTGATCAACTTTACGAAGCTTGGCACCATATTTTCATTGAAAAGCATCACAGGCCTACGCGAATGAGTGATTTTGAATCAAATACGAAAGGGCAAAAATGTGAATGAAATCAATCAAAGCACCTAACATACAAAGTATACAGTATAAATGATAATGTAAAAGTATAACTACCAATGATACAAATGTAGATACAGCTGATTTCATTAGAGGTGGTGGTTTGGGATGTCACCTGCTACATATGCATACATTACAGATAGACATTGCTTTTGATTAGCGAATCAGCGTTATTTTCCAAAAGGAAGCACCTAAAGTCCACGTCGCAAAAGCGCGTACGATCAGTTACAGAAATAACCGGCGGATGCAGGGGCGCACGCTCTTTTAAATTTTCAGTAAACAAAGTTTTAGTGTTAAATTTTTAGTGTGTTAGTACTTTGATGCTCTACAAGCACAAAACTGCAAAATAAGCATATTTTAATTCCAACAGCCCCCATTAACAATGCTGGATCCGCCTCTGTGAATACACCACCATCTTAAAGAAACACCAACCCTTCAAACTTTCGCTGGCTGGATACGAGAGTGTCTGGAAGAAGTATTTCACCAACTGTGGTAAATGCAGTGATAAAAGATTGGTACTTGTCTGCAATCTCCTGTGTTTTGAGAGCAACTATCACCCCATCACTGCTGTTTGGGATAAACTTAAAAGTGGAATATCCCCGGGAAGGCTCTACTTTGCCTGTAAAGAAAAAAACAAACAAATACATTATGCTATTTTCGGTGGCAGATCCAGGGGTAAGAAGCCTCAAACCCCGCCCTTATAATACAAATATAGGCTACATACTAATAAATGACTAATATTTCGACTCTTCTAGAGTCAACATGCAAAAAAGACAAAGTTAAGCTTTCCCCTAAAAATAAAGCTTTTCCCCTAAAACATTTACTTGCAACGTGAGCTCGAACCAGGTGAAAAACTTTTAACATCACAGCAAAGCAGTGACCACTGTACTTTCAAAGAAAGCAAATTTGGCAACTGAGTGGAGATTTGTCCTACGCTTCCAACTATTTGGCGTGATTGGAAAAGATTCTGTTCATTCTAATAACAGTCGGCAGCGTGGCCGAGTGGTTCGGAGCGTCATTTCTACGACGGCCACAATCGCAAGGTTGATGGTTCAACTCCCACCCAAGCCTCGTTGTTACGTTCTAGGATAAGATGCTTCACAATTATCTCTGCTTGGTGGAATTTAACAAGCAGCAAATTGAAGAAGGCAGAAGCAAAATTCAAGCGAAAAACTCGGAAACAAGGGCAACTCCTAAGCGAGTCTGGATTCGTCCTATCCATAACGCCTCCGTCGCTTTCTCGTGACAGGAGGATAAAAACGAAGAAATCATCATCATCATCAACCTAGAATTACCGCTAATAAAATAAAAATGCCAGTGGGCCTATGCGCTAAACATAACGAAGCATAACAAATAAATTTACTAGGTTCTAAGGTAGTGATGTACCGATTAATCGGGAATCGGTATAATCACTGTTTTTGGCGTATCGTTATCGGATCGGTCAAGAATGCCTGTAATTACCGATCCAATTCTTTTAAAGCAGATTTGACAATGAAAATGGTAGTAACCAGCAACAAACATTCAAAAATAATTTCAAAATTAGTAACACAAGACTACCTGCAAAATTTACTAGTTGAACTTTAGTGGTTAAAATTAACAATATTTGCCTACTGGGATTGCAAAACTTGAAGTTGCTTTTGCGTCAGCAATGTAGCAAGATTATCTGATTGTGATGAATACACATTCAAAAAGAAAAAAGCAAACAATTGCATTTCACACTATTATTTAGGGTTGGTGATATGCAAAAAAACTATAAAAAAGCAATCTTCTTTCTGGTCTACTGGACGGGAAGTCATGACGACTTCCTCTTGTTGGGTCGGTGGCTACTATTAGCTCTCCATCACCAACAGTGCAAATCACTCCAGTCAAACGTACCGTAGAGCGGGACAGCGCTGTTTTAGGCTATTAGCCCTCATCAGCCGCCCTCAGGTAAGATACATTCATCTTCCAGAACAAATGATCTTGCCAGGATCACTCATTCCTTCGGATAAATATATCTTAAAGAGGGCGGCTGATGAGGGCTAATAGCCCGAAACAGCGCTGTCCCGCTCCACGGTATGCAAAAAAACGTTCTGAAAAAGTGAGCCCAAACAGCATGTGGCATTTAGGCCAACTTTTTCAGATCGGTTGCTTTGGCATATCACCAGCCTGAAATTCAAAATTATGGGATTTGCAATAGCATTGGTATATTTTGTGCTAATTCAAAAAACCAATGAAGCGAGTAGAAAGGGTTTGATTTTAAAAATCCTATTTTATTGACTATACGATTTTTTTTTGTGTATGGTAAGCTGAAGTTATAAACATACTTGTAAGCAGTATGGCCAAGGAATTATGGATATTATTTCTATATAATATACAGGGTGACCCAAAAAAAACGGAACCCGTGTATTTAGAATAATTAGAATTGGGTTCCGTTTTTTTTGGGTCACCCCGTATAATCTTTGATCCATGTCACACCCTTGTTGCATTAGTCTACCCTCAGCTAAATATGTTTATGACACCTATCTTTGCATGGTGAATTTGAGCAAGCAGCAACATTGCGTGACAGCTTTTATAAATTCAGTGTTACGTTAAGTACCGGCATTACATTAGATAGGAATCGGGAATCGGATCAATAATTTTTTCGGTATCGGTCTCGGTATCGGAATTGGGCAAAATTTTGGTATCGGTACATCACTATTGTAAGGTACTTACCGACATAAGTTACGTCGAATTGAGTGAAATCCTCAGAGCACTTAATAAGCATATTTGTAGCTTTTTGCTCATCGATTTTCTCATTATATGATTCGTGATTTGCTTTTCGTGGCAAGAAAAACCAAGATTGATGCACGTCGCTCCATACCGCACTCTCGTGGGTAAGATAACCTAAATTATGATGTAATTTTGCACCACACGTACAAATTCTAGGCAAAGCAGATGAGATTATAAGAACAAATGATAATGATTGTTTGCGACACCGAGCAATGCAAGCACGACATGGGCCGGGTGTACACTAACGCTTAGTGCACAAAAAAGGATAACCGATTATCATTTTTTCGTCCTTCTAGACTCATCAGGTGCACAACTACGAAAGCTAGCTCTGACTAAATGGACTAAAATCGAAGCTTATATACAGTTTTCTAATCACAAGAGCGCGGCAAGACAGAAAGAGCTCGAGGTCCAGCACTCAATAGACCCTTTGCACTGTAGCTTACTGCGCATGCGCGACAAAGCGATGTCTGCGCGAGTTGCCATAAAGCGATCAAGTTACTATAGAAATAAATGGCAAATAACAAGAAAAGCTTCGTTTTTTCGTATAACAACGGCAAAATTTTTACATAAGTGAGTGTACTGCTTAGTAAATGTGTGATAGAACATAAATATCATCTTAAACCAAAAGTATTAACTGCGTAAGGTATATTTTTGCAGAGTTTAGTGTTTACCGTAACAGCTACGTAGGCATTTTGCAACTCTTAAACTGCGACATCATTCATGTAATTATAATTAATGAGTTTCAACTTACTTGCAGAGCACACTATTTAAGCTTTATGATTCGTTTAGGTTCAGAGCAATTAAAGCACAAACTTAATAATTAAGCACTCTGCGATCTGCATTGTCACTAATGCAATTAATTTGTAAACAGTTCAACCATACAAAACATGAAAGCGACTTGTGAAATAACGCTGTCCTCAGCAAAGGTTTTGCATGGGTTTTTCAGCAAAGCAATCTTGAAGGCAAAATCAAGAAAAATTTCAAGTCTGAATCTGAAAGAGCGAAGTTACGCGCTCCTTATGGTTAATTATCCTTATGGTTAAGACAACCCAACGTAATTCCAGCTTACAAATACCAGAACCACCGGCGTCAAAAGCAAATTTAAATGAATATCTTTTGTTTTACACAACAAAATAGCTTTCATTTCAACAAAAAAGACTACGCAAAACAGCGATTTTGCTATGGTTTACTATCTCGCTTTGATGGCAACTTTTTGCTAAAAGCACTTCGTTACACTTGATTGAGCGTTGGTGCGAGAAGCGTCTATTACAAAATTCAAGGTTACGTAAACCGCAGAAGCACGGCGAAGCAGAAAGCGCTGGTGTGTCAGCACACAATTAGCTATACCTAAACAACGAAGCATCACGCGCGCGTGAAAATGCACATCAAGTCAACTGCAGAAATCGAAGTCGAAATTATCTGCGAAACCGTATACAACACGTGAATAGTTTCAACAAAATAACTAGGGAAACTATCAACCAAAGCCGAAGAAAACATTAATTTAAACCATAAAACGAAGCCGAAGAAAACATTAATTTTAACAACTTTAGTAATAACTATAAACCAAGAACAAAAGTTCGTAACAAAGGTCAAAGCTGCCCGGGATAATCGAAAACCAGCAAAACTCATGTTTTGTTTCATTGGCATGAACGTATGGAAGCAAAAAGGCACAAGAACCTCGTATAAAAGTAGGTTCAGCTCAGCGAAGCGAGCCGGTCTCACTGTTTTTGATCGCCACTGTCGTGACGTTTCAACCGCTGGCAATATTAACCAACGTGGCCACCAATAGTTCAATGCGCGAGAAACTCATCAGGACCAATAGCTGTGGACTCAAGTCGCAAATAAACATTGCACTCTGAATTAGACAACAGAGCAAAGTGCTCAATGAGGAAGGCGGCGAGTGGTGCATTGTCCTACATTTTCGAAGGATGCTCACCTCCTCTCCTTCCATGGAGCTAATCATTGTGATTGTTTGCGACATCGAGCAATGCAAGCACGACATGGGCCGGGTGTACACTAACGCTTAGTGCACGAAAAAGTGTAAATCAATTACTACGAGCGGCTTGAAAAAAAGGAGTATAGGTTTGTTACTACAGTCATTTCAATGAATAATTGTTGACTAAATGCACCAAACATTCTGCTTTTATTTGGTGTAAATTAAGTAAAGCGAGCTGCCACATCTACGCAATAGACTACTTCAATTTAGTGAATCAAGCATTTTTGGGTATTCAATGAACATCAGAAGTGGTAAGGCGCGCAAGTTACAAAACCTACATGACGGAATCAATTCAAAGCTGGAACCGGTCGCATTTGACAAGTACACAGGGTCGCTGCTGACTCGAAAAGCGCAAGCTCACTTCGCATTCTCGCTCAGTTACTATTGAATTTTTAGTTCGATACAGACTTCAAGAGCAAGGTAAATTTTAGCCACTATTTACTAATAATTGATAATTCGAAAGTCTGCACAACTATGTCTTGCAACAAAAGTACTAGTTAAGAACAGGGATGGGGAGCTGGAGCTCGGAGCCAAGCATTTTTACGGAGCTGAAGCCGTAATTCGCAATTATTTTAAAGCCGCAGCTGGAGCTACAATAAAACTACTGGTTGGAACTGCGAATGGTTGAAATCTTTTTCAAACTTTAGCCTACCTTCAAACTTTGCCCGTAAGATAGTCTCTTAATCCCAACATTTTCCTAACCACTGTTCTTGATGTCTAAATAACGAGATCTCTTCGTTTCGTAAAAATTGCCATTTGTGCTAAACAGGCTCGTTCATGGGCATGAGATTGCCATGAAGTCATCCCACGAGAGCAGTATTATTCACCTGGTTCAACGTAGCCAGTAGCTGCTTGTAGTGCTTTAAATCGGTCTTCCCAATTGATGTGAGTAACGCCACCCTACAAAAAATATTAAGCTTACTTTACAGGTGTAATACCAACGATTTTCACTATCACTAAAAAGAAATGGATGTGTTTTAACAAATTTGTTTCGAAGTAAGTTGGCCACCATCCTGCCTACCACTTTGAGATGAGAGAATCCTTGCGAATTGTCTTTCCCAAAAGCATAACATCAAATTTACTGACTTGTTCTTTACGCTGTCGTTATATTGCTGAAATTCAAGCAGTGAAGTCGTGAACAGTGGTGTACACATGGGTCTTTGTTTTAGGAGAGCGCCCTTCAGGCCTTTTTGGACACACGTTCAAATCGCTCAAATTCTCTTAAAAAATCGTGTCCTTTTATGATAAATTTTCTCTACGCACTCCCCAGGGGCGGATCCAGGAGGGATGTGGGGGATGCATCCCCCCACCAGCCATTTTCAAACTTGTTTTTGATGAATGCAACTTTTTTATAATTTCGAACCTTTTCGATAACTATAAGCCTTAGGCCTACGCCCTAAGCACGCATAATCGAAAACGTACGAACAAAAAGCATCATATTTGGTGCAACACTCAGAATTAGGAGCAAAAAATTTTAACGAAATTTGTCTAAAATTTGTCCAAAAAGTACTAAAATGGCCACTACAATATGTACAATTTCAAAATTTTTCCGGGCTAGTATGCTCCCGAATCCCTCTAGAGCCTCTTTCATTCTCAGTATGCTTCAAAATAATTCGGCCGAAAAACTGCGCTTAAAAATATGTGGAATTTGGGGGCTTCCTCCCTGAATAAATTTGTGAATACACCCCAGACATAACAACATTTTTCAAAGGGCTTATTTACGCCTTTTTTGGGGGTCTAACTTTTTTGTACTTAGTTAACACTCAACCTAATTCCAAATTTCATTCCCCCCCACCAAAATTTTTTGGACCCGCCCCTGGCACTCCCTGTAGAAAATTTCTGCGTAAGCTTTTAGCAGTGACACCAATCAATAATCATTTTTTATCACAATATTTTTGCAAGAAAAAAACTGCAATTTTGACAAGAATTAAGTTATAAAATACAAAATCACTCACTTCTTTCGTAACGGTTTTAATCCACTGCCTATTGCGGTTGGTCAAATTGCCTGTTACAGCATCAGCAATAGCTGTGCCGTGACTTCCAACATACAACAAACCATCTTTTTCTGTCATCCACTCTCCTTTAAAACCTAGGAAAAAAGGGAAATAAACATTTGTAGTCGCGAGGTAAACCTAGGTGATCACAGGAGACGAGACTTGATCATCCAAAAACATGCCATAAATCATGATAAACCCTTCGATTCCTCCTTAACAACCACACAGATTCCGCCCTTGCCTTCCTTACTCGCTGGATCTCCGGTTCTCAACGAGGTTGTTACCTTACGACTTTCGTCTTTAAAATCCCGAAAGGAATTTATCTGACAAAGACGAGGTGTTTACAAGAAAATTCACAGCAGCAAAACAAAGAATTTAATGCTGAAATGTAGCCTCAGCTACAATAAGTCCTAAAAGTCAAATCTTAATTATCCTACTTGCGATGTTAAATCGAAGCGTGTAACAAGCACAGAAAGCCATCGTCACATCTTAGCGCCAGAACACCATAGCTTTGAATTCCGAAAAAACGTCGCAGCGATGGCGAGCCGTTGGCAGCCCAGTGTACGGTTTGACCGGTCCATGAATCGAACCCCAGACCTCCTGCACGGACAGCGACGTCGATACCAGTACGCCTAATCAGTAATCACTTATCTACCTTTATTTATTTTTCCATTCCCATCGGGGAGAATCACCCATGGAACAATGTCGTCCCCGATTTCAAAAACGATACCAGTCCGATCATCAACAGAATATAATTTCGAATTGAAACTGACCAACTCAGAAAGTTCCGTACCACGACCCCTGCAACATTAAAATTGAAGCAGCACTATAGTTTTTATAAGCAATCTCTGACAGGAACGTACGCAGAATTTTTCTGGGGGGAAGGCAATTGAAGCAAATGTAGCACTATTTTTCTAGAAGAATCTTGAGAGATAACGGGTTTTCAAGTGCATAGAAAAAGCTTGAGGGTAGTCGCGCGTATAGGAGTCCTTTTAGGTATGCCACTGGTCTTGTTGTGGCTCAAGGCACACTACTGATGATAGCAACTAAACCTGTATAATTAAAACGCCTAATAGTGATGGTGAAAAACAGTTTGAACAAGTATTTTCATTTAAATTTTTTATTGTTCTAGTAGCTTTGTTTCGCAAAGACAAACGCAAGCATACAGAATAGTACTTTGATTATACAGCCATTTTATGACGTTTAAACGGCATGGGTTTTGCTGCTTTAATCCAGCAAAGCTGCCTTGCTTACACTACTGATAATGACAGCTGAACCTATGTTGTCGAAACGTCCAGTTTTAAGATTCACTGAAACTTTAATCACTTTTCCTCTACAAGCCATTTTCGTCCCGTATATATACTGTAATCCGAGATTGAATTATTTATTTACTTGAATGAGTAGCCGCTTGAGAGCTGAGTAGTTTCGCCATTAATTTCATCAAAATCGACAGACACTTGTCGAGTTATACTGTCGTAGGTTAAAGTTCCTCGTTTAAGGGTGCTATTCCACATATCAGCTTTGTCGGCAGCTAAAAAAATAAGATAAACAAATGTTGCATTTTCGGTAGTGTTTTATGTTTTCGAGTCGACTGTTGAGTTGATTGATTGCACCTGTTTCTGAACAACGTGATTGCCTGTTCTGAAACTTGCGTGTTTTTTGTGCTTCACTGACCTGTGGGATGGCTTGATTGTTGAATACTTGCTGGTGCACAATAGCTTGGTGAGCTATAAAATTTCATGCTTAAGTTTGAGAAAAGCATCTTCTTGTGGTTCGAATTCCTTAGTTGTAGTTTCGTTCATGCTTGTTGGAAATATCGTTGGTCCGTCAAAGATTTGGTAAGTTTGGTAACACTCATTTTACGCGCTTTATTTAAAATTGTTTGGTTGTCCTAACATCGTTATAAAATCTATACCTGTAATTACGTCGCTGAATTTTGTGAAAAAAATAAAATAATGCTCGTTTTGGCTAAAAGAAGTATTTTCCATCTCAACTCAGTTTATGTTAAAATGATATTTCTGCGTGTTTCTTTTTGTTTGAAGGCTAATTCAATTACTCATTGTTGCCTTGTGTTTCATTTATATTATCACACGAATAAAAGTCGAATGGTGAAATTGATTGCGAAGCTTGAAAGCTTTTTTTTCACACTCAACGATATACCATCTCTGAACTCCAACGTTAGGCCAACGAGGCGTCGCCTGTGATAGAAGCGACGCAATACAATTCCAAATCTTTGACGGACCAACGATATTTCCAACAGAAGTAGCTAAACGGCCATTACATCTCGCTCGACATCGTGGATAAAGTCACTGCATGATTTGCGAAAGCTTAGTATTAGACGTTGTTTTCAATCAGAGTTTGATGATGTTACTAATGCGCAGACCCATGTCTTCGCTGACGCTTCAATTTTGGCTCGAGGTGCTGTTTGCTATATTCGTGTGGAACATGGAAACGGTCACGTGGATTGCAATATCGTCAAGGCTAAAGCTCTGCTTGCAAGTTCAGAAAGCATGACCATTCGTCGAATGGAATTGGAAGCAGTTGTAGATGCAGTTAAGCTCGCCTGTCTCGTTAAAGATGAATTTGGGTTACACTGCCAATGCACTTACTGGACGGATTCTTCCATTGTGATCAAAAGTATTCACGCAGACTCCCAAGCGATTTTCTGTGTTTTCTCGCAATCGTTTGGCCCAGATTGAGAAACGTTCCAACATACACGAGTGGCGTCACTTACCTTCGGAATTGAACCCAGCTGACTTGATTAGCCGTGGTGTTAGAGTGTCAGCACTGCTAGAAGATAAAATGTGGTTTGAGGTACCAAATTTTTTGAAGCTACAACCAGATCAATGGCCAAATCAGTTTGTGAAGAATCAATTATGCGATGAGGAATTGGTGCATAGCTTCGATTTGCCCACAAAGGGTAAGGTTTCTATGCTTGTGAATGACAATGAGTGCTGTGGAATTGATCGATTGATTGAGTTTTTCTCTTCCTTTTATCGTTTGAAGCTAGCCGTGGCGTGGTTGTTGCGAGTGAAACTATGCATGCGTGAACGTTTGAAGTGTTCTGAGAGTGTGCTGAATATGTCGGCTGTGTCAGTGTCAGAGTTAAATGATGCGGAAACAAGTCTTCTCAAGTACGTACAAAGGACGTGTTTTTCAAAATGTTATGGCAGTCTGCTGATAGGTTCTCTTGAACACGTCACTAAATCTTCTCCGTTGTAGAAGCTAAATCCTATCCTTGTGGACGGCCTGATACGAGTGGAGGACGGTTAAATAAGCGTATTTGGAATTTGAAGTGAGACATCCTGCTGTCGTTCCAGAGAAGCATCACTTGACTGAACTAATCATTCAGGATGCTCACTCCAGGGTGGTTGGACATTTTGGTGTCGAAGCTACATTAAACCAGGTCTGCAAACGCTATTGGATTTTAAATGCCAAGGTAGCCTTACGCCGCGTTGTTAGAGAATGTGTAGTATGCAAACGGCGAGATGCGAAACCAGAAAATCAAATTATGGCAGAACTTCCTTTTGCTAGATTGCAAACTAATGAGGCTCCATTTGCTCAAACAGGTGTTGACTACTTTGGTCCTTTCATGGTCAGACAGCGCCGCAGTACCATAAAAAGATACGGCTGTCTTTTCACGTGCCTTACAACGCGGGCAGTCCACCTAGAAATGGCAGCAGATCTGTCGACATCTTCCTTCATAAACACCTTAAGAAGATTTATTGCTCGTCGAGGACCGATAAAGCATATATTCTCGGATACTGAACAAACTTTGTTGGCAGCAACAAAGCACTGAAAGCTGCAGTCAAGGAATGGAAACAACGGCAAATTCACGTTTGCTTACGACAAAAGGCTATCGATTGGTCTTTAAATCCACCTGGAGCCAATCATATTGGGGTTCCTGGGAAAGAATGATTCGAACAGTGCGCAAAATACTGATGGTATTGCTTCCTTGGTATTACCATTGAGGACGACACTTTGCATACGCTCTTGTTAGAGGTCGAATGCATGGTAAATTCGAGACCTCTATGCGTGTCTGTAGCACCGGGATCCGAAACACCACTAACCCCAAACCATCTACTCCGAATTGACACTTCTATTGGACTTCCTCCTGTTGTCACTGATCCCTCCGATTCCTTTGTTCGTCAGCGCTATCGCCTGGTGCACCACGTAGCGGACCAGTTTTGGAAAAGATTGGTGGATGAATATGCAAGAACAATCCTTCTCCGAAAGAAATGGTTCGAAAAAAAGAGAAATGTGACGGAAGGTGACATCGTGCTGGTTCTGGGAAGTAACACACCCCGAGGGCATTGGCCAATCGGAAAAGTTTTGCGATGTTTTCCAGACAAACACGGTGTAGTAAGAAGTGTGGATGTGAAGACTGCAACCGGAGAATCCAGAAGGCCAATAGCAAAATTGTACGTGATTCTTCCAGCCAAAAATGAAGGTAAGTCAACTGGTGGTGGTGTACAACCAAAAAATGCGTCTGATTCTAGTTAAAAAATACCTTGCCGTGAAAGTTTATTTTTTGGCGGGGAGCATGTTGCATTTTCGGTAGTGTCTGGTTTATAAAGTTGAGGACTCGTAAGGAATTGTACCCGGGATTTATATTTTCGAGTCGACTGTTGAGTTGATTGATTGCACGTGTGTCTGAACAACGTGATTGCCTGTTCTGAAACTTGCGTGTTTTTGTGCTTCACTGACCTGTGGGATGGCTTGATTGTTGAATACTTGCTGGAGCACAATAGCTTGGTGAGCTATTGGCAGATTGCAGTCTGATTTGGTAGTCCACAGAGTAGCATGGTGTGAATGAGTGAGTGAGTGAAGTAGGAGATTTTTCGCAGTTTTGCAGAACTTTACGGCAGCATAGTTTTTTGTGGCGTGGTTAGCTAGACTGGGATCGGGTAAACCTTTGTCCTTTTTTGCAGCTCGGATTCCCGGTATGTGTATAAAATTTAATGCTTAAGTTTGAGAAAAGCATCTTCTTGTGGTTCGAATTCCTTAGTTATAGTTTCGTTCATGCTTGTTGGAAATATCGTTGGTCCGTCAAAGATTTGGTAAGTTTGGTAACACTCATTTTACGCGCTTTATTTAAAATTGTTTGGTTGTCCTAACATCGTTATAAAATCTATACCTGTAATTACGTCGCTGAATTTTGTGAAAAAAATAAAATAATGCTCGTTTTGGCTAAAAGAAGTATTTTCCATCTCAACTCAGTTTATGTTAAAGTGATATTTCTGCGTGTTTCTTTTTGTTTGGAGGCTAATTCAATTACTCATTGTTGCCTTGTGTTTCATTTATATTATCACACGAATAAAAGTCGAATGGTGAAATTGATTGCGAAACTTGAAAGTTTTTTTTTTCACACTCAACGATATACCATCTCTGAACTCCAACGTTAGGCCAACGAGGCGTCGCCTGTGATAGAAGCGACGCAATAACAAACAAAGTAGCTTAACCAAAACAGTTATAGGCTATAGAATTACTAGCTAGACAACCCACTTGAACCGAAAATAACAACTCTAGCTTGTGCAGTAAGTTACAGTAGCCTACTTGTTTTTTGTCTTTTACTGCTCAGACAAAAGCTCAAGAACTATTGCTGAATTTGGAGTAATATTTTTTTTTCTACGAAATTTGTGCATATTTTTGTTGCTAAAAGAATTTGCTGAGGCTATTATGTTTTTAAGTTAATGTACTGTAAACACGCTTTCGACATTTTTAAAGAATTCCTCACATTTAACGTAAAAAATTTTCAAAAATCCAATTAAATCTTCATTATACTGGCTGTATTGCGCTGAAGCGCGTAAAGAGTGGCAGGGCCCAACTCCACGGCTTAGCTCTTGGGCAACACAGCTTCAAAGAAACGTCGCAGTGGTGGCAAGCCGTGGGCGAAACTGTTTCTGATTTGACAGGCCAAGGAATCGAACCCCTGACCTGCCGCACCGGTAGTAATGCGCTTCACAACTGAGATAACTGGCCGGTTTTTTAAATCTTTTGCTTAAAAATACAACTCACATTTCGATGATCTGTCTTCATCGGCAATTAGAGCAATCGGAAAAGCTTGTCCGGCAGAAGGCATACTTACTGAGGTTATCACTAATTATATAATTAAAATTATAGTCTGCAACATTGAAAAAAAAAGCACAGTAAGTAGAGCAGAATTCGATGCCAGCTAGACTTGTTTTAGCTAGAACGAATTGTTTCAATCTATTACATGATCTCAACCTTCACGCTCTTTTGTTAGGTAGGCTACTATTGTAATGTTGATACTGCACTGTAGTGTACACTTGCCTTTTCATAATTGACTCTGCGACCCTTTCGCCTTCTTTAAGTACTAGCTATTCATATTGCTGCATTTCAGTATTATTGAGTGCCTAAGCAAACCATTAGTATATTATGTAGGCCTACGCACTAGCACTACACAGTGCTTTTTACGATTTCTTCTTTTGAAACAAGTTTTTTCTCACTATTTTTTTCGAATTTGTAACAGAAAAGCAGCAATTTCCGGCCATTTGCGAAAATGATAATGATAGCCGAAGAGTTTTTGAAGCTCAACCAAAATGCGAAATAGCATCAGAACTTTGAAAATATGAGAATTGTTCGTAACGCGTTCCTTTTTTTTGCGAAGGAACACAACTGCGCAGACGTTTCATATAACAGACCCTCTGGTAATAAGAATTAACCACTGTGACCAACTAAATGAAGCGTGACCAACTAACCAGTGTCGTGTTTACTTTTGCGGTTACCAAAACAGAGTTGCCAGGTTGCATCCTAGGATACCAAATTGACCTTAATTTGGTATCCAAGCTGCTTGTTTGGAATCCACTTTTCATATTTAGCATCCTGTAAAAATTTGGTATCCGCCGCAAACAGATTTGGTGTCACGCTGGTGTGACGTCATGAGTCATGAGCAGTAACTTGAAACATTGAATTAGGGGTATTAAAGTACAGTTAGGGGGGGAGATTGGGGATAGGGTTAGAGAGCTAAAGGTAATGTAACTTAGGGGTTGGTGTGAAAGAGCAATTTCAAAAGAATCTAGGCACTGCCAAGTGTCAATTCTTAATGTGCTGAATCCATGACCATGATCCACAGTCCACACTCATTTTATGTTACATTTTCGGCAAGATGGCTTTGCTTTTGACTGTGCTTATTTATTTATTTTTGTTGTGTGAGTTACGATTTATTGATATATTATCTGATTTTTTGCATTTCCTGGTGTTTTTTGGTTGTTGTGTATCGGTATGGTTTTATGAACGATGATTTGTCACCATGTGCTTTCTTTTTTATGCTTGTAAGGGTATCGTAAATAATTCAAATAGTGATGCTTAGTTTGTTTCGCGTGGCGAATATAAACCTGAAAAAATTTGGTATCCAACTCATGATTTTGGCATCCAACTGCTGAAAATTTGGTATCCAGCTGCAAAGTATAGCTGGCAACCCTGTACCACAAGTCTTGGACTTCTAGGCAAGCACATTCGCTCGCAAAACGACGATATAACTTGACAAGTAAAATCACCATAGGCTAAATGAAAATTTTGAGCTGTTTCAGCTTTGTGTTTTTTTACTTGCAATGATGACCGGCCGGTCGACTCGGTTGTTAAACACAATGCTATCGGTACGGGAGGTCGAGGTTCGAATCCCGGGTCGGTCGAATACGATAAGTGTCGCCAACGGTTCGCCATCGCTGCTATGTTCCTTCGAAGCTGTGTTGCCCTGGGGCTCAGCCGCGGAGATGGGCCCATCACTCGCTACACGCTTCGGCGTAGTAACGCGAGTATAATGAAGATTCGAGTTTTGATCTTACTGCAATGATAACGCGTGTGGAAAGGCTTCTGCGTGACAATATTGGAATCAGGAATTTGAACTGGTTCTTTTTTGCGAAACGCGATTTTGAACACGAAAACAATTCCTGAACTCAAACTTGACATCGAAAAAACTTGATTCAGATTTTGAATTTAATTTGAAATTTCAAACAACCTGTTTGAACTTGGTAAAACTACTAAATTCGAATTTGCCTATTATTATTGTGCTTGAATTCGACTGAAAGCGACGCGAGCACGCAGCAGCAGTACTGATTTAAATGGTGAGATGCAATAGCAATAACGAAAGCTTGGATATGACTTTTAAACACACATTAGGTGCCGTAATTGTGGTAACAAGTACAACTTATTTTTCTAACGTTCCGCGGTTCATTCGTAAAGAGCGCTCGTTACCAAAATTTCACCACGTACTGCATTTTTGAAAAAGGTAGTTGATTTTTGAATAACTTGTTCCAAATTTATGTCAGCATTTTCAATGATTTTTGCTTTAGTCGCTAAGTTTCGGTTCTATTTGGTTGTGGGCAGGGTAAATATGAATCACCAAGCAAGCAAACAAGTCAAACGACTCGGCTTAGTTTCAGTACCATAGCTCGAACACAAACTTGGCGAGGAATATTGAGACTTAGAGTCCAATGATGCAACTAAGACGGTAGAGCATGCGATTAACAATATAGACCTACAGGCCTGGTCTCCGACAATGCTGATTTTTGCGAGAGGTTCTGAGTGTCGAACCGTTTAAAATATCGCTCCGGTTCAGGTTCAAGAAATTTAGTTTTTAACGGTTCAGTTCCGGTTCAGGTTCAAGACTTTTCAAAAATTTGGGTTCAGGTTGGGTTCAGTTGCACCAAAATTTAAAGGTTCGGTTCAGGTTCGGGTTCACCGAAAAAAAGCGGTTCTTACCGGTTCGCGGTTCGGTTCGACTCCCTGCTACCAAGTTGGCATGACCTGTCCTGACTTGTTTCAGACTCATTAAATTTTGGAAAGCAGAAAGAATGTTACGCATCGCAGCACATGTCTAGAGATTTTTATTAACATTTTTTAAGAATCAGCTCAGGTTCGAACATTGTTACTAAACGATTTCTGTTCAGGTTTATGTACACAAAATATTATAGGTTCGGGTTCACTTGTCTAAAATTTTAAAGGTTCGGGTTCGGTTCAGGTTCACAGATTTAAAATATTAAAGCTTCGGGTTCGGTTCAGGTTCAATGATCTCAAACTTAGACGGTTCAAGTTCGGTTCGGGTTCCCCGAAAAAAAGCGGTTTTTACCGGTTCGCGGTTCAGGTTTGGGTTCGGTTCGACTCCCTGGTTCTTAGGATTAGGTTATTGTGCTCCTAAGCGCGAGTGCAATTTTTTTTAATTTTTTCAGTAAAGTGAGTGCAATTTTGTGGAAGGATGCATACATTGAGCACCTACGCACACATACAAACACATATGTACGACATGTAATCCCGAATCTAAATTATAAATAACAACACCTACATAGTTACACATTGTCCAGTGTCGGACTCCAAACGTTTGAATCAGTTGCGCTCAGTGATGGAGTCGAGTACTCAACTTCCGAGTACGAATACCACAAAACACTTCGAGTACGAGTACTGATATTGAAAAATGTACTCGAATACGAGTACTCTAAAAAAGTTCGAGTACTTTTACAAATTTAGCAAAAATTTTACAAATTTAGCAACATACACCATGCGGATCGTGCACTTTACTTCAGTAAAGTCACTTGGAGACTGCTTGATAACTCAAGCTTTCCTCTAGCTAGCATACACACACTAGCCAGATCGGGGTTTGTAAACGTGTTAACCTCCTTTACATGAACTTATTATCCGTTTACAAGCTCCTAGAGGCAGGAGTGTATTTAGGGGGGCATTGTGCCATGCCCACCCACCCCCTTTTGACTCTGCCCTTTAGTAAAAAAAAAAACTAATGGTGCCAAGTGACTGAAATATGCCATACTCTTTTGATGATTTCTGTAGCTTATGGCCAGGGGCGGATCCAGGAGGGTAGGATGAGGGGTATGCATCCACCCACCAGCCATTTTCAACAATGTTCTTGAAGTATACAATTTTTCCATAATTTCGAACCTCTTCGATAGCAATATGCCTTACGCCTTAAGCACGCATAATCGAAAATGTGCGAACAAATTGCATCATATTTGGCGAAGCACTCAGAATTAGAGTCAAAAAATTTAAACAAAACCTGGCTGAAAATTATTCAAAAAGCATTGAAATAGCCATTACAGCATGTACATTTTCAAAATTTTTTCCGGGTGAGCATGCCCCCGGACCCCCCTCAAATTTGCGTGTTTAATATTCTTTCCTAGTTCGCTTTGCGCAATTTTGTTCTGTAATGATTGGGCAGCTTGACTTGAGTGACCATGATGGTCTTAATTGCGCTGGCCAGTTTGCCACGGCGTGGACGCTAATGAAAATAATATTTGCTGACATTTTTATTTTAAAAGTTCTTGTGTAATTGGTGACTGTTTCATTGCGAATGAATAAACCTGATTTGATTTTGGCAATCAAAAAATTAAAATTACCAAAGAGTAGGAAAAGTCGGGTTATATGGAACGCTTAAGCTCTCAAGAAAATTGGCTGGTTGTGAAGAGTTAACTGTTTGCTGCTATGATGTGCAATGCTACCCATATTATGCATAACAAAAGGACGATCCCAACTTCAGTACTTTAGTTACAAGAAAAGTTTTTGTGCGACCCGTATTCCACAATAAATTTCCGCTGATACGAGTAATAAGGACCACCCGTATGGATGATCTGCCTCCATACCTTTTAATGTTGGTTTGCCACCCAGAGGCAGCTTTCCAACTTGAGAACGTAATAAGCGGCGATTTAGAGTTGTCCGTGGTACTTCAAATTGTTCGGCTGCTTTTCTCAATGAATTTCCGTTTTGGACATCATCAATTGCCTTCACTCCAATTGATATGGACTCTTCACTCCAATTGCTCGGAATGTTTTTCGATGTGTACCTGGGCAATGGGCATCTGCAAAGTAGTATGATTCTGCTACGAAGTACCCACGCAATGTAATAATTCGATCGGGTGATATGGACCGCCAGTCCGTATCACCCAAGCATTGGTGGTCCATATCACTCCATGCTCATGGCCTTTAATATTTTCTCAGTAATTTTTTATGTGAAAAGCTGAAGAAACCTAAACCTACAAAGAAAGTATGTCTACAGAATGTAAACCAAACTACTACCGACAACACAACGTTTAATCGATTGTTTTGGTCCAAGCAGTTGAATAAACAATGCTATTTTTTATAAGAAAAGCTGAAAAACAAAAAACTGCTGTCAGCACAATTCGTACGGGCTTTCAATGTACGCCATGTTGAAAAACAGCCGTCAGGCAACCTTTGACCTTCTTACGCAATGAACGATTGTATTTAATTCTTGTATAGGAGGTTATGAACTGGTCCATATCACCCTGGTGGTCCATACCCAGAGATGGGCATTTATCAAGATAAATTATCGGCGATGATTTATTATCGTTATCGCTCAAAATAGTTTTGATTTATCGATTACCGATATCGTTTTTGTAATATATTTTGCTATTGCCGATAAATTATCGCGATGAACGATTCTTTATGCATACAGTGTTCAAAACTTCAAAGTTAGAGAGTTGGCGCTATGGAATGAATACACGATGTCCATTAAGTCTTGTTACGATCAAAAAAATCTCTCTTTTTTATTTAATGACACGGCAGAGTCCGTGAACTGCTCTCTTTTCTTGAAAAATCTACAAAAACATTTTTGCAATTTGACTAACAAAAAAAACCTCTTCAAGCACTTTGAAAATTTACCGAAACATCGGAAAAATTTATCGAATATTATCGACATCGCTTTAATAAATTGAGATGTCTTGATTATCGGTATCGCCCAGGGCTTTTTTGAATTATCGATTATCGCTTTAGTACACTGTACAGAAAGGATTATTGTGCTCATCACTGTCCATATATCACCCAACTTTACCCTACTGTAGCAAGTGAAAGTGCGGCCTGGTATCTAAACAAATTATCAAATTGCATTGCACAATTAGCTACAGCAGCCTACAAGAGATTCAAGTTGATATGCGCAATGGGTTACACATTAAAGGCTCGGTTCGTGCATAGCATAGGTAAAATAACAAAGTAAAAATGCAACACAATATGCTGTTTGAAATAGTTTAATTGTTGCTTGAAATTTATCTATTGCTTCACGTAACCGATTTTACTTTTGTTTATCTGTTTTATCTTCTATTATCCTTTCTTCCTGGCTTATATTCTTTGGTCAATCAGTGAACTCGGTTCAGTGCAAAAACAGATCAGACGCTAGTGAAACAGGCCCGTAACCAGAAACTGAGCTCAGGGGGGGCAGTGTTTTAACTGGGGGGGGGGCAAAATTTTTCGTTTACTCCCTAAAATGCCTACTTTTGAAAACAGTCAACATCTATCTAGCTTGCAAAATTAAAATTTGTTTTTATGTTAAGGGCAGTGGCGCACCCATGATTTAGCAAAAGGGGAGCCACAAACGGAGGTCCTGGAGGTGAAACCCCCAGCCAACAAATTTTTACGGTTTTCACATGAAAAAACACTCATTTTAACACACGTTTTATCAAAAAAGGCTTGCAATGAGTGCAGTCACTTTGGATAATGCAAAAATATTTTCGCAGCTTATGTCTAAAAGCAGAGGCTTGGCTAAATTAAGTTAAAAGAGGCTGCGACCAAGGGCGTTGTAAGGTGGGGGCTGAAGCCCCCCCCCCTACATTTTTCAGCCCCCCATAGAAACTTTGAGCCCCCCTTTAGCCCCCCCTTTCAAGAATTTATAACAACAGTACACCCTATGGCACTTCAACAATGACTTATGGCGTCACTTGTTATTTGTTTTTTTTCTTCATTGATACCATCAAAACCAACGTAGCCTACTAACTTTTGCAAGTTTGTGACAAAGACGAACAAAATCGCAAAAACTGTTGGATTTTCTGGTAACTTCGAGTTCAAGCTCTTCGAACTCTAATTGAATGTCACAAGAAAATTTTCTTCAATTGTAAAAGAAACTTTTGGGCAAATAACAGCGAAACAACAAAATATCAAATTAGAATTAGCTAGCTTACCCTAGGAGCTGAGGCGTAGCGAGAAATTTTGAAAAGGGGAGGGCATAATTTCCTCATTTTTTTCAAGCGTATTTTTTTTGGGAAGAACAAATTTGAAGCTGATTGAGAAACAAAAAAAACTCAAAGGGGGTTCCGGAGGCATGCTTCTCCGGAAAAATTTACATGCTGTAATGGCGATTTTGGTGCTTTTTGAATAATTTTAGGCAAATTTTGTACGTTTTGACTCTAATTCTGATCGAGTGCTTCACCTGAAACAATTTTCTTAGTTCTTGTTTTTTTAAAAGCTAGCAGTACAAGATAGCGTTACCGCCGGCGAGTCATATAGAACGCTAGCTGGAGAAGTGTCAATACGCGACAAAGCAAAAAAACTGCACTGACAAATTGCGACACTGCACCCAAAAGTGGCTACAGCTGCAGCAAGTTTATACACATTAGAAAAGGCACGCTTTTGTTCGTTAAGTTTATGCAGCAAAATTATTATTATTATTATTATTATTATTGGCATATTTATCCTCCTATCACGAGAAAGCGACGAAGCGCTGTACGAGCTCGCTTAGGAGTTGCCGGCCATCTGTCTACCACACTAAGATGGGGGAATCCCGTTAAGTGCCTTTCCCAACGGCACAACAAGTAAACTTGCCGGCTTTCTCCACACTGTCCCTTAAATGCTGAGCGTCAAGCAGGGAAGCTGTGAATACCAATTTTAAAGTCATTGGTTTGACCCGACTCGGAATCGAACCCCAAGTCTACCGATCCAGAAGCAGACGCTCCATACCACTCGGCCATCTGATCGGAAAATGTTACTCTCCTTCCATTTGCTTTGTAGGCCACCAAGTGGGTGAGGAATATGAACGCCGATAAAGTTAGGGTCCGCCAAACTTCACACTCGGTTTAATTTCTCTTTTTAAGTGCTGACTATACCCGACTTATTTGCAACTGTAGTGACTATAGCGGGCTTACCGAAGTATGACCCAGTCGTCATAAAGCTGCTCTCTGGGGTGTTCCATACTTTCACCACTTTTGGTTTTTGTGATGCGTAGTCATGTTTATGATGGGATTTTGGACGCTGATTACGAATTTGATATTATTTTTTGATTATGACGTCATTTTGAGGTTGCACGACGCACTTATGACGTCATTTTTTGCTATTTTTCTTTATCTCGAAAACTACTTGCGTTAGAATTGTGGGTATTACACAAAACGATGCAGAATATATGATTTCCTATCTGTCTTTAATACATGTAGTAGTCGTGCATCTCCTTCAGAAAAAGATTAAATCCAAAAAAACGTCGTTTTTGCGCTCGAAGCCAACCCTAGACGTCTTAAATAGAAGGACTGGCGACTAGCAAACTTGGTGTTTTAAACTTGGGTCCCAAAAAGTTATTTTGAAGTTTCTCCACGGTTTTTGAAGCTTTTGCTTTTATACTTTTTAACGACGTCTATAATTTATTCTCACACAATTTTTAAAAATTCGAGGTTGATTGGACTAGGGTGAGTGACCCAAATCCTCAATTATTTACGAACACCCCAAAGTTTGTCATTATTAGGTACCACAAATAAAAATAAATTTTGAATAATATTTATCCCATTTTAATGACGTTGTCACTCTTTCTATCCAAACTTTACTGCGGCAATTCGACTTGGTGCAGTTCCATCTTTCATCGCATTGAGGAATTCAAGAAATATTTATAACTTAACTTTCGCTGGTAATAATGCAGAAAACCCAGCCTAGAGACGTTTTGCATGTTACGTCAATTCCGTAAGTACAAATGGCATTATTTATAGCTTGGTTTGTCACAAATCGCGAAGAACTTAATGAGCATTAGGAACATTTCCACTTACATCGTGTTGCGGAGGCCCACTCAGTAAACACAGCTTTGCGCTGGTTTGGTATGTGATTTACCGAAATTTGGGTTGTGCATAAGTGATAAGAAAAAAACAGCTTGTGTGTTTGAGAAGGAGAGAGAAACTTGGCAATTAAATTTGCACTAGGTGAAAAGATTATTTCAAAGGAATGTTTTACTTCACTCAGTATGTGATTATGCGGCACATGTTTGATGCTCTTCATTCAGAATTTATTTATGTGTTACACATTGGGCAGGGGCAATTGATTGACTTTAATTTTGCCAAGCCTCCTTCTACAAGGTAATCAGTACTTTTTCGTGTTTTTAAAGTTCCCGCATTTATAACAGACAATATCTTAATAATATGCTTTATTCTGAGCAGAAAACAGCGTTTGTTAAATAAAGTACTGCATAATTCAACCCGGTAGCGTGCTTTTAATACGTTAGAGCCAAAAAAACGTGATACTGTAAGTTTTAGTTAGATCTGAAAACTTAACAGAGAATGGAAAAAATGTAGTAAAGTTATGACAATGTTCGTTTTCAAGTGACGTCATTATTCTATGATGATGACGTCATCATTCTATGATGACGTCATCAACATTTGATTCTCTTGGTAAATGAATGTAACATTAAAGATAGCTTAAAAATAAAGTTTTGATTTCACGTGAGTTGCAAACCAATGAGTGGGCACAAGTTTGAACAGGATCCCTAATTATCCAATTACCCGGGGTAGACCACTAAATTTTTATGCTTTCCACTGCTCGGGTCATTAAAAGATTTTTTGCAGCGAAAGAATTAGCTATCGACAATGTTTTGAGCGCCCAAGGCACATAAAATAATAAAAAACAAACGCACAAATAGCTTACGAAAACTTCGCTAAAATTGCATTTAAAAGTGAAGTCATCACCGCTACTGTGACGTCATCACCCCATCGATACCCGTTTTGGAACATTTATGGAATGTTTAAGGTACGTGCCAAGTTTCACGTCTCTATCTGCTCTAAAACATACTTTTTTAGAAAACCTCGTTAAAAATTTGGGACCCAAGTTTGAAATACCGAGCATGGCAGTCGCCAGTCCTTCTATTTAAGACGTCTATGATACCAACAATACCATATTATATTCCATTATGCAAGTAATTTTGATGTCTTAGTAACCAACACAAATAATCCCTCATACAGCATTGAAAAACGATTTCGGACATTACAAGCAGCTTGCACGTATATCTCTACGTGTGTGTGTGTGGGGGGGGGGGGGCATTGGAATTAAAATTGCTTCAGTTTTCTTTTTTAGTTGTAATTTTTCGTGCACTGACTATTTCTTAATTCGCATTGCTTTCTACACCTGTAGTAAATTACTAAAAAGAATATTCAGCAAACATCACGCAATTGTAGGATGAAAAACGAAGTTCCAAGCACATCTAAAAAGTTTGAAAAACCAAGTTTCCACAGTTACACCATGTTGCATAAAAATGCTCGGAAACGAACATCAGTCTCGGATGGGTGCGATGAGGAATCTCGAATTTTATTTTGAACGACACATTTCAGTTCCGCGATATATCTTTCCGTAGCTTGATTGTTGTTGTCGACACTCTCCAGTGTGCTTTAGGTACTTCAGAACACAAGATACAAGCAGCAGCTTTACTTCCAAGTATAAAAAATTCTTTCAAACTAGCTCTTCGTTCTTGAAGTAATTTTAGGGCATCCACAGAGTCTGGAAAATGACCTGTTTGAACAGCTTCAACGCAGTAAGGTGGCACTTCAGCGTACGCGCTAAGACCAGCGTTGATTGGTGTCACCCATTGCTGTGCGTGGTCGTAACAGTATTTTAATGCGACCTCTGCAAGTTCCAAATCAATTTCGTTGTACGAGGCAAGCAAAAGATTGCGTTGAAAAAGCGTGATTTCCCGGGCCTTCAGCAGCCGGTGGCTTTAGTTGAAACGTTCCAAAGGAATATAAACTGAAACAGCGTAGGAAATGAGCTTGATCAATTTCGTTCGTTCACTTTCATCCAATCTGCAAACATCGAATATCAAAAGACGAAGTTGCCAGAAAATATGGAACCACTTTTGGCTTACAAGCAAGAAGCAACATGCCGTGCAAGATGGCTTACGACAGCGAGCGGCTGTCGTCATTTTTTGATATTCAATGTTTACAGATTGGATGAACGTGAACGAAGGAAATTGATCAGACTCATTTCCTATGTTGTTTCAGTTTATATTCCTTCGTTCGGAACGATTCAATTGAAGCCATCGGCTGCTGAAGGCCCCGGAATCGCGCTTTTTCAACGCCCATTGGGACTGAGGCAAAGCGGCATAGTAACAATAGCTTGCTACAGCATTGACGAAACAATAAATACAACGAACAAAAGGATAAACGACTACAGTATATGTACACTTTGTACAGTACACGCAATGTATTCCCCAACATACGTAACTCAGGCCAAAGCTCTGAGGAATTGTCAGCTGTCGCATGTTCTTATGCATTTCATTTTCCAGGCGATCACTTGATTGCATCACACCCAGTTTCTCGCTTCACTGCCGCATCAATTAGGATGCCAGTATGACAGCTCTGTTTGTACACTTTTGTACTGTGCATTGTCATTTAACAAGGCTGTTTTTATCCACAGAACAGTATGCAGTACAATATCCATAAACCTCACGTGGCATAGCAGCGAGTGTAAGGGGTGGCATAGTCAGTGATGGGCACGATAAACCTTTCTGTACGAAAGCGATAACGATAACCAATAACTTCAAAAAAGCCTTGGGCGATATCGATAATCGATAAATCTTAATTTCTCATATCGATAATCGATAAATTATCGCCGATACATTTTTCCGATAAATGTTGCGGTAAATCTTCAATGTGTTTGACAGAGTTTTTTTTAAGTCGAATTGCAAAAATGTTTTTTCTGGATTTTTCAAGAAAAGAAAGCAGTTCACGGACTCTGCCGTCAAATTAAACAAAACAAAGAAATAATTTTTAAAATTGCAACAAGTCTTACTGGACACCGTGTGTTCTTTCCATAGCGCCAACTCACTAACCTTGAAGTTTAAACTCGGCGTGCATAAAAAATCGTTTTTCGTTTATCGGCGTTAACAAAAAATATAACAAAAGCGATAACGGTAATCGATAAATCAAAATTATTTTGAGCGATAACGATAATCGATAAAAAGTTATCGCCGATAACTATTGCCGATAAATGCCCATCTCTGGGCATAGTAAGTTTATTTCCTATTCAATTTGTATTGAATTTTGTTGGGGATGATCAAAAGTGGTAGAGTAGGCTATCGAGAGTGGCATAGTAACGAGGTGGCACAGTAACGAGATTTGACTGCATTAGTTGTCAGATCTGGACATGTCCCCCCCCCCCCCCCCCACCCCTTAACACTTTATTTTCAAGCAGTTTTTTCTTAAATTACCGTGTGGATTCTAAACTAGAGCACCCTTTTCTAAGTTTTGCTTTAAAGTGGTGATCCCCCTCAAACAAATTTTTTGTGGCTCTAAACTAGAGCTTTTTTTTCTAAGTTTTACTTTAACTTTGTCCCCATCAAAAAAACAACAATTTTCTGGCTACGCCACTGGCTTGCAGCAATATATGTTGTCACATGCAAACCATCATATAAAATATGAAGCATATAGCAGAGCTGGATGTCTCGCGACACGTTTTTCAGTATCTCGGTCTCGTCTTGGTCTTGCTATGCCAATGTCTCGTCTTGGTCTTGCTATGCCAATGTCTCGTCTCGGACCTTAAAAGTCTCGGAAAATCGTCATGTCTCGATCGAGACATGAAGAAATTTTGACTTTGAAGCAACATTCAGGTCTTTGATACGGAATCAATCAACATTGTACTCACCCGATGTATTCAAAGTAAAAAAATTGTTCGTGATGTCGCACTTGGCAAAAACATTTGGCCACATTTTCTTTAGAGCATCTTGCTTCGTTGTTCAAGCCTACAGAATTGCAGGCTTTTGCTTTCTTTTTGTGAACATTTTTTTGTATGAAAACTATAGTCTATTTCGACCATTAAGCACATGCATTCGATAGTAGTCTAGACCAGGGATGTCCAACCTTTTAATTTATTGGGGACCCATTGCAAAATTAAATATTTTAACTGGGCCGCAAAGCCACCAGAATTTCAATATTTAGATTTTAAATTAATTCGATTAATTTGGCAGCATTTATTAATAAAACTCCAACGGTCCGTTTCACGCTTACGCGATCATCAGGGAGCCTAAATAAAGAAAATCTTTAGAATTTAACACAAGGGTACTCACCAAAATCCAATACAGTTAACAAAACCTACACTAAAGCAACTGCCAATTCAAAGACTCAACGCGCCGTTTGGCCTTCCTCATTTGAACTGATTACTAAATTAAGTGGGGAAAATCTGCCATGCTGCTATACTAGATCTGTTCTATCCTCATCAAGCTTACTAAAATCTGTACATGAATAAATTATCTTATCTTATAACTGTGGGAATGTTATGACAGCTGATTACTAGGATAAAGGCCATTATGACAAAATTACAAGCGGTTATGACATAATAGAAAATGTTACACCATGAAGGGGTATGGAATGAAAGGCAGTGCAAACTAAATAGAGGCGAAGTAGCGGTAGAAACAAGTCAAAAGCGTTACAAACAATACACAGCTCATAAAAAATGCATATAGTGATAGGCCTAGCTCAAATTATGTGGTATTAAAGTTTTTTAGTTTAAATTTATTTTTGTGTCTACATTTAGATATAATTTCCGAGCGCTTATTCAATAAATTTTCATCTCTTCCGGCAGTTAAAATAATAAATTTCTCATCTAAGCACAGATTGCATCTTCTTCTGCCCATTTGATAGGGTGTTGACTTTTTCTTGATTGACCATTTCACAGTTGGATTAAAACCTTTGTTGATGGATGACCAATAAAATTTGGAAAGCTCTGTGGCACTTGACTTATGTGGATGTCGAAATGAATAAGTATGATTGTTATATCTGCTTTTAAATTCAGGTTCGCAGCTGCCTTTTTGGTTTTGCTCTAGTCTTAAGAGATTATTGAGCACTCTTTTTGGTTATGCAAGTAAATATCGCAATTTTTCTATTAATATTGCTCCTTGCTTTTCTGCCTGTTGAGCACTCTTGCCTGTATAATCAAACTTTTGGTAAAATGGAGATGGAAAAAGTGAACCTAGGGTACTCGTTGAAAAATATTCCTATACCAAGCGACCAGTCATACCTCAAAAACATGATTGAAAAATTGGAGAGTTTTATTAACCGTTTAAGATGGAAGGCTTTCTTTTTTATGAACAAAAATCAAGAAGAGGAATGCGAAAATGATTTTAATAATTATGGATTTAAATCTGAAAATTCGGCTCCAGCGTGTGAAGACTTGAAACCGTTTGAAAATGATCTTTATGATATGATTCGTAACATTGAATTTAAAAGCAGATCAGAAGTGTTGAAACGTAATAAGTTCCAGCAGGTTATTAATAGAGACATAAAAGCTATTAATGCCTCTAACCAGTAGTTAGTGCCAGCTGATAAAACTACTAATTTGTATAAGGTTGAAAAAGAAGATTACGAGAGGCTGCTAAGAAACAATATCACTCAAAAATATAAAAAAGTTGAGTGCAGTGTGATGTCTGCTATTAATTCTGAGGCTAAAGCTATCGCAACAAAGCTCAATCTTGAAGGACCGGATAGAACAAATGGCGAATAAAGCAGCTTTTGTAACTCTTAAGGACCACAAGGAGAATTTCACCAGTGCTCCACAGTGCAGACTTATAAACCCGGCAAAATCGGAAATTGGTAAAGTTAGGTAAAAATGATATTAGATGAGATTAATTGTGACATTCGGACTAAGCTTGAAGCTCAATCAATGGCGCAGTACCGATTCAGTAACATCCTGGTTTACGAAATTTTCCGATAAAAATTCCTGCAAATTTTTCAAATTTGATATAGTTGAATTCTACCCTTCTATTTCGGAAAACTTACTCAATCTTTCCTTGCAATTCGCAAAGTCCATACCATTTCAAGCGATAAAATTGAAATAATTCAGCATTGCAGAAAATCAGTTTTATTTAATGATAGAAGTACATGGGTTAAAAAAGAAAACAATGCATTTGACGTTACTATGGGATCTTACGATGGAGCAGAGGTATGCGAACTTGTTGGATTGTTTTTGCTTCATAAACTTGCTCAAGTAATTGATAAGAGCTTGATCGGTTTATATCGTGATGACGGTCTCGCGCTTTTGAGAAATACTTCAGGCACAGAAATGGAAAAGTTTAGAAAAACTGTGGTCAAAATTTTCAAAGAACTGGGGCTAAAGATTACGTCTGAATTGAATTTGCATCAAGTTGACTTTTTAGACGTAACTCTAAATTTGAATAGTGGAAAATTTTGGCCTTTTCGAAAACCAAACAATAATTTGCTGTATATCAACGCTCAATCCAATCACCCGAAATCTATTATCACTCATCTACCAACTATGATTGAAACACGTATCTCCAAAATATCATCCGGCGAGAAAGAATTCGAGAAGGCTAAGCCAGCATACGAAGAAGCGCTCTCTAAAAGTGGGTACAGATCTACTCTAAGTTATTCACCGACAGATACCGTCATAAGACATAGGAACAGATCACGTAACATTATTTGGTTCAATCCACCGTTCAGCAAACACGTTAAAAGTAACATCGGAAAAGAATTTTTGAAATTAGTCCAGAAGCACTTCACCAAAAACCACAAGTTAAGAAAAGTTTGTAATAAAAACAATATTAAAGTTAGCTACAGCTGCATGCCAAACGTTGGATCTATCATTAACAATCATAACCAACGTATTTTGGAACTAGCCCAAGCATCTGAGGATGAAAAACCTTGTAATTGCAGAAATAAACAACTCTGCCCATTGAACGGTCGCTGTAATACTCGTTGCATAGTCTATAAAGCAGAAATCTCAAATAAACATGTAACTCCGGTTTTAGCTTCTGGAGGAGCGAATAGCAGTGTGTCTGCATTACCAGACGATAATACCAACGCAAGCAATTTGCCAACGACGTCTCACCTGCCAGCAAATCAAAACTCAGCCTGCAGACGCTTTAATACCTGTGCTGATACTTACCGTATTAGCGCTTCTAAAAAAAGCAAAGATTCTCGAATTTATTATGGCAGCTGCGAACCTGAATTTAAAAGCAGATATAACAATCATACTTATTCATTTCGACATCCACATAAGTCAAGTGCCACAGAGCTTTCCAAATTTTATTGGTCATCCATCAACAAAGGTTTTAATCCAACTGTGAAATGGTCAATCAAGAAAAAGTCAACACCCTATCAAATGGGCAGAAGAAGATGCAATCTGTGCTTAGATGAGAAATTTATTATTTTAACTGCCGGAAGAGATGAAAATTTATTGAATAAGCGCTCGGAAATTATATCTAAATGTAGACACAAAAATAAATTTAAACTAAAAAACTTTAATACCACATAATTTGAGCTAGGCCTATCACTATATGCATTTTTTATGAGCTGTGTATTGTTTGTAACGCTTTTGACTTGTTTCTACCGCTACTTCGCCTCTATTTAGTTTGCACTGCCTTTCATTCCATACCCCTTCATGGTGTAACATTTTCTATTATGTCATAACCGCTTGTAATTTTGTCATAATGGCCTTTATCCTAGTAATCAGCTGTCATAACATTCCCACAGTTATAAGATAAGATAATTTATTCATGTACAGATTTTAGTAAGCTTGATGAGGATAGAACAGATCTAGTATAGCAGCATGGCAGATTTTCCCCACTTAATTTAGTAATCAGTTCAAATGAGGAAGGCCAAACGGCGCGTTGAGTCTTTGAATTGGCAGTTGCTTTAGTGTAGGTTTTGTTAACTGTATTGGATTTTGGTGAGTACCCTTGTGTTAAATTCTAAAGATTTTCTTTATTTAGGCTCCCTGATGATCGCGTAAGCGTGAAACGGACCGTTGGAGTTTTATTAATAAATGCTGCCAAATTAATCGAATTAGTTTTGCTCTAGTCTTAAGAGATTATTGAGCACTCTTTTCGGTTATGCAAGTAAATATCGCAATTTTTCTATTAGATTTTAAATTATAGTTCTAAGAAAACGAAATTACCTTTTAATAACTAGCTCTTAATGTAAAAAAGTTATTTACCAGATAGATTTTCAAAAATGCATGGTGTCACAATGACTTTAAGATGTTTGTGCTAATTAATCCATTTTTGTTTATTAAATATGAAGTATTTTGAGTAAATTTCATGAACACTCTCGTGCTTAATCCTTGATAAACTTGCTAAAAAAAGTTTTTTTTAACAAAGGATAGTGCGGCGCAATGCTGATTTGATTTCTTCGTCTTTATCCTCCTATCACAAGAAAGCGGCGGAGGGCAGATCCGCCGAGAGGGGGAGCAGGAGGGGTCACTGTCAGGGGGCCCGGGGTTTACAATTGTCAGGTTTAGAATGCAAAATTCATCAGCTCAAACTGCGGCCTGCGGACGCGATGATGTTCTTTTTGATTTCGGGCCGAAATTCGAACATCTGCGGACGCTATGACCTTATTTTGCTCATTAGTAGATGTGAGCCGAAATTTGAACATCTGCGGAGGCTATGACCCTTTTTTTGCTCATCACTTGATTTTTGGCCGAAATTCGAACATCTGCGGACGCTGTGACCTTTTTTTTGCTCATCACGTGATTTTGAGACACCACAGACCAAAGGGCCCAAACGAAATTTTTGCCCCGGGGCCCGAAATTTCTCTCGGCGCCCCTGGCGCTATGCATAGGACGAATCCAGACTCGCTTAGGAGTTGCCTTTGTTTCCGAGTTTTCCGGTTGAATTTTCTTCCGACGTTTTAATTTGCTGCTTGCCCGATTCCACCAAGCAGAGATAATCATCGTGAAGCATCTTATTCAAGGACGCATCAACAAAACTAGGTTGGGAGTTAAACCATTAACCTTGCGATCATGGACTTCGTAAAAACGACGCTTCGAACGACTGCGCCAGACTGCCGACATCCCTGGTCTAGACCAACATAGCTTACCATTGACTTTTTGCGTAAAGTTTTCTTGTTATTTTTTTGTTAGATAAAAAAAATATTGGGCCGTGTAATCGTCAATAAGAGGTACTATTTGCCTTGCAAGCTAAGGACTTAAATCTTCTGTGGTAAAAATAAGCTGTTTCGTTGTTATTGTGGTAAACTCGTTAAATCATTAATGGTAATCGTTAAAAGCATATCACCAATAGCAAATTTATAATACATCGAGCTGGTGAAGTTAGTTCGTAACCGCGATGGCTTCATTTCCTATTGCTAGCATTGTTTTTGCTAATGTCATTTGCTATAAAAATATTTCAAAAACGTGGCTTAGTAGCGCCCATACTCCAGTGTATTATTATCTTTTTTATATTTTTCAAGTTTGGGCTTATGAAGTCTCGTGTCTCGTCTCGCGTCTCGTATCTTTAAAGTCTCGTTTCGACTTAAGCACCAAATGTAGCACGCGATCTGACTCCAAACGTATGTGACGGTTTTTGTCCGTTTATTGAGATACAACAAACAACATTGAACAAACACGGTAGTACATTTGCCTTATGTCTCTGAACTATCTTTTTAAACTATCTTTTTTGGCAGAATCAGAATCCAGAAATATATAAGCTTATTTCCTGTCTGTTATGCAAGAGCGGTAAATAGTAATCATCAAAACAAACCACTAAACTAAAGCGGATAATACAAAGTCATCCAACATCCAACAAATCATCAACTACGAGATTGTATAGCGAATAGGCTTAAGCTCTAAAGTCGAATCCAGTAATCATGAACTGAATAATTATGCGATGAATAATTAGGCATTGCAACCATGCAAAGCATATTTTGCAATCACTACAACTTTTTGCTCTTCAGAATACACCATAGTTTATTTACGGCAATGCAATATTTACAACATCAAATGACAAAGTATCAACTACAAAATCTGAAACAGGCAAGAAGGAAAAATTTAGAACAAAAAAGTTACAACAGTCTTTCCAAAACCTGAAAGAATTGTGAAACACCCTGCTTGAGGTTAGTTTGTTGCTGCTGGCCTGCTGCTGTTTTCTGCATGGCCTCTGTAGTTAATTAGGCTACCGGCGTACAGTTTAATCGGTTAACATTGCGGCCGTGCATCCTTTTTTGAAAGATACGTTCTCTTTTTTGGTAAAATGTAGTTGGTTCTTCAAAGATGCTTTGAAATGCCTGTTTGTCGTTTCAATTAAAAAAGCACTGCTCTGTCAAGTCAGCGACAGTCAGCTGGTCCAAAAATTCATCACCATGCTTTAACAGTTCTAACTGAACACCATCTCTAATAGAACGCCGCAATAGGAAAAGAGAAGGGTTCAAAAATAGAGCGTTGTGGCCGTGTGGCGCTCAAATAGAGGCTTCACAGTAGGCCAATGTCACGTATACGGTCACGGAAACAACGAAAGCAGTAAGCTTTTTTGGAGCATACGATAGTTACCGTATTTTTCACAATCTTCCTCGATGGACCGGTGCTCGTTTATCTCAAATTGAATGCCACATCAATACCTTTGACTCTATTTTACGCAAATTTACATTTTCTTTTATTCAACGTTGTCAGAGATCGTCTAACAACTTAATTAACTCCCTAATGACATCTGGCTGTTTTATGAATCCACGTTTTACGCCAATTACAACAATTTGCTCTTTGCTTTTACATGCAAGGATGGCAGTACGGTGCGCAAGTACGGTACAGTCCATTTTTCGGCAAATAGTACGATGCGCTTGTACGGTACGTGATTATTGCTAAGGCACGGGTATGGTACGTTGGTACGTGTCATAAATATGCGTACTAAACGTACTTTACGTACCGTACCATGTGGTACGGTACGTAATTTGGTTTTGTGAAATTTTGTGAACAAGAAGAACAAAGCTTTTATTGATGTACAGTACACCATTTTCAAAAACAAACATAAGTAAACGGTAACATTACACTCTGGAGCTTTGGAAATATGCACATAGGAGACGGCGAAAGGAGCAAAGCTTATTTAGGTCGCTGCTACCTGAAGTACAGAAGATCAGGGACCGATGGGACAAAAACACTGAATGATTAATTATATCTGCAGCGATACAGAATTGATTATTTGTAGTACACCATCAGTCCTGGCGGTAATCTTGAAACTACGGACTTACAAAAAAAAAAATGAATGTAACCGACGAGGTTTGAAGCTCAAAGCAGAAATTGTAAGCATGCAATTATACGATTTTTAAATGATACAATTAGATTGTCTCTGAAAACTAATTAGTATTTATAAAAAAAAAGTTGACACAAAAAAAGTTTAATGCTCTTTACAAAACTTATAAGTTATATACAAATTGTTATGGCCAGCAGTTAGTGGACAGAAAACTCCTCTGGGGCCTAGCACAAACAGAGTATTTTTCATTTAGAATATTAATATGCGGCATTACAAATTCACAATAACAGGTCGCGATTAAACATGGTATGCATCCACTGCAAATTTCAATTGAGAAAGGATTCATGAGCACAACAAAAGATGCTACCGGTAAGTCATTGGAGAAGTGTCTTTTGGTCTTCTGACGTCCCTTTAGTAGTCCTGGCTTCCTTAAAAGCAAAGCTGGGTAGGGTGCAGAGTGCAGACTATCAATAGCCTTATAAGGGAAATTTTACGCAATGCGCATTTCAGTGGACAAGTTTGGACTTGTTCATAACGTTCAACTGTCACCGAGCAGCATTATTTTCTGTCGTAACCTACAGTAGGGGAAGGTGGGGTTATTTCGGACAAAATTTACTTTTTTGACTCTAGAGCAAGATTACGAATGTGGAATTACCAACTCTTTGTACAAAATTGTAGATAGCCCTTTGACATCAATATGAAATTGTTCGTGATTGTAATGGCTCCAAGCATTAGGCCATTACGTACAAAAATGCAAGGCGGACTAGTACGTCCGAACTTGCCCCAATAGTGGGGTAGGTCCGTACAAGCAGTGGGGTAGTCTCGGATATTAAAAAGAAGGCGAATTTATTGCGATGAAAAAGCGCTCTGCATCAATTTCCGCTGATTAAAAAAACAGCTCGTTTCAGTTAAATTCACAGTTTCAAAAGTTTACAACTAACTATTCAAATGAAATTAATCGAATGAAAGAAAGAGACTATGCGTGATCTCAATAGTTTGGTAAAATTAAATGTTCTATTGCTCAAAATTCAAGTTAAAAAGCGTAAACATGGACGTCGAGAAGACTCAGCAATTTATGGCACTGGTAATTTGAAAATAACACCTTCACGTGGTAAAATTATTTTCATATTTGATTTATAATCATTTTCAAATTTGAAAACAATGTTTTCACGCGCTATCTCGAATGGTTTGTGATATGTGTCCGAATTAACCCCACACTCAGCAAAACTAGGAAATGGCAAACTCTTCCTACACAACTTGATTTTTTTAAAATGCTTCTTGTCTGCGTGTTTTTTTATACATGCCTGACTAGTATTAACGCTAGACTTCAGCTTAAATTGCAACTATGCTCGCACAAAACCTTACGATTTTGTCTCATCTGATTTTACTTTTTTGTTAAAAATCTTGAATATGAAGTTCAACAAAAAACTACTTGATTGTGCTACCTAACCAATATGGCGATTGAAACAGAAGATTGCGGTGACTGCTACAGGTCACATAATCGTGCAAAAACAAAACCGAAAGTAGTTGGTCCGAACTAGCCCCATGTACGAAATAACCCACCTTCCGCTTATTTGGGAAGCAACTAAAAAAAAGAAAAATTCGGCTAGTGTTTATTCAGTTTTTACAAAACGTAGGAGCTAGCTGCGGTTCCGATTGCCCGCATAAATTGTATCGATCAGTGTGACTGGGACCAGGGGCGGATCCAGAAAGTTTTGGTGGGGTGGGGATGTGATTTTAAATTACGTTGAATGTTAACTAAATACCAAGACGTTTAGATCTAAAAACGGCCCTACATAAGCCTTTTGAAAATGTTTCGTGTCAGGCGCGTAATCAAAATTTTTTTCAGGGAAGGGCACCAAATTTTGTCACTTTTTCAAGCGTAGTTTTTTTTCCGGCAGAGTTAATTTTAAGCAACTTAAGTAACAAAAACGACTCTAGGGGGACCGGGGGCATGCTACCCCGAAAAATTTTTGAAAATTTGCATACTGCAATGGTCATTTTAGGGCTTTTTGTACAATTTTCAGGCAAAGTTTGTTCATATTTTTGGCCCCTAGGCCTTTTGAGTACTTCACCAAATATGATGCATTTTATAAGTTACGCACAGTTTCGATTACGCGTGCTTGACTGAACTGAACTGATTTAAGGCGACTTGAACTGAACTTAAGGCGACTAAGGCTTATTGTAATGAAGAGGTTCGAAATTATGGAAAAATTTTATTTGTCTAAAGCATTGTTGAAAATGGTTGGTGGGGGGATGCATCCCCACATCCCCCCTTGAATCCGCCCTTGACTGGAACATTGCTTTTCCAGACTGATGATAGCCGCGTTAGTCAAGGTAGGATGCGACATGTTCTATTCTATTCATACGGTAGAACAGCGCTGGCGACTTGGTAGTATCGAGGACACCACAAGAGTGTTCGTATCATGTGGTGTCCTCGCTGGAAAACTTGTATAGGGTTCAATTTCCGATTAGGTCGCATATCGCAAGTTTACTTTAACCTATTTATAGGCATCGACATAGCACTTAGCTAATTTGGCGGGCATCCAAGAATGGCGGTAGGTAGGTACGGTACGTAAATTTTAGATACGGTACGTTTTAAGGTAGGCCTACGGTTCGCAATTTTAGGTGCGCTGCGTTTTAAGGTACGGTACGTTTTAAACGTACCATCCATTGGTACGGTACGCGGTAGCCTACGGTACGCGGTAGCCTACGGTACGCTTGATAAATTTATTCGAAGTACGTTACGTTAGTACGGTACGGTTAAAATTTTGAAGTACGGGTACGTAAATTTTGAACGTAACGTACCGTATTGCCAACCTTGTTTACATGACTCTGGTATGCCTTCTTGGTACTGTTTAATGGCTATTATACATCCTGTTTTTCATTTATCCGTTTTTTTTTCGTGTGTGTTATTTTCTGTGGACCTTGCTTCACGCTGCTGTTTTTGCTTGCTGCTGGAGTATGAAATAAGCAAGTAGCCTAATAATAATAATAATAATAGATAAAGTTGGGATGATCAATAACTCAACTCCAATTAACGTTAATTCCCAAACCGATAAGGTGATGCGTAGGGAAATAATAGAACTTCATAAATCGCATTGCCACACGTAAAACTAGAATCGAAACGTTTTAATTGCTTTCTCTGACAAGAAAAAGCAGCTTTGTTGGCAAAGAAATTGCTAGGGTTAGCACTAGGCCTACACAGCAAAACAAAGTGAATTAAAAAATTTAAATAACGCTACATTCAAAAAATTTTTAAAACTAGGCTATGCACAGTCCGCCGCTTTATGACTGTTGCTCATTTTATCGATTTTGAAGATTAGTTGTTAACGTCAAAATTAAGTCTGAAGAAAGGAAAGCTCCCACCTCCTCGAGAATCAGCCCCGCCCCTCGCATTATGAAAAATTACACCGCAAATACAGTAGGCTACATTTCTTTTGAGTGACTGTCTGCGAAGTCAGTGCAGATAGTAAGGGTATACAATACATTGGTGGAGGGGCCTAGTTTTGAGTTCAATTGCTATTGCTTACTATAAACGGCACTTACGACAGCTACTGTACCTCGCCTCGTCTCAAAACGTAGTTTCAACTTCTGTTAAGTTTCAAATACATTCATGCAGAGGTGTGATTGTAGAAACAAACGCGTAAATTAGGCCCCCCCAGGGTCCCACCTGAAAAAAAGTGGGGACGCCAAGACCCTACCGCCTCCCCTCCCCCCCGCTTCCGCCGACAACCTGGAGTGATAAATAGAGTACAGACTTCCATAGTCTTTTTTAAGACTCCATATCCAAGCACACAAACTGGCAAGGCCGAAAATCAAAACTTCAACTGCTGTCTCACGTCCGCAAAAATGATTTCAATCCAGCTTCAACTCCGAATCCAGTTGTAACGTTGAGGTACCGGTAGGCCTAGGCATAGATACAGTGACGATCGGTGATGCTTTTCTTAGGGTGGCCTAATCACTGTAAACAACTTAATAGCAGCACAGTCGACAATGCTAATTTTTTTCAAACTAAACACAAAATGAAGTTCAAAATTTTTAATAACATAAAAGATAGGACATGCTACATTTTATTGTGTGGCTCACTTACTGCCTTCATACGCACAGTGCTCGAGCTGAGGGGGATGCTATCTCTACGGAAAAGCATCAATATCACTCTACAAAACATTTCCGCTAAAACCATTTCTTTGTAACAAATTGGCCATCCCCTTTTACATCGTAGTGCAAAACTTGTTGCCGCGCATTGGCGCTAACTTTTGCATTTGCTTTTCTGGCTGATTGTTTTGCGAAAAATTTTTCGCAAACAGTGTCTGACGCAAGCGGAAATTATTACAAATGGAATTGAATTCACTGCGTGCGTAACTGCTTATTGCAATTCCGCAGCATTGTTGCAAAATCAACGGTCAGTTTGCAACAATATCGCATGAGAGACAGGTCACTTGGTCAATGTGAAGCGAGGTGTAATCACCAAGGGCCGAAACTTGATAACCCGGTTTTAATGGAAATTTTTGAAACCGAAACTAAAAGCACGGTACACCTAACAACACAGTTTGCGTCAGGGCTGCGAAGTCGACCAATTTTTAGCGAGTTCGAGTTCACGAGATGTTTGCAAATCCAAGTTCGAGTTCGGCAGAAAAAGAGCGAGTTCACGTTCAAGTTACCATGTTTTCATTAAAAACTCTTGCAACACCTGATATGATGCAATAATTTGGTTAAACGAAATGAGAAGAGGATAAAACAAAAGAAACGAGAAGAATGAGAAACCAATTGAGATGCGAATGAAGGGCCGGTATCGCAATCATTCAATCTGCAACGAAACATCAAAAGAAAAAGTCGTTTGATGATATTCGATCTATGAGTTTGATTTATTTAGAATCACTCAACCAGTGAACTCGATTGTTGATTTTCGATTGTAGGTTCGAGTTCGGCAAAAATGACCGAGCTCGAGGTCGCAGCCCTGGTTTGCATAATAAGTTATTTAGGTCGAGTGTTTCTGATATCCAACCCCCTCCGAAACATATCAGGTGTCTGGGTTAATGAGAGTTACCACTATTTTGAACCGAGGGGGCAATGGGAGGCAGATTTTGCCACTATAAACCTTTTGGCTTTTCCTTTTAGAGATAGCGGGTATCGTCGACCACTGAAGATTTTTTCCTTTCTTTTTTTTGGAAATCGTTTTAGTCCTTTTCAAAATTTCTGGCTGCCTGTGTCACAGTCTGATTTTAAAAACTGTGTGTAATAAAAGATAACGCCCCATCCCCTCTTGTATGTTTAAGTACTGTATACGCATGAAGCAAGATCCTGCACAATTTATAAAGAGCTCTGATTAAAGTGTGACTTTGATCATGAACACAGCAGTACAAAAGTTAAAAACCTGAACCGCGAACCGGTAAAAACCGCTTTTTTTCGGGGAACCCGAACCGAACTTGAACCGCCTAAGTTTGAGATCATTGAACCTGAACCGAACCCGAAGCTTTAATATTTTAAATCTGTGAACCTGAACCGAACCCGAACCTTTAAAATTTTAGGCAAGTAAACCCGAACCTATAATATTTTGTGTACATAAACCTGAACAGAAATCGTTTAGTAACAATGTTCGAACCTGAGCTGATTCTTAAGAAAATATTAATAAAAATCTCTAGACATGTGCTGCGATGCGTAACATTCTTTCTGCTTTCCAAAATTTAATGAGTCTGAAACAAGTCAGGACAGGTCATGCCAACTTGGTAGCAGGGAGTCGAACCGAACCGCGAACCGGTAAGAACCGCTTTTTTTCGGTGAACCCGAACCTGAACCGAACCTTTAAATTTTGGTGCAACTGAACCCAAATTTTTGAAAAGTCTTGAACCTGAACCGGAACTGAACCGTTAAAAACTAAATTTCTTGAACCTGAACCGGAGCGATATTTTAAACGGTTCGACTCCCAGAACCTCTCGCAAAAATCAGCATTGTCGAAGACCTGGCCTGTAGGTCTACATTGTTAATCGCACGCTCTACCGTCTTAGTTGCATCATTGGACTCTAAGTCTCAATATTCCTCGCCAAGTTTGTGTTCGAGCTATGGTACTGAAACTAAGCCGAGTCGTTTGACTTGTTTGCTTGCTTGGTGATTCATATTTACCCTGCCCACAACCAAATAGAACCGAAACTTAGCGACTAAAGCAAAAATCATTGAAAATGCTGACATAAATTTGGAACAAGTTATTCAAAAATCAACTACCTTTTTCAAAAATGCAGTACGTGGTGAAATTTTGGTAACGAGCGCTCTTTATGAATGAACCGCGGAACGTTAGAAAAACAAGTTGTACTTGTTACCACAATTACGGCACCTAATGTGTGTTTAAAAGTCATATCCAGGCTTTCGTTATTGCTATTGCATCTCACCATTTAAATCAGTACTGCTGCTGCGTGCTCGCGTCGTTTTCAGTCGAATTCAAGCACATAATATTAATAGGCAAATTCGAATTTAGTAGTTTTACCAAGTTCAAACAGGTTGTTTGAAATTTCAAATTAAATTCAAAATCTGAATCAAGTTTTTTCGATGTCAAGTTTGAGTTCAGGAATTGTTTTCGTGTTCAAAATCGCGTTTCGCAAAAAAGAACGAGTTCAAATTCCTGATTCCAATATTGTCACGTAGAAGCCTTTCCACACGCGTTATCATTGCAGTAAGATCAAAACTCAAATCTTCATTATACTCGCGTTACTACGCCGAAGCGTGTAGCGAGTGATGGGCCCATCTCCGCGGCTGAGCCCCAGGGCAACACAGCTTCGAAGGAACATCGCAGCGATGGCGAACCGTTGGCGACACTTATCGTATTCGACCGACCCGGGATTCGAACCTCGACCTCCCGTACCGATAGCATTGTGTTTAACAACCGAGTCGACCGGCCGGTCATCATTGCAAGTAAAAAAACACAAAGCTGAAATAGCTCAAAATTTTCATTTAGCCTGTGGTGATTTTACTTGTCAAGTTATATCGTCGTTTTGCGAGCGAATGTGCTTGCCTAGAAGTCCAAGACTTGTGGTACAGGGTTGCCAGCTATACTTTGCAGCTGGATACCAAATTTTTTCAGGTTTATATTCGCCACGCGAAACAAACTAAGCATCACTATTTGAATTATTTACGATACCCTTACAAGCATAAAAAAGAAAGCACATGGTGACAAATCATCGTTCATAAAAACATACCGGTACACAACAACCAAAAAACACCAGGAAATGCAAAAAATCAGATAATATATCAATAAATCGTAACTCACACAACAAAAATAAATAAATAAGCACAGTCAAAAGCAAAGCCATCTTGCCGAAAATGAAACATAAAATGAGTGTGGACTGTGGATCATAGTCATGGATTCAGCAAATTAAGGATTGGCACTTGGCAGTGCCTAGATTCTTTTGAAATTGCTCTTTCACACCATCCCCTAAGTTACATTACCTTTAGCTCTCTAACCCTATCCCCAATTTCCACCCCTAACTGTACTTTAATACCCCTAATTCAATGTTTCAAGTTACTGCTCATGACTTATGACGTCACACCAGCGTGACACCAAATCTGTTTGCGGCGGATACCAAATTTTTACAGGATACCAAATATGAAAAGTGGATTCCAAACAAGCAGCTTGGATACCAAATTAAGGTCAATTTGGTATCCTAGGATGCTACCTGGCAACCCTGTTTTGGTAACCGCAAAAGTAAACACGACACTGGTTAGTTGGTCACGCTTCATTTAGTTGGTCACAGTGGTTAATTCTTATTACCAGAGGGTCTGTTATATGAAACGTCTGCGCAGTTGTGTTCCTTCGCAAAAAAAAGGAACGCGATACGAACAATTCTCATATTTTCAAAGTTCTGATGCTATTTCGCATTTTGGTCGAGCTTCAAAAACTCTTCGGCTATCATTATCATTTTCGCAAATGGCCGGAAATTGCTGCTTTTCTGTTACAAATTCGAAAAAAATAGTGAGAAAAAACTTGTTTCAAAAGAAGAAATCGTAAAAAGCACTGTATAGTGCTAGTGCGTAGGCCTACATAATATACTAATGGTTTGCTTAGGCACTCAATAATACTGAAATGCAGCAATATGAATAGCTAGTACTTAAAGAAGGCGAAAGGGTCGCAGAGTCAATTATGAAAAGGCAAGTGTACACTACAGTGCAGTATCAACATTACGATAGTAGCCTACCTAACAAAAGAGCGTGAAGGTTGAGATCATGTAATAGATTGAAACAATTCGTTCTAGCTAAAACAAGTCTAGCTGGCATCGAATTCTGTTCTACTTACTGTGCTTTTTTTTCAATGTTGCAGATTATAATTTTAATTATATAATTAGTGATAACCTCAGTAAGTATGCCTTCTGCCGGACAAGCTTTTCCGATTGCTCTAATTGCCGATGAAGACAGATCATCGAAATGTGAGTTGTATTTTTAAGCAAAAGATTTAAAAAACCGGCCAGTTATCTCAGTTGTGAAGCGCATTACTACCGGTGCGGCAGGTCTGGGATTCGATTCCTTGGCCTGTCAAATCAGAAACAGTTTCGCCCACGGCTTGCCACCACTGCGACGTTTCTTTGAAGCTGTGTTGCCCAAGAGCTAAGCCGTGGAGTTGGGCCCTGCACTCTTTACGCGCTTCGGCGTAATACAGCTAGTATAATGAAGATTTAATTGGATTTTTGAAAATTTTTCAGCTAAATGTGAGGAATTCTTTAAAAATGTCGAAAGCGTGTTTACAGTACATTAGCTTAAAAACATAATAGCCTCAGCAAATTCTTTTAGCAACAAAAATATGTACAAATTTCGTAGAAAAAAAAATATTACTCCAAATTCAGCAATAGTTCTTGAGCTTTTGTCTGAGCAGTAAAAGACAAAAAACAAGTAGGCTACTGTAACCTACTACACAAGCTAGAGTTGTTATTTTCGGTTCAAGTGGGTTGTCTAGCTAGTAATTCTATAGCCTATAGCTGTTTTGGCTAAGCTACTTTATTTGTTATTGCGTCGCTTCTATCACAGGCGACGCCTCGTTGGCCTAACGTTGGAGTTCAGAGATGGTATATCGTTGAGTGTGAAAAAATAACTTTCAAGTTTCGCAATCAATTTCACCATTCGACTTTTATTCGTGTGATAATATAAATGAAACACAAGGCAACAATGAGTAATTGAATTAGCCTTCAAACAAAAAGAAACACGCAGAAATATCACTTTAACATAAACTGAGTTGAGATGGAAAATACTTCTTTTAGCCAAAACGAGCATTATTTTATTTTTTTCACAAAATTCAGCGACGTAATTACAGGTATAGATTTTATAACAATGTTAGGACAACCAAACAATTTTAAATAAAGTGCGTAAAATGAGTGTTACCAAACTTACCTAATCTTTGACGGACCAACGATATTTCCAACAAGCATGAACGAAACTACAACTAAGGAATTCGAACCACAAGAAGATGCTTTTCTCAAACTTAAGCATTAAATTTTATACACATACCGGGAAACCGAGCTCCAAAAAAGGAAAAAGGTTTACCTGATCCCAGTCTAGCTAACCACGCCACAAAAAACTATACTGCCGTAAAGTTCTGCAAAACTGCGAAAAATCTCCTACTTCACTCACTCATTCACACCATGCTACTCTGTGGACTACCAAATCAGACTGCGATCTGCCAATAGCTCACCAAGCTATTGTGTACCAGCAAGTATTCAACAATCAAGCCATCCCACAGGTCAGTGAAGCACAAAAACACGCAAGTTTCAGAACAGGCAATCACGTTGTTCAGAAACAGGTGCAATCAATCAACTCAACAGTCGACTCGAAAATATAAATCCCGGGTACAATTCCTTACGAGTCCTCAACTTTATAAACCAGACACTACCGAAAATGCAACATGCTCCCCGCCAAAAAATAAACTTTCACGGCAAGGTATTTTTTAACTACACTGTAAATCAAATTGGGTAACGTAGACCCAAAAAACTTGGGTTATCATTTTGGGCTCGAAGGCTGAGAAACCCAATTTGCCAACTTGGGTAATAACGACCCAATTTACAAAGTTGGGTTTGTTAACCCAATATCCATAACCCAAGTACAGTGGGTAACTTGACCCAAACTACAAACTTGGGTCTTTAAACCTAATTGAAAATTTTGGGCTCGAAGGCTGAGAAACCCAATTTGTCAACTTGGGTAATAACGACCCAAATTTTCAATTTGGGTGTTTAACCTTAAATCTTGTAGATCAAGAAAATTGGGTAATTAATACCCAAGCTGAAAATTTGGGCGCTTTGTCCCAAAAGCTTTTAGCTAAGGAAAAAAGCCCAATTTTCAGATTTGGGTTTTCCGATTAATATTTGTGAATGCGTTTTTGCTTAACTCGTAATCACAACAGTCGTCATAATCACTTAATAATGGAGGGTTCACAAGAAATGCACAACAAAATATTGCAATAATGCTTTATATTGTCAAAAGAAATAGGTACAAATTAAATGTTCAACAAATAACAGCATTGATTATTTGAACATGTTTAGGTTCACATATGAAGCGATTATAAATAAAACTGATCCAAACGATGTAAATATTATGCGATTATGACCTCAATTTAAATGAGAATTGCAAGTAACCAATTCCTGCAAGCACGAATAGAAATCTGCCACAACCATATGCAAAACCCAAGCATTTTTAACTCACAAATGTATGTAAAAAAATAAACAATCATAGATACGGAGCAGTTACAGTATGCTACTCAAAGAATAAAAAATGAAGTGCATACGCAGAGACAATACAAAATAATGCTTTTGCAAAGATACAAAATAATGAAGTATTATGATACATAAAATTAATTAATTTCAGTTATTATCAACAATTTACTGTGCACTTTAAGTGCAAACTATTGTGCGCTCACAAAAACAAGGTTAGCAGCAATCAAGTTTAACAAGATGTTAAAAGGCAATTACAGTAGCTCTCAACCATAACCAAGAGCTTGTGTCACGAAGGTTTCGACTATGCCTAATTATATTTACGTTATGTCAGTCAGATATTCCGCTGAAGCAAAATTATGTCAATAAGCAACCAGCCACAGTCATGATGTTACATAAAAACTAACCAAACAAAACAGGCTAAAAAAGCATGACACCCATACGTTAGAATAGAACACAGGAAACAAAGACGGGCAAACAATGTTTAGTGCAAATGTTATACAATCGGTAAGCAGCAACACACTTCTTTGGAATAAATTCGACAAGTTATCAGTTCAAAGTTTTCCCCCTAAAACGTCTGTTTTCGCATATTATGCATCTGAGAAGTTTTTATTTTACCATTTGTCTCAATTGTTTTTTCCGTTCGCTTTCATTCAAGCCTTTTGTGCTATTCAGGACGCATTAGATAGCATCAACTGTCTGCAGAATTTAGTGTTTCGATGCACATTCTTCGCAGAATTCCCTAAAAAGATGGAGCAATTGTAAGCCCAAATATTGTATATAAATAATGAGCCAGAAAAGCGCATGATGAAAATGAAAATTTCCATCAGATTATATAAATTGCAGTATTTGAGAGAAACCGTTTAAACTTGGGCTTATGTCCAGCAGTGCTTTTGTTAAATTTCAACTATGAAAAACAGTTTGGAATGACTGGGTAAGAAAAAGCAAACTGGAGAGCCCGCGTATCTGCTTTGGTAGGCTTTCATTTAAGGTCAAATCTTCAGCAGTTCGAGTGATGGGGTGTCTTAGATATAGAACAAAAGAGACAATTCGGTTTTATTGTAGCGTGAAGCAATATGGTAATAACAAGACATATAGCGTTTCAAACCAAATCATTATTTACTCCTATCTACAGTGCGAACAGGTCTTTTGGAACTGAACAGTTTTATGCGTTGATGAAAACCTTTGCGCGTTATAGACAGGCAAGTAAACCAATGCCATAGAGTTTGTCTTAAATAACAGACAAGCAAACAAGGACTCTAGCGCTTCATAATTTATGCTTTCTTAGCGTTACGCACATAAAAACCTTAGCATGGGCTACCATGGCAGTCTTTAGGTTGTTCACACCTTTGCATCCCAACTAAATAATTATCATTTATGTTTAACTATACCAAACAATCAATTTCTGAAACTTCACAAAAACGTTTAGCAATAAACCACTTGCTTGGAGCAGGCTTGCTTATGTGGAATTACATTTTTAATTTCTTTACCCAATAAAAACCATTGGATAAAAACTGCTAATTGAGGTTTGATCATTTTTAGTAACAGGAACAACAGCTACAAAAAATTTAGCCAGTCTATAGCCTTTTCAAATTTTAAACATTATTTCAAATTTCCAATCAACAAAGTTCATTAACGCCACATTACTTGATTTAATAATAATTTTTTATCAAAGACACAGAAAACAACATGCAACAGCTTGACTAGCATCAAATTATGCTGACCTGTAATTGTCACAAAATAAGTTTGCTGATTTTCATGAAACAAAGAGGTTGATGCAAAAATAATCCACTGTGAATTATTTTATATGCATGTTGCCCATGTGTCATAACCACTGCTTTAACTTTACATAATAAAACTGAAAGAGTAGTATACTATCATAACAAGTTTCTAACACACAGCTGCAGGGAGCAATGCAGTGCATGTCAAGCCATATTTTTTGCACCAAGTTCTTTGATTTTACTGCTTATTGCATACGTAAAATCATGAAACCACTCACTACATAATCACGTGTCACTTTCTATGAGTTGCATACCGGGCCTATTGTTTAAGCGCCTTAGGTAGGCAAAAATTTATAAATAGCAGTATGAAGTAGAATAATCACAATGCACTTGATTGGTAATATACTCATATTCGTATTGATGTGCATGGCATATCGAGAAAAAGTTTGAACTGCTCTTCTGTCAATATTTTAAATATATGATGGCACATTTTTGACTGTTTCACAAAACAATTTAAATGTTTATCACTGCCACATGGATGCCTAACAAAACTGGGTATCATATACAATCAGTTATTAGTGTGAAGCATTACATAATGCCTTAGCATTTACAACACAACATGCATAATGTTTACTGTTTATCAGTCACTTACCTTGATTCGTTGCATGTCTGTTTTGGTTTCACACACAAAGGTAAATACATGTTATGATGAATTGATGATCAGAAACTTCAATGACAATTCGACACAGTAGTTGTACATACATCACATTAACAGCATGAAGCATCAGCTATATAACATGACTGCTAAGCCCATTCTCTAATTCTGAAATTTACTATGTTTTTACATCAATAAATGTACATTGCAAGCTATTTGATTGCTTATATATCCAGTCAACACTTTGGATAAGCAAGATCCATACCAGTATCAGTGTAATGGGTATTGTGGTACTTTAACATAAAATTGGGAAGTGGCAGCAGTGTCATTTCCAAATCGGTTTTCACCACATGGAGGCTCATTTAGATTGACTCATTTTTCTCAGATCAACTCAGCTTCAGATTTCCCCAAAACTCTGATCAACTCCAACCTCTAATGGTCCAACTTGCAACTACTAATAGTGGGTTTACACGAACAAAAAAACGTCAATGGAGCAGAGCTGAGCTTTGTTTGTTCTTTGAAGCTTGCAATGAAGCTTGGCTCCACTTTGCTCAACTAGCAAAGCCAAGTTGCATGACATTAGGCCTATAAAATAAAAGCTCAGCTTCTCACCGTTTTGCACTATTTTTTTAGCTTATGTAAACCCAGCTTAACAACTCTAAATTTGAACTGTAGTCACTCCAATCTCCAGTTCTACCATTCCTCCGTACCTGTACTAGTGCACTCTGGGAGTTAAGAATCACTGAAAAGGGTCAGTACCAGTAGACCTTGAAATTTTTTTTGCCTTCTGATAAGCTTTTCCAAATTTAAATTATTTAAAAGTTCGTCAAAAAACAAGTTGTTTTAATTTTCTATCCCGCCATTAGCAGACCTAAAAGAAGCATGCGCAACCAGTAACTTACTGACATCTGACTAGGCAGCTAGGTCTTAAGTCTAGTAGCTAGTAATAAAAAGACCTGCGGACTACTAGTACTTGTGGTCTTCGCAGCATTTCCAAATCTGTAGATACTGCATACTATGATAGCTCACTTCAGCAAGTTGAACACATGAATCTGCAGATAACTTTAAAATCATTGTGTCTACATAGCCTACCTAAGTTGTTACCGGAACCTTTAGATTTTAAATTAGCTTTTTACTCCAGCGAGAAGCAGCAGCTTCAGTTCCGACGCATCAATTAATTCGAATTTCGATTATTTTGGCGCTCACTGATTGCGCTGATTACTAAACCGAAAAGTTTATTGAAGCGTAAAGTAAAATTTAATTAATTTCTGAAAAGTGCTATTTTATTAGAATGATGAATTACATCATGCACATTTAATTATTATTAAAGTCTGCCAGCAAAATTAATAAATTACGCTGACAAACGATGGTATACTGCAAGTTGAAAGCTTAGGTTGTTTGGTTTATGCGGTAGAGTGAAGGTTAGCCGCTTGCGCAACTGTCTATCATAATAATGTTGAACTTGAAATTAAAATGACTAGACACAGGTATGTAACTTAAAATTGCTATAGCATAAGTAGTGAGAAAAAAGACAACAATAGCTTATTAAATGACTTGTGAAATTGGGGTTGTCATCGGTTTTATTTCAAGTGGAAATATACTGCAAAATTTAACTAGGCCTATATCAATTTGGGGTAGATGACGCATTCTGTCTCATCAAGCAAAACAGCTACACAAATGCTAGTTTATAATGCTTAGCATTTACGTCTAAGCAAAATTTAAGCGCATGCGCGTGGTAAGGCCTTGAAAAGCAATAAATCGCAGACTACTATGGCTTCCGGCTTTCCGTTTTGCTAATGTAGCAACATTTACCAATGCCCGTAGATAAATGCTATAAAAATTTAAGATGGCTTGCCCAGCTCCAATATCTGCCAAACACGCAGATAAATCTCAGAAAATTTTTAGACGGCTCGATTATCCTACAGACCAAGTGATCAACTCAGATAAAGCATGTAAGGTTTTTGGTGGTTGGCCTTAGACCAGGGGCGCCAAAGTTTTCTCCAAGAGGAACAAATTTCATAATGTAAAGTACCCGAAGGCTAATAGTCTTTTGTGGTTCTATGTGTTTTGCTGCTCTTCGTAACAAAAATGGTTTCTGTTGCAATTATGACGTAATAATGGTTTAAACTTTTCTCGCCGGTTTTTGTCGTCTCAATCAGATAGTCTTGTCGCATTTACAGCGTAAAAAAGCAACCTCCAGTTAGATTGGACAGGCTATCTAACTTTACATGTGCTTGTAGGCCAAAAATAATACATTTAGCAGCAACAAGCACGGGCCGTATGAAAACTCATCGAGTGCTATATGAAACAACTGGGTTTTGCACTCAATGTTTCCTAAACTAAGAATTGCTTAAAGTGCAACCCGTTTTTTGAGTTTACAACCAATCTATTATCTAAAAATTTTCCCCAAAGATCTTAGTTTTAAAATTCACTTTCCCAAAATAAGTTATTTAACATTTTCCCAAAAATTTTTTTGGCTTTAAAAACAATATACACAAGTTATTATTTCAGGAATTATTTCCCAAAAAAAATTAATGGGTTTAAAATCCATTGACCCAAAACAATAGTCATAACACTCACCCAAAAATTTAATTTGGGTTTGCTACCACATTACCCAAATTAATATTTGCAAAAACGATTACCCAAAATTTATTTTTGGGTATAAAATTTTTAACCCAATTTACTTGGGTGATGTGCTTTGGGTTATGCAGAACCCAAAATCGACTTTGGGTTTTTGCTTATGATACCCAAAAAAAATTGGGTTTTTGACCGTTTTTTTTGGGTAATGCATACATTTGCCCAAAATTGGGCAATGCGATTACCCAAAATTTTTTACAGTGTAGAATCAGACGCATTTTTTGGTTGTACACCACCACCAGTTGACTTACCTTCATTTTTGGCTGGAAGAATCACGTACAATTTTGCTATTGGCCTTCTGGATTCTCCGGTTGCAGTCTTCACATCCACACTTCTTACTACACCGTGTTTGTCTGGAAAACATCGCAAAACTTTTCCGATTGGCCAATGCCCTCGGGGTGTGTTACTTCCAAGAACCAGCACGATGTCACCTTCCGTCACATTTCTTTTTTTTTCGAACCATTTCTTTCGGAGAAGGATTGTCCTTGCATATTCATCCACCAATCTTTTCCAAAACTGATCCGCTATGTGGTGCACCAGGCGATAGCGCTGACGAACAAAGGAATCGGAGGGATCAGTGACAACAGGAGGAAGTCCAATAGAAGTGTCAATTCGGAGTAGATGGTTTGGAGTTAGTGGTGTTTTGGTTCCCGGTGCTACAGACACGCATGGAGGTCTCGAATTTACCATGGATTCGACCTCTAACAAGAGCGTATGCAAAGTGTCGTCCTCAATGGTATACCGAGGAAGCAATACCATCAGTATTTTGCGCAATGTTCGAATCATTCTTTCCCAGGAACCCCAATATGATTGGCTCCAGGTGGATTTAAAGACCAAACGTGAATTTGTCGTTGTTTCCACTTTTTGACTGCAGCTTTCAGTGCTTTGTTGCTGCCAACAAAGTTTGTTCAGTATCCGAGAATATATGCTTTATCGGTCCTCGGCGAGCAATAAATCTTCTTAAGGTGTTTATGAAGAAAGATGTCGACAGATCTGCTGCCATTTCTAGGTGGACTGCCCGCGTTGTAAGGCACGTGAAAAGACAGCCGTATCTTTTTATGGTACTGCGGCGCTGTCTGACCATGAAAGGGCCAAAATAGTCAACACCTGTTTGAGCAAATGGAGCCTCATTAGTTTGCAATCTAGCAAAAGGAAGTTCTGCCATAATTTGATTTTCTGGTTTCGCATCTCGCCGTTTGCATACTACACATTCTCTAACAACGCGGCGTAAGGCTACCTTGGCATTTAAAATCCAATAGCGTTTGCAGACCTGGTTTAATGTAGCTTCGACACCAAAATGTCCAACCACCCTGGAGTGAGCATCCTGAATGATTAGTTCAGTCAAGTGATGCTTCTCTGGAACGACAGCAGGATGTCTCACTTCAAATTCCAAATACGCTTTATTTAACCGTCCTCCATTCGTATCAGGCCGTCCACAAAGATAGGATTTAGCTTCTACAACGGAGAAGATTTAGTGACGTGTTCAAGAGAACCTATCAGCAGACTGCCATAACATTTTAAAAAACACGTCCTTTGTACGTACTTGAGAAGACTTGTTTCCGCATCATTTAACTCTGACACTGACACAGCCGACATATTCAGCACACTCTCAGAACACTTCAATCGCTCACGCATGCATAGTTTCACTCGCAACAACCACGCCACGGCTAGCTTCAAACGATAAAAGGAAGAGAAAAACTCAATCAATCGATCAGTTCCTCAGCACTCATTGTCATTCACAAGCATAGAAACCTTACCCTTTGTGGGCAAATCGAAGCTATGCACCAATTCCTCATCGCATTATTGATTCTTCACAAACTGATTTGGCCATTGATCTGGTTGTAGCTTCAAAAAATTTGGTACCTCAAACCACATTTTATCTTCTAGCAGTGCTGACACTCTAACACCACGGCTAATCAAGTCAGCTGGGTTCAATTCCGAAGGTAAGTGACGCCACTCGTGTATGTTGGAACGTTTCTCAATCTGGGCCAAACGATTGCGAGAAAACACAGGAAATCGCTTGGGAGTCTGCGCGAATACTTTTGATCACAATGGAAGAATCCGTCCAGTAAGTGCATTGGCAGTGTAACCCAAATTCATCTTTAACGAGACAGGCGAGCTTAACTGCATCTACAACTGCTTCCAATTCCATTCGACGAATGGTCATGCTTTCTGAACTTGCAAGCAGAGCTATAGCCTTGACGATATTGCAATCCACGTGACCGTTTCCATGTTCCACACGAATATAGCAAACAGCACCTCGAGCCAAAATTGAAGCGTCAGCGAAGACATGATCTGCGCATCAGTAACATCATCAAACTCTGATTGAAAACAACGTCTAATACTAAGCTTTCGCAAATCATGCAGTGACTTTATCCACGATGTCGAGCGAGATGTAATGGCCGTTTAGCTACTTCTGTTGGAAATATCGTTGGTCCGTCAAAGATTTGGAATTGTATTGCGTCGCTTCTATCACAGGCGACGCCTCGTTGGCCTAACGTTGGAGTTCAGAGATGGCATATCGTTGAGTGTGAAAAAAAAAACTTTCAAGTTTCGCAATCAATTTCACCATTCGACTTTTATTCGTGTGATAATATAAATGAAACACAAGGCAACAATGAGTAATTGAATTAGCCTTCAAACAAAAAGAAACACGCAGAAATATCATTTTAACATAAACTGAGTTGAGATGGAAAATACTTCTTTTAGCCAAAACGAGCATTATTTTATTTTTTTCACAAAATTCAGCGACGTAATTACAGGTATAGATTTTATAACAATGTTAGGAAAACCAAACAATTTTAAATAAAGCGCGTAAAATGAGTAAACTTACCTAATCTTTGATGGACCAACGATATTTCCAACAAGCATGAACGAAACTACAACTAAGGAATTCGAACCACAAGAAGATGCTTTTCTCAAACTTAAGCATTAAATTTTATACACATACCGGGAAACCGAGCTCCAAAAAAGGAAAAAGGTTTACCTGATCCCAGTCTAGCTAACCACGCCACAAAAAACTATACTGCCGTAAAGTTCTGCAAAACTGCGAAAAATCTCCTACTTCACTCACTCATTCACACCATGCTACTCTGTGGACTACCAAATCAGACTGCAATCTGCCAATAGCTCACCAAGCTATTGTTCACCAGCAAGTATTCAACAATCAAGCCATCCCACAGGTCAGTGAAGCACAAAAACACGCAAGTTTCAGAATAGGCAATCACGTTGTTCAGACTCAGGTGCAATCAATCAACTCAACAGTCGACTCGAAAATATAAATCCCGGGTACAATTCCTTACGAGTCCTCAACTTTATAAACCAGACACTACCAAAAATGCAACATTTGTTTGTCTTATTTTTTTAGCTGTCGACAAAGCTGATATGTGGAATAGCACCCTTAAACGAGGAACTTTAACCTACGACAGTAAAACTCGACAAGTGTCTGTCGATTTTGATGAAATTAATGGCGAAACTACTCAGCTCTCAAGCGGCTACTCATTCAAGTAAATAAATAATTCAATCTCGGATTACAGTATATATACGGGACGAAAATGGCTTGGAGAGGAAAAGTGATTAAAGCCTCAGTGAATCTTAAAACTGGACGTTTCGACAACATAGGTTCAGCTGTCATTATCAATAGTGTAAGCAAGGCAGCCTTGCTGGATTAAAGCAGCAAAACCCATGCCGTTCAAACGTCTTGTAATGGTTGTATAATCAAAGTACTATTCTGTGTGCTTGCGTTTGTCTTAGCGGAACAAAGCTACTAGAACAATAAAAAATTTAAATGAAAATACTTGTTCAAACTGTTTTCCACCATCATTATTTGGCGTTTTAATTATACAGGTTTAGTTGCTATCATCAGTAGTGTGCCTTGAGCCACAACAAGACCAGTGGCATACCCAAAAGGACTCCTATACGCGCGACTACCCTCAAGCTTTTTCTATACACTTGAAAATCCGTTATCTCTCAAGATTCTTCTAGAAAAATAGTGTCTTTTTGTGTTACATTTGCTTCAATCGCCTTCCACCCAGAAAAATTCTGCGTACGCTCCTGTCAAAGATTGCTTATAAAAACTATAGTGCTGCTTTAATTTTAATGTTGCAGAGGTCGTGGTATGGAACTTTCTGAGTTGGTCAGTTTCAATTCGAAATTATATTCTGTTGATGATCGGACTGGTATCGTTTTTGAAATCGGGGACGACATTGTTCCATGGGTGATTCTCCCTGATGGAAATGGAAAAATAAATAAAGGTAGATAAGTGATTAGGCGTACTGGCAACGACGTCGCTATCCGTGCAGGAGGTCTGGGGTTCGATTCACAGGCCGGTCAAACCGTACACTGGGCTGCCAACGGCTCGCCACCGCTGCGGCGTTTTTTCGGAATTCAAAGCTATGGTGTCCTGGCGCTAAGCTGTGGAGATGGCTTTCTGTGCTTGTAACACCCTTCGATTCTACCTCGCGAGTAGGATAATTAAGATTTGATTTTTAGGACCTATCGTAGCTTAGACTACATTTCGCCATTTAAATTCTTTGTTTTGCTGCTGTGAATTTTCTTGTAAACACCTCGTCTTTGTCAGATAAATTCCTTTCGGCATTTTGGAGACGCAAGTCGTAAGGTAACAACCTCGTTGAGAACCGGAGATCCAGCGAGTAAGGCAAGGGGGCATTCTGTGTGGTTGTTAAGGAGGAATCGAAAGGGTTTATGTTGATTTTATGGCATGTTTTTGGATGATCAAGTCTCGTCTCCTGTGATCACCTAGGTTTACTTCGCGACTACAAATGTTTATTTCTCTTTTTTCTTAGGTTTTAAAGGAGAGTGGATGACAGAAAAAGGTGGTTTGTTGTATGTTGGAAGTCATGGCAGAGCGTTTACTGATGCTGTAACAGGCATTGCGACCAACCGCAATATGCAGTGGATTAAAACCGTTACGAAAGAAGTTAGTGATTCTGTATTTTATAATTTAATGCTTGTCAAAATTGTAGTTTTTTTCTAGCAAAAATGTTGTGATAAAAGTGATTATTGATTGGTGTCACAGCTAGAAACTTACGCAGAAATTTTCTACAGGTAATGCGTAGAAAAAATTTATCATTAAAGGGCATGATTTTTTAAGAGAATTTAAGCGATTTGAACGTGTGTCCAAAAAGGTCTGAAGGGCGCTCTCCTAAAACAAAGACCCATGTGTACACCACTGTTCACGGCTTCACTGCATGAATTTCAGCAATATAACGATAGCGTAAAGAACAAGTCAGTATTTTTGAATGTCATGCTTTTGGGAAAGACATTTTGCAAGGATTCTCTCATCTCAAAGTGGTAGGCAGGATGGTGTCCGTTTACTTCTAAACAAATTTGTTATAACTCCTCCATTTCTTTCTAGTGATAGTGAAAATTGTTGGTATTAGAGTAAGCTTCATATGTTTTGTAGGGTGGCGTTACTCACATCAATTGGGAAGACCGATTTAAAGCACTACAAGCAGCTACTGGCTACGCTGAACCAGGTGAATAATACTGCTCTCGTGGGATGACTTCATGGCAGTTCCATGCCCATGAACAAGCCTGTTTAGCACAAATGGCAATTTTTACGTAACAAAGAGATCTCGTTATTTAGACATCAAGAACAGTGGTTAAGAAAATGTTAGGATTAAGAGACTATCTTAGGGGCAAAGTTTGAAGGTAAAGTTTGAAAAAGATTTCAACCACTCGCAGCTTCAGCTAGTAGTTTCATTGTAGCTCCAGCTGCGGCTTTAAAATGATTGCGAATTACGGCTTCAGCTCCATAAAAATGCTTGGCTCCGAGCTCCAGCTCCCCATCCCTGTTCTTAACTAGCACTTTCGTTGTAAGACATAGTTGTGCAGACTTTCGAATTATCAATTATTAGTAAATAGTGGCTAAAATTTACCTTGCTCTTAAAGCCTGTATCGAACTAAAAATTCAATAGTAACTGAGCGAGAATGCGAAGTGAGCTTGCGCTTTTCAAGTCAGCAACGACCCTGTGTACTTGTCAAATGCGACCGGTTCCAGCTTTGAATTTGTTCCGTCATGTAGGTTTTGCAATCTGCGCGCCTTACCACTTCTGATGTTCATTGAATACCCAAAAATGCTTGATTCACTAAATTGAAATAGTCTATTGTGTAGATGTGGCAGCTCGCTTTACTTAATTTACACCAAATAAAAGCAGAATGCTTGGTGCATTTAGTTAGCAATTATTCATTGAAATGACTGTAGTAACAAACCTATACTCCTTTTTTTTAAGCCGCTCGTAATAATTGATTTACACTTTTTCGTGCACTAAGCGTTTGTGTACACCCGGCCCATGTCGTGCTTGCATTGCTCGATGTCGCAAACAATCATAATGATTAGCTTCATGGAAGGAGAGGAGGTGAGCATCCTTCGAGAATGTGGGACAATGCACCACTCGCCGCCTTCCTCATTGAGCACTTTGCTCTGTTGTCTAATTCAGAGTACAATGTTTATTTGCGACTTGAGTCCACAGCTAGTGGTCTGATGAGTTTCTCGCGCATTGAACTATTGGTGGCCACGTTGGTTAATATTGCCAGCGGTTGAAACGTCACGACAATGGCGATCAAAAACAGTGAGACCGGCTCGCTTCGCTGAGTTGAACCTACTTTTATACGAGGTTCTTGTGCCTTTTTGCTTCCATACGTTCATGCCAATGAAACAAAACATGAGTTTTGCTGGTTTTCGATTATCCCGGGCAGCTTTGACCTTTGTTACGAACTTTTGTTCTTGGTTTATAGTTATTACTAAAGTTGTTAAAATTAATGTTTTCTTCGGCTTTGGTTGATAGTTTCCCTAGTTATTTTGTTGAACCTATTCACGTGTTGTATAGGGTTTCGCAGATAATTTCGACTTCGATTTCTGCAGTTGACTTGATGTGCATTTTCACGCACGCATGATGCTTCGTTGTTTAGGTATAGCTAATTGTGTGCTGACACACCAGCGCTTTCTGCTTCGCCGTGTTTCTGCGGTTTACGTAACCTTGAAGTTTGTAATAGACGCTTCTCACACCAACGCTCAATCAAGCGTAACGAAGTGCCTTTAGCAAAAAGTTGCCATCAAAGCGAGTTTGCATATGGTAAACCATTGTAAAATCGCTGTTTTGCGTTGTCTTTTTTGTTGAAATGAAAGCTATTTTGTTGTGTAAAACAAAAGATATTCATTTAAATTTGCTTTTGACGCCGGTGGTTCTGGTATTTGTAAGCTGGAATTACGTTGGGTTGTCTTAACCATAAGGATAATTAACCATAAGGAGCGCGTAACTTCGCTCTTTCAGATTCAGACTTGAAATTTTTCTTGATTTTGCCTTCAAGATTGCTTTGCTGAAAAACCCATGCAAAACCTTTGCTGAGCACAGCGTTATTTCACAAGTCGCTTTCATGTTTTGTATGGTTAAACTGTTTACAAATTAATTGCATTTGTGACAATGCAGATCGCAGAGAGCTTAATTATTAAGTTTGTGCTTTAATTGCTCTGAACCTAAACGAATCATAAAGCTTAAATAGTGTGCTCTGCAAGTAAGTTGAAACTCATTAATCATAATTACATGAATGTCGCAGTTTAAGAGTTGCAAAATGCCTACGTAGCTGTTACGGTAAACACTAAACTCTACAAAAATATACCTTACGCAGTTAATATTTTTGGTTTAAGATGATATTTATGTTCTATCACACATTTACTAAGCAGTACACTCACTTATGTAAAAATTTTGCCGTTGTTATACGAAAAAACGAAGCTTTTCTCGTTATTTGCCATTTATTTCTATAATAGCTTGATCGCTTTATGGCAACTCGCGCAGACATCGCTTTGTCGCGCATGCGCAGTAAGCTACAGTGCAAAGGGTCTATTGAGTGCTGGACCTCGAGCTCTTTCTGTCTTGCCGCGCTCTTGTGATTAGAAAACTGTATATAAGCTTCGATTTTAGTCCATTTAGTTAGAGCTAGCTTTCGTAGTTGTGCACCTGATGAGTCTAGAAGGACGAAAAAATGATAATCGGTTATCCTTTTTTGTGCACTAAGCGTTAGTGTACACCCGGCCCATGTCGTGCTTGCATTGCTCGGTGTCGCAAACAATCATTATCATTTGTTCTTATAATCTCATCTGCTTTACCTAGAATTTGTACGTGTGGTGCAAAATTACATCATAATTTAGGTTATCTTACCCACGAGAGTGCGGTATGGAGCGACGTGCATCAATCTTGGTTTTTCTTGCCACGAAAAGCAAGTCATGAAGCATACGATGACAAAATTGATGAGCAAAAAGCTACAAATATGCTCATTAAGTGCTCTGAGGATTTCACTCAATTCGACGTAACTTATGTCGGTAAGTACCTTACAATAGTGATGTACCGATACCAAAATTTTGCCCAATTCCGATACCGAGACCGATACCGAAAAAATTATTGATCCGATTCGGATTCCTATCTAATGTAATGCCGGTACTTAACGTAACACTGAATTTATAAAAGCTGTCACGCAATGTTGCTGCTTGCTCAAATTCACCATGCAAAGATAGGTGTCATAAAAATATTTAGCTGAGGTTAGACTAATGCAACAAGGGTGTGACATGGATCAAAGATTTTATATTATATAGAAATAATATCCATAATTCCTTGGCCATACTGCTTACAAGTATGTTTATAACTTCAGCTTACCATACACAAAAAAAAATCGTATAGTCAATAAAATAGGATTTTTAAAATCAAACCCTTTCTAGTCGCTTCATTGGTTTTTTGAATTAGCACAAAATATACCAATGCTATTGCAAATCCCATAATTTTGAATTTCAAGCTGGTGATACGCCAAAGCAACCGATCTGAAAAAGTTGGCCTAAATGCCACATGCTGTTTGGGCTCACTTTTTCAGAACGTTTTTTTGCATACCGTGGAGCGGGACAGCGCTGTTTCGGGCTATTAGCCCTCATCAGCCGCCCTCTTTAAGATATATTTATCCGAAGGAATGAGTGATCCTGGCAAGATCATTTGTTCTGGAAGATGAATGTATCTTACCTGAGGGCGGCTGATAAGGGCTAATAGCCCAAAACAGCGCTGTCCCGCTCTACGGTACGTTTGACTGGAGTGATTTGCACTGTTGGTGATGGAGAGCTAATAATAGCCACCGACCCAACAAGAGGAAGTCGTCATGACTTCCCGTCCAGTAGACCAGAAAGAAGATTGCTTTTTTATAGTTTTTTTGCATATCACCAACCCTAAATAATAGTGTGAAATGCAATTGTTTGCTTTTTTCTTTTTGAATGTGTATTCATCACAATCAGATAATCTTGCTACATTGCTGACGCAAAAGCAACTTCAAGTTTTGCAATCCCAGTAGGCAAATATTGTTAATTTTAACCACTAAAGTTCAACTAGTAAATTTTGCAGGTAGTCTTGTGTTACTAATTTTGAAATTATTTTTGAATGTTTGTTGCTGGTTACTACCATTTTCATTGTCAAATCTGCTTTAAAAGAATCGGATCGGTAATTACAGGCATTCTTGACCGATCCGATAACGATACGCCAAAAACAGTGATTATACCGATTCCCGATACCGATTAATCGGTACATCACTACCTTAGAACCTAGTAAATTTATTTGTTATGCTTCGCTATGTTTAGCGCATAGCCCACTGGCATTTTTATTTTATTAGCGGTAATTCTAGGTTGATGATGATGATGATTTCTTCGTTTTTATCCTCCTGTCACGAGAAAGCGACGGAGGCGTTATGGATAGGACGAATCCAGACTCGCTTAGGAGTTGCCCTTGTTTCCGCGTTTTTCGCTTGAATTTTGCTTCTGCCTTCTTCAATTTGCTGCTTGTTAAATTCCACCAAGCAGAGATAATTGTGAAGCATCTTATCCTAGAACGTAACAACGAGGCTTGGGTGGGAGTTGAACCATCAACCTTGCGATTGTGGCCGTCGTAGGAATGACGCTCCGAACCACTCGGCCACGCTGCCGACTGTTATTAGAATGAACAGAATCTTTTCCAATCACGCCAAATAGTTGGAAGCGTAGGACAAATCTCCACTCAGTTGCCAAATTTGCTTTCTTTGAAAGTACAGTGGTCACTGCTTTGCTGTGATGTTAAAAGTTTTTCACCTGGTTCGAGCTCACGTTGCAAGTAAATGTTTTAGGGGAAAAGCTTTTAGTTTAGGGGAAAGCTTAACTTTGTCTTTTTTGCATGTTGACGCTAGAAGAGTCGAAATATTAATCATTTATTAGTATGTAGCCTATATTTGTATTATGGGGGCGGGGTTTGAGGCTTCTTACCCCTGGATCTGCCACCGAAAATAGCATAATGTATTTGTTTGTTTTTTTCTTTACAGGCAAAGTAGAGCCTTCCCGGGGATATTCCACTTTTAAGTTTATCCCAAACAGCAGTGATGGGGTGATAGTTGCTCTCAAAACACAGGAGATTGCAGACAAGTACCAATCTTTTATCACTGCATTTACCACAGTTGGTGAAATACTTCTTCCAGACACTCTCGTATCCAGCCAGCGAAAGTTTGAAGGGTTGGTGTTTCTTTAAGATGGTGGTGTATTCACAGAGGCGGATCCAGCATTGTTAATGGGGGCTGTTGGAATTAAAATATGCTTATTTTGCAGTTTTGTGCTTGTAGAGCATCAAAGTACTAACGCACTAAAAATTTAACACTAAAACTTTGTTTACTGAAAATTTAAAAGAGCGTGCGCCCCTGCATCCGCCGGTTATTTCTGTAACTGATCGTACGCGCTTTTGCGACGTGGACTTTAGGTGTTTCCGTTTGGAAAATAACGCTGATTCGCTAATCAAAAGCAATGTCTATCTATAATGTATGCATATGTAGCAGGTGACATCCCGAACCACCACCTCTAATGAAATCAGCTGTATCTACATTTGTATCATTGGTAGTTATACTTTTACATTATCATTTATACTGTATACTTTGTATGTTAGGTGCTTTAATTGATTTCATTCACATTTTTGCCCTTTCGTATTTCATTCAAAATCACTCATTCGCGTAGGCCTGTGATGCTTTTCAATGAAAATATGGTGCGAAGCTTCGTAAAGTTGATCAAGCAATGTTTTAGAATAGCTGCCAAAGTGTAATAGGCTTGTTTGCGCTATAACTTACATGCTTCAAAGTTCGGCTTAATTTGTGTCCATTTGTGGTGTGCAAAAAATAATTCAAATATTAAAAAATGCAAAAGGTTTGTCTGGAATAATAATCGTTATTGAGGGCGTAGTGGTAACGACGTCGGGAGCAACAGGTCTGGGGTTCGATTCCCGGACCGGAAAAATGTTAACTTTTTTTTCATTTTTTTTTGCCACATAATTGCAGCTTAAGTTTGTATATTAGCAAAGTATATGCATCATGGAAGATGACCTGGTTGAGCATCGAACCCGCGAAACCAGTTTTGCAGCCCAATGCACCATTGCACCAACCACTCTGCCAACTCCATGTGCTTTATTGTATTGGCGGCGCTTCGCTTCAAATAGCGTCACTTTTTGACAATGTGCTATTTCTCTTTTATATGTTGTTGATAGCTACTAGATTCAGATTTGTTTACATGTTTATTCGTCACCGTTTCCAGAATGTAAAACCAGGGCGGTAGCCGTTATCTCAGTGGTTTCCCAACTTTTCTGGTGGAACGAAACCCCAGTGAAACATTACAAAGACTCGAGGAACTCTGCGCATTAATTTTCGAAAAAAACGTAGTTTCGTAAAATTCGTAATTCCGATTAGAGCTAAAATTTTTGTAGCTGTAGGAGTTAATCAAGTTGTAGCGGGCGCAAAACGCATTAACAAAATGAACGTACGTACGAGTGGCAAAAATAACCAAATGAACATAGCGACGAGTAGTGCTTATTTCGAGTTCAACAGTGCACAACGTTTTTGTCTATCATGTCGCATATAGCCTAATTTATTGGGTTATAACGACAAATCTTATGTTATTTGCAATTAGCAGTTTCTTACCCTTTTTTTTTGCCTCTCTTCACCATTATGTTGTAACAAGAATGCGTCTGCATGACGTCATTATTGATACGAATCACAAGTAGCTGAAAAAAACGGAAATAGTATAAAATTTCCAATTTATCAAAGCTGATTTTACTGCTTAAAGTTCGATAAACTGACTATTTAAACTTATCATCGAAAAAACTGAACATATGGTATATTTACCAGTGATCCAAACCTCGTGAGTGGACACATGCGTGCGCCAAAGTCCATAAACGTGTTTTTATTTAGCAAATATCTGACGCTATTTTTCGTTTTAGACTTGTTTCATGATGCAACTGCCATTAATATTTGTTTCATGATGCAACTGCCAAAACCGGAAATTGTTTTCCGTTTACAATGCAGGAAATGGTGGGAAAACTACAGTAATTACCGTAGCATAAAAGGCACAATATACATAGCTTAAGTTTGTGCGCTGTTGAGTGAATAGTTAGTACAGACAGAAGGCCAAAATCTCGCTTCAACAATTTATATGAAAAAACTAGAACCAAACCATCGCTTTGCATAATTATAACGAAACAGTGTAAAAAGATTGAAATCAGAACAAAACTTGAAGCAAGTTGTTACTAATTTAGATAGTCGACCAGTTTCAAATTCGAATGTAGTTACTACATTTTTTTGGTGATGCAGATTACAGAAGTAAAATAACTTTACCGACGGTATTTGAAATATAAGCTAACTATGCCTTCTGCCTGCCAAATTTTTTCCATTGCTCTAATTGCCGACGAAGACAGATCATCGAAATGTGAGTGGTACTCCTTAGTCCTTTCATTACAGTTAAAAATTTAATGTAACAAACTTACAGTCACACTTCTAGGTAACGATCTAGGTTTGCTCCACAATATTGGGCAAGTTTTTAGAAGCATCAACGGCATGCTACACTAATTCAACTTGAACCTCAAGAAAATCTAAGCTAACTCTTATAAGCGAGACTGAGACAATTATACATGATTGTTCCGAAATGAAATTAATATCTCGAGTTAATGGTCAGAACTGAAAATTTCAGCTTTTGGCTGATCCGTGCGGTAATGCAAAAAAAAAAGAAGTACAGTAAGTAGCCTACAAAAACTTCTGCTTTGAGTTTCCGCGCTAGGTTGTCCTGCAAACAAGGTAAAGGTACGGGACAGCGGGTGCAAGCACACATTGTTTAGGCCATTTTCAATTGTCGGCCCATTACAATTTTCAATCACGAATCATTGAACGCTTTTACAATTTTCGATCACGAATCACGATTACAATTAAAAGAAAACCCCAGTCTACCGGCTACTAAGTGGACGCTCTTAACCGATACACCAAGCGCCGGTTGTCCTGCAAACAAATTGCGTATAGTTGAAAAATCGGTAGTGGTACAGTGGCAAGAAATTATACTTTTTTTTCGACCAGGGGTAAACGAGACAAAAAAAGGTTAAGAACCCCGGCCTGCTATAGATAAATCCGCGCCGGACAAACTGTTTCGACTATAAGAAAGCTACCACAGTCGTTTGCAATACACGAACAACATCGAAGCAGCAGGCCCAGATTTATCTATAGCAGGGTTTCTTATCCTTTTTTTTGTCTTGTTAACCCCTTGTCGAAAAAAAAGTATAATTTACCTCCACTGTACCACTACCGATTTTTTCAATACTGAAAATTAAAGTTTTCTTTAGCCTTTAATTCAGAAAAATTACCCCTTCGGTGGGTAATGTTTACCCCCCGTTAAGAAAGCCTGATCTATAGGCTAGGCAGTGCCGGATTTAGACAATGAGAGGTCCTAGGCTGTTTGAACACACTGACTGGAAGAGCAAAAAGAGGTCTACACGTCCTTAGATATCTTGTTGTCACTAGAAATATCGATGAAGAGCATAAAAGGTAGGCCTAATCGTTGTCCGTGACAAGGCTTCTCATTTTCTTCCAGGTCCTACTAGGCTTCAGCCTGCTCAGCCTACATGTAAATCTGGCCATGAGGCTAGGCAGGCTGAAGCATAGGGCCTTGGAGAAACAAAGAGCTTTGTAACGAACTAAGAAGAGTTTCTTTTTGGAGGGGGATCGACCACCAAGACCTTATGTGGTTTTAGAAATCGACCATCAAGACATGTATATACGTAGAGATGAGTCTAATCATTGATCACTAGGACCTTATTGATCAAATAGCCTAGGGCCTCTCGTTGTCTAAACCCGACCCTGCAAAATGGAATTGTTTTGTTTTAGCTGCTGACAAAGCTGATACGTGGAATAGCACCCTCAAACGAGGAACTTTGACATGTGACCTCAAAACACGACAGGTGTCTATCAACTTTGATGAAATTAATGGCGAAACTACTCACCTCTCAAGTGGCTACTCATTCAAGTAAATAATTATAAAATTGTGATTTTCTTAATTCATGGATAGCAGCAGTGGCGTACGCAGGATTTTTAAATAGGAAGTTTCAGTGACGTCACATCGTGATGACGTAAGTTTCAGTGACGTCACAGCTATTACATCGCCATAACGAAGAAAACAATCCATATATTTTTAGTGACGTCACAGCTATTATTCAGTGACGTCACAGCTATTATATTGCCATAACGAAGAAAAGTGTGAATGAAATCCAGATATTTCATCCACACTTTTGCTTGATTCTTTACGCTTCATTTAGGAGCGAAAAGGTTACACAAAAACTCAAGCTGTCAATTCGTGGATAAAAATTTGCCAAAAAATTTTAGTCGTCTTCATTCTTGGGCCATACGAAGGTTAACTGACTAAAGTAAGCTAGCTTTCGCAACGTCACAAACAGGGTGCAGCCAGGGGGGTGGAACAGGTAATTGCTTCCCTCCAAAAAATCTTTTCAAGAACTTTTCAAGAACCAACCTGATATAAACAACACATATGATTAGTAGACCTATTATTGAATCACAATGAAAGTTTTTCAAGATTTTTTAAGGAAGCAGGATAGCACAGAAAAACATGAGAGCAATTTCGGCAATCTCTGCATGAAAAAAGGCGGTTCGATCCAAAAAGAGAGGTTTTCATTTCTTTTAAAATCTTCAATGAAGGGGGGGTTGACCCCCGAAACCCCCCCCCCTTCCGTGCGTACGCCACTGGATAGCAGGCTACGGAGTAGGCCTACTATGCCATTCTGTGGTAGTTTAACCAATGAAATCAAATGACGAAGTAAACGACTTTGCTCGAACTAGATGTGGATAAACATTAGCGGATACTACAGGTCTGAGGGCCTCAAGTACCCTAAGTTTTTAAGTATACATATTAATGCGATTAGTAGCCTACTTCGACACTTCTATAGATCTATAGACTCGCAAAAGTGCTTCACCAGTATTTTTCTTAGCCATCTCCCCTAAAAAAATACTCTGGATTCGCCCTAATAAAAAACAAAAACCACTCCAGCATGCCTTCCTATCTCTGACAGTGGGGCGCCAGGGGGGAATGAGGGGACTAATCCCCCTCTTCTGCTCAGGCCCATTTTAGTAAATCGTGCAAATCCGTTCATTTTTTTTTCTTGGGTTGGGGGGGCAGACGTGGACTCTCTCCTGGCCTCTTTCTTTTCCTGTCTTTGACACACGACAAAAATTTTAAGAAGTCACTAGATAAAGTGTCCAGAGAACCACGAAGCAGGGTTGGGAATCGATACCAAAAAAGTAAAGAAATAATCGATATTTGATAGTTCACCAAAAAGTATAGAAATAATCGATTTCGATGGTGATTTAAAAAAGTAAAGACTATTGTAATCGATATTCGATATTAAACTGAGCATTTAGCGGTGTACGCCCAGCATTTTTTTGTGATGCCCTCATGTTCATGCAGTAACTAACCGACAAACGATGGACATACTACAGTATATGCGAAGCAACTTTGCTATTGAAAATCTTTTTTTTTGTTTTAAAAAAAATATATTTATCTATCAGCAAAAGCAAGGTAATGACATACCGACGATTATTTTGAATTTACTAAAGTGAGATAACCGGCCGTAAGCTCAGTTGCAAAGCGCACGCTATCGGTGCGGGAGGTCTGGGGTTCGATTCCCGGGGCGGTCAAATCGGCACAGTGTCGCCAACGACTCGCCACCGTTGCGGCGTTTCTTCGGAGCTGTGTAGCCCAGGCGCTAAGCCGCGGAGATGGGCCCCGCAACTCGTTACACGCTTCGGCGTAATACGGCGAGTATAATGAAGATTTGATTTTTTGATTTTGATTTGAAAGTGAGATAAAGAACCGGGACAAAAAGAATCGAATATGGAATATCGAACTGCGCCGAAAAAAAAAAGTAAAACAAGGCCATATTCGATACTCATTCAAAAAAGTAAAGGCTCCAGTGCATTCGATGAACAAAAAGTAAAGAATATCGCAATCGAATATCGATTACAATCAATTTTTCCCAACCCTGCCAAGAAGTATATAATTTGACCACACGATAGGCCCCTACTAACTTTTGACCGTTACGCTACAGCAGTTACTAGTTAAATAGTTGCTATCGGTATTGGTGAGTGCAGTGCAGAAGTTGCGAGTTAAATTTTTGCAAGATATACCGGCATTCGTTTATCATGCTAACATGTCTGACGTCAGGGATCCGTCTTACACTGTGCTACAAAACCGGGCTACTAGGCACGATAACCGAAGGCAAAGGGCCAAGGCAATGTCAATTTCTGAACAATTATGCTTATTAGTATCCTATTTTTACTTCATAATTAAGTCCCCATTTCGACGAAAAATCTTCCTGGATATACGCCAGAATGCACTAAATTAATTCTAAAATTTCGAAATTTTCTGGGGAAGCCCCCTCAGACCTTCTTAAAAGAGTCTAAATATTTACAAGTTTTCGTCGCTTGGTTAGTACCCCCACTTATTTCAGGATGGCGCCGCCCCTGATCTCTAAACCTCGTATTTTTTTAAAAAAGGCTTGAAAGGTTGGTTGCGATATGCGATCTCAGAATTGCAATACCGGTTTAAACATACCGATAGCCGAAAACTTTTGCTTTTAATTTGGGTATAGTCAAAATAGTGTGGTAAACAGTAGTGTAAGCGAACTTCCTGAAATTACTTGACACCTTTTAGTCGCTTTCCGGTAAGAGTGTCGTCGCATGTTAATGCATTTTAGGAAATTTAACATTGCGCTATAGCCTATTTATATATGCGTTTATCTCGAATCAAAAAACTAAAAATGAACATGGAAAACTAATCCAATAAAGTGCTATTCTCTCATCATCATATAATATAAAGCGTTTCAAGAATAAAGATTTAACTATAACATTTCATCATTAACGAAAAATTTTTTCAGGGGTCGTGGCATGGAACTTTCTGAATTGATCAGTTTTAATTCAAAATTATATTCGGTTGATGATCGGACTGGTATCGTTTTTGAAATTGGGGACGACGTTGTCCCATGGGTGATTCTTCCCGATGCCGATGGAAAAATAAACAGAGGTACACTGTAAATATACACGATTTATGTTAAAATTCTGCAATTTTACTATCACAGTTGCTTATCTGCTGCAATTTTACTGCTGTAAAACCTTTTAGATTAGAAGCTACTGCATTGCGCCATGGCACGCTTTTGCCGCTGATAAAGTTTCATAAATACCTTGAAATTAATTTTTGGAGAAAAGGATTACACACTAGTATAGGTCAATAACTCCGTAGAGATCCAGCATACATCCAATACATGCTCCATCTGAAAAATGTAATGAAATGAAAGGTCAGGCAGAGAAAATACTATCGTCGAGCACTCGTTTTTTAGTCTCAACATGATCATGGCGGTTTTTCGATAAAGGCTGTCGACACTAGACACAAAGACAGTTGGTAAACGCTTTCGAAACACTCTCGTCAAAAAATATGAAGGTCTGCTTACAGCTGGACTCAGCAATTGCTTATTTCTCAATGTATTTAGGTTTTAAAGGAGAGTGGATGACTGTAAAAGATGATTTGTTGTATGTTGGAAGTCACGGCAAAACCTTTTCATCACCAACTACAGGAAAATTGATATACCGTAATATGCAGTGGGTTAAAACTATTACAAAAGAAGTGAGTGATTGACATTTGATAACTCAATGCTTGAATTGACTTGCCAAACATGCAGCCTTATCCTTTCATCAAAAATATTGTAGTTGTAAGAAATCAGTATTTATAATTGGTATGCTGGTCGTCATTCACGCTTTCCTACTAGACTTCCAGTAATACAGGAACAGTAGAAAAGAAGCTGGCAAGCTCATTCTTTGCGCCACTAGAAAAGGCATTTAGCAAGGATTTCCCCGTGTCGTAGTGGTAAACAGGTGGTCATCAACTCTAAAGCGTTTTAAAGGAGAGTAGCACCTTCGTCCAAAAATGACGTATCAGCGCCAAAAAGAGATGTAGGGTAGGCCTATTAGCGTCTTCGTCCAAAAATGATTGATTTTAGAGTATCAGATATTTTTTTCAGGGTGGTGTTACCCACATCAATTGGGAAGACCGATACAAGGCACTACAAGAAGCTTCTGGTTATGTTGAACCAGGTGAAAAGTAAAGACGAAATTACTTTGAAAATGTGCACTACTCTTCATTGCAGTGGTTTTGAACTTTTTTGGTGCAGCGCAGCCCAAGTGAAATATTCCGGAGGCTGAGGAACCTCTGTGTAATGTTGACTTAATTGCCTGATGCAAAAAAGCATTTGATTTATGAAATAAAATAATTCAAATGCTCGTATTTGGATTTATTTACACTAAAAATCATATTAAGGTTGTGCGTGGTGGTGTACTATTACGCATTATTTCCAATAAGATATAGGATTCCGTGAAACCCTGGTTGAAAAATGTTTTATTGACTACCAAAAAAAATTAGGCCTAGCCTAAAACCAAAGTGAAAGGTCTTATAAAGAATTGCGGACTGAGCTGAGATCTTAATTGTACGGAGTAACAAAACTGTATCTTTTTATATTTTATTCAAACCTATTTTCTCTAAGTTGTTAAATCAGATGAGCCTTACAGCAGTAAAAAACACTGTGCATGTAATGCTTTAGGTTATCTTGCCCATGTTAAATTACGTCATAATTTAGGTTATCTCACCCACGAGAGTGCGGTATGGAGCGACGTGCATCAATCTTGGTTTTTCTTGCCACGAAAAGCAAGTCATGAAGCATACGATGACAAAATTGATGAGCAAAAAGCTACAAATATGCTCATTAAGTGCTCTGAGGATTTCACTCGATTTGACGTTACTCATATCGGTAAAAGATGGGTCCGTTTTGTTAGGCTAGGCTACTGTTTTTATTTTCAGTTCATAGGCATTTTTATTTTGTTAATGGTTTCATTGAGTTTGGAAAAATAAGCACTGTTTTTTTTAATTCTCTTGGCGAAGTATCTTTTGGGGAAACGTAGGACAAATTCCAGCGTATTTGAAAATTTCTTGGCAATGGTTTCTGGTTTGTATTGTTTTCATTTAGATGAAGCGGAAATTGAACCTCAACCATGCGGTTTATCAGAAAAACGACTCATTGAGTATGCGCAATGCTCATTGCTCAGCTGTTGCTGAGTTTTTGGACCAGTTTTCGAGACAGGAGGATGTGAAATTTAATAAAGAAATTGTTGCACAATTTGTCAATGAGACCAATGCTGGTTTATAGCCTAGTTAGTAGTTAAGTTATTATATTTACCACGAGCCAATACAGTTGCAGTTGCCGATTGCCATGTAAAGTAGCATGCACTAGTTAGGCACTACGACTGCTGGCCTGATTTTGTCTAAAGGTTTGCAATTGACCGGTGTGACGTGATGAGTTTTAATTCAGAGTTAGTTACATTTGATTTCTTTTCTCTCCCAGGCAAAGTACAGCCCACCCGGGGATACTCCACTTTTAAGTTTATTCCAAACAGCAACGATGAGGTGATAATTGCTCTCAAAACAGAGGAGATCGAAGACAACTACCAATCCTTCGTCACCGTATTCACCACAGTTGGTGAAATACTTCTTCCAGACACTCTCGTATCAAACCAACGAAAGTTTGAAGGATTGGTGTTTCTTTAATGGTGTGGGCTACTGCGATGTGCTTAGGAGAAGTTGGGCTCCAGGTCTAACCATTTAAAGAATGAATTGAATAACATCAACTTTTTTTAAATAAATTTCTATCTGTGATCTGTGCATAGGTAATGACACTACGAACTGCCACTCCTAACGATACCGACTTTCACTAATGGTGGTCATGCACTTATGCTTCGTTTTATCAATTATGCTGTAGGCCTAAAGTTTAGGTGCGTCAATGTATTCCAATCACGTTTTTATACTAGTTTTTTAACAAATTTTTGCGTGTTTAATATTCTTTTTTAGTTCGCTTTGCGCAATTTTGTTTTGTAGTGATTGGGCAGCTTGACTTGAGTGACCATGATGGTCTTAATTGCGCTGGCCAGTTTGCCACGGCGTGGACGCTAATGAAAATAATATTTGCTGACATTTTTATTTTAAAAGTTCTAGTGTAATTGGTGACTATTTCATTGCAAATGAATAAACCTGATTTGATTTTGGTAATCAAAAAATTAAAATTACCGAAGAGTAGGAAAAGTCGGGTTATATGGGACGCTTAAGCTCTCAAGAAACTTGGTTGGTTGTGAAGAGTTAACTGTTTGCTGCTATGATGTGCTATGCTACCCACATTATGCATAACAAAAGGACGATCCCAACTTCATTACCTTAGTTACAAGAAAAGTTTTTGCGCGACCCATATTCCACAATAAATTTCCGCTGATACGTGTAATAAGGACCACCCATATGGGTGATATGCCTCCATACCTTTTAATGTTATAGTTTGCCACCCAGAGGCAGCTTTCCAACTTGAGAACGTAATAAGCGGCGACTTAAAGTTGTCCGTGGTACTTCAAATTGTTCGGCTGCTTTTCTCAATGAATTTCCGTTTTGGACATTATCAATTGCCTTCACTCCAATTGATATGGACTCTTCACTCCAATTTCTCCGAATGTTTTTCGATGTGTACCTGGGCAATGGGCATCTGCAAAGTAGTATGATTCTGCTACGAAGTACCCACGCAATGTAATGATTTGATCGGGTGATATGGACCGCCAGTCCGTATCACCCAAGTATTGGTGGTCCATATCACTCCATGCTCATGGCCTTTAATGTTTTCTCAGTAATTTTTTATGTGAAAAGCTGAAGAAACCTGAACCTACAAAGAAAGTATGTCTACAGAATGTAAACCAAACTACTACCGACAACACACCACTTAATCGATTGTTTTGGTCCAAACAGTTGGATAAACAATGCTATTTTTATAAGAAAAGCTGAAAAACAAAAAACTGCTGTCAGCACAATTCGCACGGGCTTTCAATGTACGCCATGTTGAAAAACAGCCGTCAGGCAACCTTTGACCTTCTTACGCAATGAACGATTGTATTTAATTCTTGTATAGGAGGTTATGAACTGGTCCATGTCACCCTGGTGGTCCATATCCAGAGATGGGCATTTATTAAGATAAATTATCGGCGATAATTTATTATCGTTATCACTCAAAATAGTTTTGATTTATCGATTACCGATATAGTTTTTGTAATATATTTTGCTATTGCCGATAAATTATCGCGATGAACGATTCTTTATGCATACAGTGTTCAAAACTTCAAAGTTAGAGAGTCGGCGCTATGGAATGAATACACGATGTCCATTAAGTCTTGTTACGATCAAAAAAATCTCTCTTTTTTATTTAATGACACGGCAGAGTCCGTGAACTGCTTTCTTTTCTTGAAAAATCTAGAAAAACATTTTTGCAATTTGACTAACAAAAAAAAACTTCTTCAAGCACTTTGAAAATTTACCGAAACATTTATCAGAAAAATTTATCGAATATTATCGACATCGCTTTAATAAATTGAGATGTCTTGATTATCGATATCGCCCAGGACTTTTTTGAATTATCGATTGTTGTTATCGCTTTAGTACACTGCACAGAAAGGATTATTGTGCCCATCACTGTCCATATATCACCCAACTTTACCCTACTGTAGCAAGTGGAAGTGCGGCCTGGTATCTAAACAAATTATCAAATTGCATTGCACAATTAGCTGCAGCAGCCTGAAGAGATTCAAGTTGATATGCGCAATGGGTGACACATTAAAGGCTCGGTTCGTGCATTGCATAGGTACTGTAAAATAATAAAGTAAAAATACAACACAAAATGCTGTTTGAAATAGTTTGATTGTTGCTTGAAATTTATCTATTGCTTCACGTAACCGATTTTACTTTTGTTTAATCAGCCGGTTAGCTCAGTTGCTAAGTTGGTAAATAATTTTTTTTTCGTAATTTCGAATCTATTCGATAGCAATAAGCCTTACTACCCACCCCTTGTATAAACTCGCATAATCAAAAATGTGCGAAGAAAACGCATCATAGCATTTATATTTGGTAAAGCTCACAAAATTAGGGGCAAAATATTTAAACAAAATTAGCCCGAAAATTATTCAAAAAGCACGAAAATAACCATTACAGAATGTAAAATTTCAAAAATTTTCTGGGGAAGCATGCCTCCGGACCCCCCAGAGTGTTTCGTGCACCTGAATTTGCTTCAAGCTGATTTTTCAGGAAAAAATGCACTTAAAAAAAGTTGAAATTTGGTGCGTGACCCTCCCTAGAAATTTATTGAAGTACTCCCCTGACATGAAACATTTTAAAGGGCTCATTTGCGCACTTTTCAGGGTCTAAACGTCCCACGTCTTTGTGTTTGTTTACCATTTAACCTAATTCAAACTTGCATCCCCCCACCAAAATTTTCTGGAACCGCTCATGAGTGCCAGAGAAAGATCTCATTTTGCTCTTTAAATTTGCTTTGATGACGTGATAACAAGCACCGAGTCCAAGATTGCTGCGGTACCAAGACCTCTCACTTAAAATAATTGAAACTTTGCATGTTGAACATTGTCACATAAATTTTTTCAAGTAGGCTAATAGCGTAATTTTTTCTTCGTTAAAATAGATAAAGTTACCTTTGGTGGAAAAAGTGTTAAAAGACTATTCATGAGCAGTTGTGGGATGGTTTATAAACTAAATTTTCAGTTTTAACGTAAACTTCGCTTGTCTAGTCGTACTACTGTAGTTTCGGACATAACGCTACGCTTTCTTCTGTTTTAATCCCCAGATCAGAGCAAAAAACTAGCCGTGGCTTTTCTTTGTTGAAATAGATGAGACCTACGTCATCTCAAGAGACAGTCAGGCGTAATACCGGTGCCAAAAAATGACGAGCTACACAATGAAGTAACCGTAATCACAAAAATTGACTAGCCCTTCCCCTTAAGAAAATCCTGGTTGCGCCACTGCCTACGGCTGAGTGGCATTCCCCTACAAGCGATAGGAGGTGCAAAAAATCAAAATGATTGTCTGGTGGATACCGGTCCTACCGCTGCTAACTCGAATCAAATAATCATTGGCAGTTGTTGACATAGTCGCATGTTCAATATCGAAAGTGAACTCAGTTATGCTGATGAGATAAGTTAACGAAGCAGCCGGCGAGTTGCAAAGATACAACGTATCGCATAGCCTATTAGGCTACAACCAGCTCACATAAACTGGTCAAAGTATTAAGAGTCTCTCAGCTACTTCACCAAATAGGCTATAACTAAAAACTTTGCTTGTTAAATCAGGAAAAAACGAGGTCTATAATTCTCGATATTTAATGTGTCACAGCCAATCTCAACCCATTATATTGGTCAGGGCACCGCCAGTCAAGAAGCCTACTTTTTTAAAGACAGCGGCTTTTTTGCTTCATTAGGGTTACCATACGTCCTATCCAAAAATAATTTATCCTCCAAGGACGCTAAAAAATGCCCAGATGTCCTCCATTTCGGCATTTGGAACAGTGAAAACAAGTCAAAACATACTTAGACAGCTCAAACTTCGGACGTGATAACCTTTTTTTGCTCTTCACTTAATTTTGGGCGAAAATTAGGGCATGCGGACTTGATGACCTTCACAGAACCTGTCCTCCTTTTGCGCAGTGAAAATAAAGGTAACCCTAGCTTAATTTTGAATTTTGGCCCCTCCCCTCATCAACGCTTGCCTCCCCTAAGTTGACTGCTCTGCCGCCGGCTCTGATATCGGTTGTTATTATTGATGCGGAGCGCACTTGTAATTAGGGCATACAGACAAATCTCGATTATATGCCACCCATTGGGACTGAGGCAAAGCGGCATAGTAACAATAGCTTGCTACAGCATTGACGAAACAATAAATACAACGAACAAAAGGATAAACGACTACAGTATATGTACACTGTACAGTACACACAATGTATTCCCCAACATATGTAACTCAGGTCAAAGCTCTGAAGAATTGTCAGCTGTCACATGTTCTCATGCGTTTCATTTTGCAGGCGATCACTTGATTGCATCACACCCAGTTTCTCGCTTCACTGCTCATCAATTAGGATGCCAGTGTGCCAGCTCTGTTTGTACACTTTTGTACTGTACATTGTCATGTAACAAGGCTGTTTTTATCCATAGAACTGTACGCAGTACAGTATCCATAAATCTCACGTGGCATAGCAGCGAGTGTAAGGGGTGGCATAGTAAGTATAATTATGAATTTTGTTGGGGATGATCAAAAGTGGTATAGCAGGCTATCAAGAGTGGCATCGTAACGAAGTGGTATAGTAACGAGATTTGACTGCATTAGCTGACAGATCTGGACATGTCCCCCCCCAACACTTTATTTTTAAGAAGTTTTATCTTAAATTACCGTGTAGGTTCTAAACTAGTGCACCTTTTTCTAAGTTTTGCTTTAATGTGGTGATCCCCCTTAAACAAGTTTTTTGTGGCTCTAAACTAGAGCTTCCTTTTCTAAGTTTTACTTTAACTTTGTCCCCATCAAAAGCAACAATTTTCTGGCTACGCCACTGGCTTGCAGCAATATATGTTAACACATGCGAACCATAATAAAAACCAAAGCCACCAGAATTCCAATATTTTAGATCAGGGGTGGCCAACTTGAGGCGCATGCGCCATGCGTGGCGCATTGGCTACTTAAAAGTGGCGCATTGCACCTGTTTGATGACAAGCCACTTCTACTCACTAATATTTTTTTTTATTTGCCCTCCACCGATATTTTTCAGTGGAAAACAAAACATCTGAGGGCGTGAAGATCTTTTTTTATGTTTTGCTCTCCACCGACATTGTCAGTGGAAAACAGGACGTCTGAGGGCATAGGCGCACGCAGGAAGCCACGGTGCCATCTCCTCCCCCCTTTGGTCCTGTAATAAGGTGCTAAAACTTAACTTTCAGTCTATAATTTCTCAAACTAATAATGGTTGTAGCCTCCTTTCACTTATTTTAGCCAAGCTTCCGCTTTTAGACATAAAGTGCGAAAATATTTTTGCATTGTCCGTAGAGAATGCACTCACTGCACGCCCTTTTTCGATAAAAGAGTGTGCTAAAATGAGTGTTTTTTTTTTGTTGTGAAAACCGTAAAAATTCGTTGGCGGCTGGGGGCTTCACCCCCAGACCCCCGGTTGTGGCCCCCCTTTGCCAAATCCTGGGTGCGCCACTGTCTGAGGGCGTGAAGTGAAGACCCTTTTTTTTGCGCTTCACCGATATTGCTAGCCCTTATTTTAAAGAACTGAAAAAAAATGGATACTTGATGTGGCGCATCCAAATTAAGGGTGAAAAAATATTGGCGCATGGAATCAAAAGGTTGGCCATCCCTGTTTTAGATTATAGTTCTAAGAAAAAGAAATTACCTTTTAATAACTAGCTCTTAGTGTGAAAAAGTTAATAACCAGATAGATTTTCAAAAATGCATGGTGTCACAATGACTTTAAGATGTTTGTGTTAATTAATCCATTATTTATCAAATATGAAGTATTTTGAGTAAATTTTATGAACACTCTCGTGCTTAATACTTAATAAACTTGCAAAAAAAAATTTTTTTAACAAAGGATAGTGCGCCGCAATGCCGATTTAATTTCTTCGTCTTTATCCTCCTATCACAAGAAAGCGGCGTAAGCGCTGTGCAGACCCGCCGAGAGGGGGGGCAGAAGGGGTACTCACTGTCCCGGGGCTCGCGGTTCACAATTGTCAGGTTTAGAATGCCAAATTCATCAGCTCAAACTACGGCCTGCGGACGCGATGATGTTCTTTTTGATTTCGGGCCGAAATTCGAACATCTGCGGACGCTATGATTTCATTTTGCTCATCACTAGATGTTGAGCCGAAATTTGAACATCTGCGGAGGCTATGACCCTTTTTTTGCTCATCACTTGATTTTAAGCCGAAATTCGAACATCTGTGATCGCTGTGATCTTTTTTTGCTCATAACGTGATTTTGGGGCACCACTGACCAATGAGCTCAAACAAAATTTTTGCCCCGGGGCCCGAAATTTCTCTCGGCACCCCTGGCGCTATGCATAGGACGAATCCAGACTCGCTTAGGAGTTGCCTTTGTTTCCGAATTTTCCGGTTGAATTTTCTTCCGACGTTTTAATTTGCTGCTTGCCCGATTACACCAAGCAGAGATAATCATCGCGAAGCATCTTATCCAAGGACGCAAAAACGAGACCAGATTGGGAGTTGCACCATTAAACCTTGCGATCATGGTCGTCGTAAAAACGACGCTTCGAACCACTGCGCTATGCTGCCGACTTCCCTGGTCTAGACCAACATAGCTTACCATTGACTTTTTGCGTAAAGTTTTCTTGTTATTTTTTTGTTAGATAAAAAAAATATTGGGCCGTGTAATCGTCAATAAGAGGTACTATTTGCCTTGCAAGCTAAGGACTTAAATCTTCTGTGGTAAAAATAAGCTGTTTCGTTGTTATTGTGGTAAACTCGTTAAATCATTAATGGTAATCGTTAAAAGCATATCACCAATAGCAAATTTATAATACATCGAGTTGGTGAAGTTAGTTCGTAACCGCGACGGCTTCATTTGCTAGTATTGTTTTTGCCAATGTCATTTGCTATAAAAATATTTCAAAAACCTGGCTTAGTAGAGCCCATACTCCAGTGTATTATTATCTTTTTTATATTTTCCATTTTTTGGCTTATGAAGTCTCGTGTCTCGTCTCGCGTCTCGTATCTTTAAAGTCTCGTTTCGACTTAAGCAGCAAAAGTCTCGTCTCGTCTTGGTCTCGAAGCTATGATGTCTCGTCTCGGTAGGTTCGGTCCTCGTGCCAGCACTGGCATATAGGGATGTGCCTCAAGGAAAATTACTCGGACTCGCCGAGTAACGAGTATTCACGACATTACTCGGCCGAGTCCAGTCCTAGTATCTACGACGTCAAGATATGAACTCAAAATCAGGTGAAGAGCAAAAACAAAAGGTCATCACGTCCGTAGAAGTTCTAATTTTGACTCAAATTCGGATAATAAGCAAAAAAAAGGTCAAAATGATAATGCTTTAATATTCCGCCGAGTACCTATAGGCGTAGCCAGGGAGGGGGCCACAGCCCCCCCAATCCTTCCTGGACAAAGACAAGGATCTTGGCAGAGCAGGCGCCAAGGGGGTCTGCTTCCCCCAACCAAAAAGCTTACTTTTGAAAACAGCGGCTTTTGTGCTTAATTTCAAACTTTGCCTCCCTCTGATGAACGCTTGGCCCCCCTAAGTCGACTACTCTGCTGCCGGCTTTGGAGCTTGGTAATTAGAATAAATACTTGCCATTGCGTGTTGTTTTCTTGCTGGGCTTTTAATAAGTGGGCTTACATAGGAGAAATACCACAACTTTGCTATTTGCGTTGGCCAGAGTTATGATGACGCAGCCGCAAAGGCTAGCGAACAGTCAAGTGTCACTTCAATTGTTTAAAACGAATCTCTGTTGGCATATTATTTTCACTGTGCTGTGCATTGCTTAAATTTGAGCGCTTCTGCAGCTGTAAAAGTTTCAGCAATGCAAAATGCTGAAAACTTGCTCGAAAAGTGTTTAAAAAAAAGACCAGTGCGAAGAAATCAGCGTGGTTGAAATCCTGCATCAAAGAAGATATTTCTGGTCAAGGAGAAAAAAAATGTTATCTTGTCGGCTTATGTGAAACCGGGTTTGTAGAACGCCATGTATCGATACTGGAGAAGCACTCAAAATTAGGGGCAAAAAATTCAATAGAATTTGCCCGAAAACTGTTCAAAATGCTCTAAAATGGCCTTTACAGACGTGAGTTTTCAAAAATTTTCCGGGGAGCATGCCCCAGGACTCTTTGTAACCTTTATGTTCCTCAACTTGCTTCAGATTAATTCTGTCGGAAAAAACTATGCTTTCTTAAAAAACTTCCTTCCTTAAAAAACTTCTGATTATAACGCCTGAGACATGAAAAATTTTCAAAGAGCTTATTTACGATCTTTTCCGCGTCTAGACTGTTGCACTCCAGCTGAGTGCTTTAAACAGTTCAGTAAGAGTTGGCTCTCCCTGTGACGAAATTACCTGGACCAAAACCACTCCAATCATCAAAGCGTTCACGAACTTTATTGAGTGGAGACGAATGAAACAAGCAGGTCGGTTTTTCTAAACATACAAGAACGAGCTAGCACATTGGGCACAACAGTCGCAATTATCATTCGTAACAGTAAAATGTACGTACCAATTTAGTGGCGAACCAACTCTCAAACACAGAATAAACCAGCAAACTATGGGTCAAACTGCGACGCCAATCTAAAATAAATCAACGACATTGGATTCAACTCAAATATAAACACACGTCAACGCTCAATAATAGAAAGTCTGACCATAGACTTTCTATTATATAGACTGGAAACTCAGCGCGAGAGAAAAAGGCATGTCTAATAGAAGAAACAAACTTTGCTCCCAGACGGAGCCTTTTTTTTGCACGCTCGGCTTATTCTGTATACTTAATTCGCTAGCGCTGAATAAGCTCTATAAAACAATAAGTTATACTGTATCATGTACAAAAATAACGATTAAATTTTAACTGATAATGTAAGTATTTAGTATTTGTGATGACTGGTGAGTGGAAAAAGTGTGGCAGTGCTGCAAACAGATCGATGTTGTTTAGTTGATCAAAAAATATAACGTTAATTTCTGTTTCATTCGAAAACAAAAATTTTTAAGAAAAGGCAACTTTATGTTTACATTTAAAAATTTTAAGAGTTTTGCAGAAACTTAAGTTTGAAATTGAAAACTTGTTTTGGCATATTTGTTGTATAACCCTTGGTAGGGGTTTGTAAGAAAACTTTAACTGCAACGTAAATACAAAAGGTTTCGATTTCTTTGGCGAATTCAAGCAAGTATGGAATTTTTTTTTAAAATTTGCTTGAACTATTTCATGTTGTGGTGAACTGTTTGAATTATGCGATCTAAAATGTCACTGACAACTTTTTCGCGTATTTGGTGACACATATCCGAAAAGATTTCACAAACCTCTTCATATATCACAAAATTTCATGAAGTAGGCCTATAAGCCTTGGCAAACTGTTTAATTTAGATACTGTACATTTATTTCTACATGAAAAAGCTCTAACTTTTAGAAATAATGTGGAGACCGGGGATTAAGCTGTGCCGAAACTATCGCCCCCCGACCGGGGGGGTCACGCACAAAAAGGGGGCCCAGTAAGTAGTCAGTACGTATTACTATTTACTCAACGTATGATAAAGGTGCCTTAAATAGGCCTATTCTAAGATTCAGTAAGCTTTTTGTCCTAACTCGCGCGATGTGAGACCCCCATACCATATTTATGCTTTTGGCCATGGGGGGAGCCTGCAAATTTTTCGAAAGATAGCAGTCGCCAAACTAGCAAACAAACGTTTAGTAGCATACCAAGGGCCCCTCATCCTCAAGTGAAAGGCGCAAAAATAAGCCTTAAAAACGTTTTTTCTTCGCATAGGTAGCGAAATGTTAGAGTAGGGTTTGCCTGCAGCATTATTTTAGTGGGTTTGGAAGGGACCTAATAAATCAGACTATTAAACCTTGTTAAAACTGAGGAACTTTAAAGGCTCAAAAAGCCTCCAAAATAAAGTCAAATTCCGCAAAATGTTCTGGGGGACATGCCCCTAGACGCCCCTAGCTTGGCATCGCCCCTTCGGGGCTCGCTCAGTTGTATCACTATCCTAGAAAAAAATTTTAGAAGGCCTTAAAAGATAATTTCGGGGGGAGGGGAGCGCGTGCCTAGTTTCGGCCCTTGGATTAAGTACTGCCAATGCGATTGTACAATTTCAAAATCAAGCATTTCATAAAACTCTGTCGTAGTGTTGAAAAAACTGCTACAGATCGGGACGACTTTGTTCCTTCTTAAATAGGCCGAAAAGAAAATTGATTAGGACTAGGTGTACTAGTGGATTGACGTATTTAGGACGGTCATGATCGCATGACGTATTTTGAACTGTATAGCGCCTTGACGCTTTCTCGTGATAGAAGGATAAGTATGCAAATAAATAAATAAATAAAACCTATAGATTTTCAACATTTTGCGCAGACTGATTTATTCATACGATATGCTAAGCAATTTAAGGATATGCTTAGCACTGCGATTGCGAATGCTATCATGCAGACGCGGCGCGAGAGCAGTCGACTTAGGGTAGCTAAAGTTTGAAATTAAGCACGAAAGCCGCTGTCTTTAAAAGAATACGCTTGTTATTTGGGGGGCAAGCATGTCGATTGTGGGGGAGGCAAGCATGTCGATTAGGGGGAGGCAAGCCTCTCCTGGCCCCCTTTTGGGACGGCCCTGCTATCACGAATTTACAGTATAGATAAATTTTGTAGCTAAGAGGACGGTGATCATTTTTTTTATTACTTTTTATTGTAGAGACAAAAAATCAGTGGTAAAATTGTCGTTGTGTGTATGGAACGAATTCAAACTTGCTAAAAGTTTCTGCCATATTCAAGCTTTCTAATAAAGTTGAACTGAAAATTCAACAGTAACTATTGAGGGAGACTGCGAAGTGAGCTTGTGTTCTTTGAGTCAGCAGCCACCCACTACATATGTCAAATGCAATCGGCTCCAGCGCGAATCGAACCCGTCACGTAGGATCTGTCACCTGCGCGCGGTACCGCTTGGCTATGTCGCTGACAAACATCTTGTCGCCGACAAACTTCTAATAAGGCCATGTCGCTGACAAACTTCTAATAAAGTTCATATGTTCATATCATTTCAGTAACTCTGTCAAGCCATTGGGAAAATTATATCCAAACCTGCTACAACAAAACTTGGGGAAAATAAATTATTATTAATTGTTTTCTGAACATTGTAGCTTAAGCCATATGCTTCAGTCCGCAATACCTTACCTGCTGTGCCAACAACGACAGCCTATAAATAATTATTATGAGTGGAGATAATAATTAATCGTATTACAATGATTATGACCATTTCAGAAATAGCAATATCGTAGATTTACTATTACTACAAGTTAAAATATGCTGAATCAAAACTACTAAAGCTCAGTTATAGTTCTTATGTAACCAGGCATGTGTTGTTGGCTACCAAATAAAGGTGTGATGGCCTCATCACTAAAACTTTAATAATATCGACAAGAAGACAACCCCGACTAAGGCATAAAAAGTTTTCTTTACAGTAGCAATTTAACTTTTCAGTTGACGCTGAAAGTTTTGTACACCATATGCAATCGAATGGACGCTTTATGTTTTCATTTTCGTGCAAAATGTGGCTTATAATAAAAGCGCTTGTTTTATTGCCAAAGGAACTTTTGATAAAAGTACGTAGCGGAGACTGGCGATATATTCTTGAATTTCTGAATTTTGCGGTTTTAATGCTTATATCATATCGCAGTACAAAAAAATTCTGTGGAGGTCAATACCACTGAAAAAGAAAAGCGCTTCCGTTTCAAATAAATTACGATGAAGCGACGGGCAACTCACAATCCGCATGCATACGCTCTTTATATCTTTTAAAACCGTCATATTGCGTGCTATTTAGGCTAATTACTTTCACTTTTTTATAAAGCGTATTGTGTTTATTAGACGCAAAATTCTTGAATAGAGTTTCATATGTTTGATTTTACGATACTATTTTATGCACAATTCCTGCTGCCCATTTGCAATGGCTCACAAAAGGCTATAGCTGCATAGCTTTTATTGTGCGAGATCGTCCAGACATCGCTGTCGACCCAGAACAACCGAAGCGTGAGAGAAAAAAGGCATAATTCTAAGTTTCCAGTCTATGTAATAAAAAGTCTATGGTCTGACACAGCAGCTTCAATATCTATCTTGAATATTAAGAGCAATTTTCCAATAAATCAGTATGAACATAAACTAACGCTATGAATTCACATCGTAACCTACCGGTCTGTAATACGTCGAAACCCTTCAAAGACGCAGACTGCCGACCGCCCACACACATTCAAAACAACGGATTCACTGAAACAATTAAACTAGTTTACACAGGCTAGTCTGCTAGCTTCGCACAAGTATAATCAACACTAATAAATTAGGCTTACTGGACTAATTAAATTCCGCGTAGACTGTTAAAAGGTTCGAGCGAGTATTTCCTTTCCCAACCATACACTGACACATGATTACAGATCAGGACAATTCTACAATATGCTACTGGGTCTACAATAGTAAACTAACGCATCTGCAAATAACCGGTGCCGTATAAGGCAATACAAGTCGTTCAGCATCACTTAAAATAAGCAAAACATTGTCCTGTCAGCTAAACTGCGCATAACGATTAAAGAAACACTGTCAATTTCAACTAAACTCGTCAACCAGTCGATTAACCCTTGCCTATGCCAGCTTTGATGATAAATTTACCAGCACAGCCGCCATTGCTAGCTACGTTTTACGACAACAGGACGTGACGTACAAAACAATCAAAGCATGCAAATAATTTTAAGAAAAACGAAAGGGATAGGCAAACGAAAAGCGAGAGGAAAACTTTACATAGACATCTACCGTTTTTGTGATCATCAGTAGTAAACATGTAACCTAATTCAAAATTGCATCACCCCACCGAAATTTTCTAGATCCACTACTGGCCTGAAGCAAGCACGCATAAATCGAAAATGTGCGAACAAAATGCATCATATTTGGGGAAGGACTCCGAATGAGGGGCAAAAAGTTTGATCAAAATTTGTTCAAAAAGCACTAAAAAGACCATTGCACCATAGTCTGTAAATGATTGCACCCTGTAAAATTTCAAAATTTTACGGGGAAAGCATGCCCCCGGACTCCCTAGAGCCGTTTTTTCCTCAATTATTTGATATTATAGTATATCTTTGTCAGAGGTGCTAATTGCAGCTGTCTAGTTTTTTTTTGCTTTCCTGTTTCTCGATGCTCTGAATTTTTCATGTAGAGCACTTGCATGTGGACTGAGCTTGAGGTTTAGCATGGCAGTACGATAAGCTTTTTATGATGGGAAGTCATTCTGTCCAGGCTCATAGTTAGGGTTGCCAACTGTGACAAGTTTCAATAAATGACATAGATTGTTGTCATCATTTATTTTGTAACTTGCAGGCAAGTACAATATAAAAACAATGAAATAAAAATTATATACAAACTGAAAAAAATATATTAAAAATATATTCATGTGTTTTAACTTTTATTTAATGTTTATTTAACATTGACTCAAACAAACTCTAATTTTGCAGTTGCATAAGTTTTTAATTCTTAAAGTTATATTTCTTCTGACTTTTTGCTGACTTCAGTAATTGTGGATCACGTTTTATTTTTTCCGAAAATTCACGACACGTGTCTTTAAAGTTAAAGTATACGAAAAGCTCAATTATACTAAAAATGCGTTCACAATAAGCTGAGGTTCCAGGAATTGAAAGTACAAATGAAACTATTTTGAAAACATTAACACACTTAAGGTTAACACTTTTCAAGATTAAGTGCCATTTACTGCTTGTTGTTTTGCATTCTTTAAACAGTTCAGTGCTTTGAATCGTGCCAAAACTTTTTTGAATGAGTGCAATTTCATCAAATAGGTCATCCATGTTCAAATTAAGTTTGTCTTTTAGCTTCACATCCTCTACAATTTCTACAAATATCTGGTGTTTTGGAAGAGGATCATCTAAAAGACTTAATTTTGATAATTTTCCAAATGTTGAATTTTCATCAAAGTCAATTTTTTTTTCCAAATACGTTATTGCAGAGTTGAGAAATAATCTAAAATCTTTAGTTGCCTCTTGAGCTTCAGCAGCATTCACATTTGCAAGAAGTTGGTGAACATGATACCCAAAGAATTCTTCATCACATCGAGATTTTAACTTATTTTTTAAATTAGTAAGAATGATGAAAACATCTGCTGTTGAAGTTTCATTGCTTTCCAGTTCTAGAACAGCTGATTTAACCATCTCCATTACATGCTGTGAGAATAGTAAATACATTTCAATAAGCCGAGGAATTTCTGTTGACTCTTTATCAATGATAAGAAGTTTAAGTAATTGTTTGGAACAATCAGCAGGTCTGCTCAAGAAATAAGAACTTCCAAGAAAGTAAGAGTCTTTCGATGCATGGGTGCAGAGATAGCCACCTAGTAGGTACATGACGCAGAATTTCATGAAATTCTGTCTCTACAAAAACATGAAATTGTTTAAGAGTTTCCCGTCTTTTTGCTACATTGAGAAATGACTGTAAATTTTCAGGACAATATTTTCAATGTCCACATTCAAATTTCCTAAAGCAAATTTCAATGTATTGTGTACAATATGTGCACTGCAGTTAGCCTTAATAATATCATTGTTCAGTGTATGAACATTAGTATAAAGAGAATGCTTTGCTCAAAAGTTGCAATTTGCGTTATCTGCACTTAAACAAGAAACTCTTTTCCAATCCAGTTGCAAATTGTCCATAGTGTTTTTCAAAGAAGTGAACATTCCATCTGCACTTTCATCTGCATTCTCGAAGAAATCAATAATATAAGTGACTGTGCCATGTTCCAAGCTGAAATACTGAACACAGACTGGGAACATTTTCATGTTTTTGTGATTTGAAGCATCAATTTGAATGCCAAAAAATAACGGTGGATCATGTTGTTTCAAATCGTCCATAACCACTGCTAATGCCTTTTCACCTAGCACATTTGTGACGATTGCCTCACATTTGGTTCGACCACAACATACCTTGGCTGCAACTTTTGAGTCCTGATAAAGTTTTGAATTCAATTTCAGTCCACAATCCAGCGAGTTATATGAATGATTATGTTTAATTGCATGATATATTTGCGCTATTTCTAAAGCAACTACAGTATATTCTTCTTCTGAATTTTTTTTCACCAAAAATTTATCCATTACAGAAGACGAAGCAGAAACCATAGTTCTCGTTTTGTGACAGGCTGATTTTGCATGTTGTGCTACTGCTAAAGCACCCATGTATCCAACAGTAAAAACACTTTCACAAGTAATACATCTTGCTTCTTGTGGATTACTAGTTTCTCTCAACCATTCATAGTCTTTTTTCCAATCTTTGTTAAATGAGCACATACGCTCCTTTTTCTTCATTGGGGGTTCCATGATTTTCATTAAAAAGTTAATACTGAAATACTGAACACAGCATTCAATCAATGACGTTACTAGTAAATTTAAAACGATAAACGTAAATACCGTATATCCTTGAATGAGCTACAGTCAGAGACTCAGAGTACCAGCGTCAGTTATTTTTAGACGATTTTAATTTAAGTACATTTAGCTGAAACAAGCCCTGATCTGGCCTAAATGATAGCATTTACAGCATTCAGCAGACTACGCAACATCAACTCAAGCAGGAAGTAACGTCACAAAATTGTACTTCGCTACAGCGACGATCTTACCTTGAAAGTTAGCATATTTTAGTGTTTTTTATTCCTATTTTTACACTTGTTGAAGTTTATTTACATCAATTAGTACAACACCAATAAATTAATTAGTTGGAAATAAAGGACAATTAGCGTCTTTTCTAAATGCTAAAAAGGACAAAGACTGAAAAGCTTAATTAAAGGATTGTCTTTTGAAATAAAGGACGGTTGGCAACCCTACTCATAGTAATTGTTTTTACATATCATAGAACAGATCTATTAGAGTATCGGCACAGTAAAGACTGCAGACTCAGAATGATGAACTTGAACCTAAGCCTTCTTTGAAAATTATAACTTTTTTATAAAACGTTTAAGAGTAATAACTATAGGGCCAGTGAAGATTGGAATAGCTTAAAGTACGACCAGTGCAGCAAATAAAAATTGTGGCCTGGTTAATGTATAAGACAGTGGCGGCCTGGTGGGTACAACTTCCTCAAACTAAATCTGGCTCACCAAGAGTTGTAGGTAGGAATGGTAATGTACGATGTTGTACCAAAGAATGCGGCTACACCTATCGGAAAGCGAACTGCGGATTGAGTACAGACGTAAAAAATGCGGCTATAGGTTACCTACTAGCTTGTAAGCACAAAATTCAAAAATTGTTGAACAATTTGGTATGCAGTAAGCTGAACCGTGTCGACCAAAGTAGTAAAGATTTCAACCATCATTAATATTTGTTTCCATGCAGACATTATTTGATTTAATAAAAATCTAAAGTTTTTTTGCTTAACTCTGATAAGTTTGCCTGTAACTGGTTTAGTGCATGCGTTTTTTCTACATTAAACAAGTTATCGTTAAATAACAACAAGGAACTTTATGCTCGATTCATCGGGTTTAGTTTTAGTTTTTTGGCGAGTTTCCTCTAGGACAGTGCTCCGCAACCTTTTCTTACTCACGGCACACTAAAACCATGTCCAAATTTTTGCGGCACACCTCAGCAAAAAAGCGCAGAAAATTTACACATCAAATCACTGTAACTACAGTTCAATGGGATCAGCAGTTCAATGGGATGCTTGGGGTTGTCGTAACGAGCTCAATCGCTGCATCTTGGGCTCTATATTTGAAATGGCAACTCGAAGTTCCCGATCAATTTCTTTCAAGCATGATCGTTTGTCATTTTTGATCAACACCAACGTCGAAAAACTTAGTTCACACAAATATGTGGTGCAGAACTGGAGAAGAATTTCGAGAGCTTTTTCCGAAATTTGCCTATATTCTTTTCCAACAGCTATCCAAAATTCATCGAGAGTAATATCACGGAATTTCAATCGCAGTGTTCTGTCATTTCGCAGTTCAAGAAAGTTTTCTTTAATAGGCAATGATAATTTTTGCGTTGAAATTTCAGCATCAACAGAAAAAGGATTTTGGATCCAATCGTATTGTTACGAGTTAATTGCAAAAAAATAATGGTTATACTTTTGATGTAACAAAGCCAAAAGCTTTGTTAGTTGATGTAACAAAGCCAAATCCGTAAGAAAATTGCAGCAGTGGGCAACTAGGCGTTGGCAGTCGCAGGACTTGACGCAAACGTGATCGCATTGGTCGTGGCGTATCGCAGCGAGCTCAGTGTGCAGCCGCCTTAACGTTGTTCAAGGTTGCTCGCACTTCAAAATTGAGCAAAGTTGGTTGTAATATCAGCTTCCAGCTTGCGTGAGAAGAAAAATCAAACAAAAGCGGTTTCCTGAGGTTAGTCAAAGGTTAGCACAACGGGATCAATGCGTGGAGTGAAAGCTGCAATTTTTTATGTTTATACTTCCAAGCTAAGTGAATAATTCGTAATTGGCAATAAAACGCTCCTTATCATCAAGAATGCGGGGAAATCTAGATACATTTAAGAAAAAGGTTCGGTTGCTAACAACAATAATCTGTTGTACAATGTGCGGGTCTCTTGGTAGTTATGCAATACGAGAAAAATGTGGAGATTAATTAAAGTGATGATAATCCTTACGCTACTAAGCGAAACTTCAAAAAGATCTTTGGAGATAGATCGGTGCAATTCTGAAATAAATCGGGAACCCATATACACTCTTTCCATTTTTTTTTTCAGTTTAGTGGTTCAAAATATAATTATTCCGCGGCACACCTAGGATCGCCTCGCGGCACACCCGTTGCGGAGCACTGCTCTAGGAGATCTTATATCAACTTATAGCCTTATACCCTGCGCCTAGTAGTACTGGCTCTGGATTAGTATCAGTTATAATATTTTTGTTATCCTGGTAATTTTCGAAAACGATTGTCGTTGCAGGTCTGCAATATTAGGCCAAAAATTGTTTGCGAACCTTTATTTCATAACCAAATGACCCACATTTTGAGATTTCATACTGAAATCGGAAAAATGCCAGTTGTCCTTGATTCATGTCCTTGGCCTGGGCCTTGACTTGCATGTCCTTGGCCTTGGCCTCGGCTTGTGTGTCCTTGTCCATGCCCTCGAAAAAATTTTGAAGTCCTTGGCCTCGACCTTAAGGTCCTTGGCCTTACTACAACACTGCTTCCTACATAATTATATAGCAATGAGAATTAATTTACAATGCCTAACATAAACTAGTTTATGTCATTGCTTTGTTATACCTAGCAATCAATAGTCACGGTCTTTGAGACAACTTTGGCTTTCCAATTGCCGATGAGTGCAATGCGCTGAGCCCTGCGCAATAACAATCGAAAGCTTTTCTGTTAAAGTAGCATAATTTCAATTGGCAACTCTTCTCACGTTTGTTCTAATAAAAATTCATCACAATCACAAATCGTCCCGAAGGAGGAAGAGTCGTTCTTCTACCGGTAATAGAAATTAAGTGGTCTGCCGATGTCTGCCGTGAGGTACCGATAAGTGTTGAGTCAGTTAGTGATTACCGTACCAATTTATGAAAGAAGAGTGGTGATCGACATGCCACAAAATATGTGACACATGCCTCATTTTTTGTGGCGCAAACCCTAGATTTTTGTTGCATCTGCTTTACCGGTACTGGTAGACCATCTATTTTTAGGCATGTTGATCACTACCAGTACCCTGTTGGCATCTGAAATTAAAAGTTAAAATAAACTACAGTATCAGCAAGTGGCTTGCAATTCAGTTGCAAATAGGTGAGCCATATCAAAAATGTTTTGGGAACTTGGTGCTAATTGTGTGGAGAATGGAATACCAGTAAACCTACTTGTCTAGACTTGACAGATAATCCTTTTCTAACCGTATTGCAGATTTGTAGCCAAGCCAAACTCTAACTGAAACGATTAAGAAATGAAAGTTGTACATTTACCAGTTTCAAGAATGAAAAAAAGGAAGTCTTGACTTGACTCTGTGACTAGGCCTAATTTAAAAGTCTAACTGTCTAACAGCAATTATGTTGTCTGACTAGCACTCTAGCACTGTTCCCTTTTAGTTAATAGCAAATGCAAATTTGCCCAAATAGCTATAGATTTAAATATAAAAATTTTCCCAACTTTCTAGACAGTTTAAAGAAAGTTTGATGCAATTTTTGCCTTAAACTTGAGTTCCAGTGCATAGGCCTATTGCTTTGTTTTTCTCCAAAATATTGAATATTCATGCTGCATCGGACGGCGCGCAGGATAAAAAGGTCCGCGTTCGAGTTTTAGGCAGAGGGACTCGTTCGAAAAATAAGCTACAGTCTCCCCCACAAGCTGACCGTCACCGGAAACCCACCAACGCAGTCGCTAAGCATTTGGGGAGGCAAATGGGGGCAGCGCACAGAAAACGTACTCGAGTTGGACCAAACTGCCGGGATCTAGCTATCGGGAACTGGAACGTTTCGTCACTGACAGGAAAAGAGCAGGAGCTTGTTTGCGAAGCCCAACAGTATCGCCTTGATGTTGTGGGAATTTCATCAACAAAGCGCCGGGGTTCTGGAACTGTCGAGTTGAACGGTGGGTGGAAAATTTTCTACTCAGGTGTTGATGCAGCAATGTCTGCTCAAGCTGGTGTTGGCTTACTTGTGAGCCCCAACATAACTGAATGTGTCGTTGACTGGGCACCACTGGGAGGAAGGGTTTGTCTTCTAAAGCTAAGGCTGCAGGAGCGATCTCTGTGTATATTGCAGGTGTACGCACCTAACATAGAATTACAGTATGAAGCCTTTCTGGAGGAAGTTGAGGTTGCATTGGGAAAAGCAACTTCATCAGAATCCCTTGTCCTTTTGGGCGATTTCAATGCACATGTGGGCATCGACAATGCAACCTGGAAAGGTGTTATTGGGCAACGTGGTGACCCTGACATTAACAAGAACGGAAGGTGTTTATTGCAGTTCTGTGCCACCAATGGGCTGTGCATAATGAACACATTTTTTCAGCACAAAAGAATTCATAAGTACACCTGGTACAGAGACTCTCTGGGACAACGCCCCCTGATTGATTTTTGTATCGTTTTGGCGGACTTGTTTTCTACCGTGTCTGATGTCCGTGTTAAAAGAGGGGCTGAGTTGTCAACTGATCACCACCTAGTTGTCTGCACTTTGAAAGCTTTGAAACCCTTGAAAAAACGAAAGACTTTTCGACCACGAGAAACTTATCGAATCAAATGGGAATCATTGGCTGACAAAGAGGTACGAACTGCATTTGCAGACAACATTGCATCTAAGTTCAAAGAACTTCCGACCTCTACTGAAGACATTGAAACTGAGTGGTGTTTGTTTCAAACAGCAGTCATTGCGTCCGCTACTAACTGTTGTGGACGTAAGCGTGTTGGAGGGACGAAGAGTAGCGAGAAAAGAACTCCTTGGTGGAACCAAGAAGTTAAAGAAGCTATTCGTGCGAAAAAAGTGGCCTATAAGGCCTGGCTTGCAAATAAGTCATCACTTGAACTTCGTTCGCAGTACTCTGAAGCACGTAAGACGGCAGCCACAAAAGTTAAACTGTCTAAGGAAAGAGCCTGGAAGGAATTTGGAGAAAGGTTAGACGATGATTTCAAAACGGCAAACAAAGTGTTCTGGCAGACCATTCGCCGTTTGCGTGGAAAAAGATCTCGAGCTGCTCTCTTTATCGAAGATTCAAATGGTGTGACTCTGAAAGATCAAGATGCTATTTTGAATCGGTGGAGAGAGTACTTTAGTGATCTTTTAAACCCAGTTGATGCTACACCGATACAAATTCACGAAGAACAGGTTGGGGAAGATATTCAGATAACCGAAGCAGATGTGAATGCAGTAATCAAATCATTGAAAACTGGAAAAGCACCTGGTGAGGATGATATCAGACCTGAAATGTTAAAAGCAATGAACATACATGGTGTTCGTTGGCTGACTCGTGTTTGTAAGGTGGCGTGTAGTACTGGGCAAGCACCAAAGCAATGGCAAACTAGTGTGATAATACCTATCCACAAGAAAGGAGACAAGAGAAAATGCACCAATTATAGGGGCGTATCTCTCATCAGTGTCCCGGGTAAGGTCTATGCCAAATGCCTTGAAAAGAAATGCCGTGAAATAGTCGAGCCTAAACTAACGGATGCTCAGTGTGGCTTTCGTCCTGGCCGAAGCACAATGGATCAGATCTTTGCCTTGCAGCAAATCTTTGAGAAGTCGTGGGAATATGCAAAAGAGGTCAATGCATGTTTTGTTGATCTTGAAAAAGCATATGATCGCATTCCTAGAGACAAGCTTTGGGCGGTGCTGTTGCAGTATGGCATTGATGGCCAGTTACTAACTGCCATTAAGTCGCTGTACATGCATTCCGAGGTCTGTGTTCGTGTTAACAGTGCAACGACGAAACCTTTCAGAGTAAGTGTGGGACTACGGCAAGGCTGCTCTCTTTCACCTATTCTGTTCCTTATTTATATGGATAGAATAGTTAAGAAAAGTGAGTCTTGTGGCGGAGTAAAGATCGGTGAATGCACTGTGCAACGTCTGTTATTTGCAGATGATCTTGTGCTACTCGACTCTACCCAAAATGGTCTCCAGCAAGCTCTAGACAGGTTTTCGGATGCATGCTCTGTTGCCGGAATGAAAATCAGTTCAACAAAAACAGAAACCATGTGCCTGTCCAGACAACCAAAGCAGTGCTCTCTCCAAATTGATGGAGTACCACTAAAACAGTCAGAGAAATTCAAGTACCTCGGCGTCTCATTCACAAGTGACGGCAGACAAAATAGCGAATTGGATATCCGCATCGGAAGAGCAAGTGCAGTAATGCACCAGCTCCACCGATCTGTGGTACTGAAACGGGAGCTTTGCACCAAGGCAAAGCTATCCATTTTCAGATCGGTCTATGTTCCTATTTTGACTTATGGCCATGAGTGTTGGATCATGAATGAGAAAGTGAGGTCTCGAGTTCAAGCAGCCGAAATGGGATTTTTGCGAAGAATTAGCGGTTTGACCTTGTTGGACAAGGTTAAAAGTGCAGATATTCGTGAATCTCTAAACATCGAATCGCTGCTTCTCCGACTAGAAAGATCACAACTGCGTTGGTATGGACATGTGACACGAATGTCCCAGAAAAGAACAGCCAAAAAACTGCTCTGTTCAACACCGACTGGTCGAAGGCCTAGAGGCCGTCCCAGAACTCGATGGCGAGATTACGTAGAAGATCTTAGTTGGTCTCGCCTTGGCATCCCAGCAGAGCATCTATCCTATGTTGCAGAGGATCGAGATGCTTGGAGGCTCCAACTTGAGCTGCTGCCCCCGTGACCCCCCATGGATAAGCGGGTCCAGAAAATTGATTGATTGATTGATTGATTGGTATGATGATTTTGTATAATCATTTGGTATGTACCGTGTATAATATATTTCGTACAGAGTACATTTGATTAATTTTGTATGTATGATTTTTCATCGTGTGGGGAATCACCATTTCAGGACTATACTGGTTCATTATAAATGATTTCGTGCTCTATTGTTTATTATTTTTGTTTTTTTTTCTCATCGATACTTTTTTGTTTTTGCTACAATCAATGCTTTTTTGATGGCTTATTTCTTTAACTTTTCATGCTTACTTTTCATTCATTAGTTTTTTTTATTGCTAATTCATGTTATTTTGTTTAATTGTTTAATTTTAATTGTGATTCTTGGTTTTGTTGTATCATATTACCAATACCATACCGGTACGTTTGCTGTATACTGGTATTGTTTATCAGTTTATGTGCTTATTTTCGTCGGTTTTACACAATTGGTGTGTTTTAAAAAAATTATCAGTATTTATCAAGTTCAAAAAATTTTGCAAAATTTTCAAAATTTCTCATTTTTCTCAAATTTCGCACCTTAGGGGAAACAGTGCTGACTAGTGGCTAGGATGTTGTAGCATTTATAGATTAGTGCTGTTCTGCTGTCTGTATATCTGATGATTGCTATCGCAGCATGCAGTTGATAATCTTTTGCCCATTAAAGATTGGCGTGTATGTCTTCTCTAGTCTACCAGTGTAGATTTAACAGCTTTCATATTTGGTGAAACACCAGAGCCTTGAGTTCAACCACTTTAAGCAATAAAAAACTAGTGTTCAGCTGTTTAGATTGTTGGTTCAACTCCCACTTAAGTTTTGTTGCTACATCTTGTTAAGTTGCTTGACTGTTCATGATGATTACCATATATCTCTGCTTGACAATTTCTGACAAGCAGCATAGGTACCTTATGAAAGTCTGAAGACTGTTCAATTTTGCATTAGGTACGGCTATTTAAACTGTTGAATGCCGTAGGCAAATTTATCAGAAACATTTGGAAGCAACATCAATAAAAATTTTGAATTTATATGGTACCGGTAGTGAGCAGCTGAGCTACTGAGTGTTTCTGTTTTTTAAAATTTTGTCGTAAGCTGCCGGTATCAGCAGAATCCAAAAAGTGTTGCCTATTTGATTACCAGTGGCAGGGTTTTCAAAGAAAATGTAAGTCTTGATGCCCAAAATATAAATGCTATTTGTCTCCATATACGAGTTTTTGTCTCCATATACTCCATATATGTACGTTTCCAAATTCCAAAGTTTCTATCATCATTTTTAAGAATTTAGTCTAGTCTTTAAAACAGAAAATGCCTTTAACTATGATTAATTTTATGTTCGATTGATATGCTTACACCTTATCAGTTGATATGATAACCTTAATTTAGATAGAAAAATGGATATTGTGTGTCTGTACTGTGTATTACGAATTTTCAATGATGCGAAGACCAAAAATACCAAGTGTGAGCACTTGTAAGCAAAATCAATTCTTGTAATACAACAAACCATAAAGGGACATGAAGTCTTCGAGTCAAACAGCCATCTTGATTCTTGTTGACCTTGAGTAAATGATCAATTCACTTCAGCAGCAGCAACAAATGGTTTTGCCACAGTGGACCACCTGCAGCTCATTTAGTTTATCATTTGTGTTTCTGTTTGTTCAATTTCTCACTTTATTATCAATAAGCTTCTGCGTTTTCATTTTTTTGTAGAAGTTAGCTAAGTGTCAGTCAATTCACTCAGGTGAATCTTAACCAGTTTTGCTAGTACAGACACTAGTTTAGTGCCCAAAATGATAGCTAATGTATTGTTTCGGTGCTTCGTTGAGTCTACTTGTAAATAATTATGTTACTTTTATTTGAAGCAGGTACATACTTTATCTGTATAGGTATGAATATGTTAGTTTTGATGTAAGTTTTTGTGAGCATGGATGAAAATCGTACACAAGGTGGCAGTAATGCAAAGTTGGTTTTAAAATCCAACTATGCTGTAAAACAGAAATGGGAACCATTTTACACTGGTGGATATGTCGACATTTCAAAAGATGGAACTTTTTTGCTTTGTATGTGTGGTGATAGAATTCAAATTCTTGATGTCAGTTCGGGATTGGTGGAAAAAGCTCTGAGTCATGATGACGGTGACATCACATGCTTTAAACTCAGCCCAGATGATGAATTTGTTGTTTCGGCTACGAGGTCATTTTTATTAAAACAGTGGGATTGGCAAGAGGGTAGGTGTGTCAGAACATGGAAAGCAATTCACACAGCACCTGTTGTGTCTATGGATTATGATTGTTCGTCTACTCTTTTAGCCACTGGAGGCAGTGATGGTACAATAAAAGTATGGGATTTAGTAAGGCAGTATTGTACCCACAACTTCAAAGGTTCGTCTGGGGTTGTAGCTACAGTACGATTTCATCCCAGCAATTTAACTTTGTTTTCTTCTGCTGATGAATATGATATCAAAGTTTGGGATTTAAATACTAGCAAATGCATGGCGATATTAGAAGGTCATAACAGTGCAGTTACCTCAATGCAGTTTCCATCTGATGATTGCATGATTAGTGCAGGCAGAGATAACATTGTTGCACTCTGGGATGTTCCAACTGAACCTACATCTGCTCGCATTTCCCCATGTAAAGTGATCCCCATTTTCAAGCCAGTTGAAGACGTTTTGGTTCTAAATGACAATTACTTTCCGACAGAACTGGTTCCTAATTTGCCCCACAATGAAAATGACTTTTATTTCTCTACGTGTGGCCCTGATGGTGTAATTCGCGTTTGGAATAGCGGTTCTGGCCAATGCATTTGCAGCACTGAATCATCCGTAGCAGAAAAATCACACCCTGGATATGCATATTCTAAAATACTGCCAAAGTTTAACCAAATGCTTTGTGTAACTGATGATCATCGCTTTGATTTTTTGAACTTGAAGAACTTGAAATTGGAAAAGCATCTGATTGGATATAACGATGATATTCTAGACATAAAAGTTTTAGGAAAAAATGAAGATTACATGATTGTAGCCACTAATAGTCCCAATATAAAGGTTTTTCATTCCTCCTCATCATCTTGCCAGGTCCTCCAAGGACACACTGATATTGTGTTGTGTCTGGATGTTTTTTCTAATAAAGTCGCGTTTGTTAGCAGCTCTAAAGACAATTCAATCCGTCTCTGGACTTTGGTGGGCAGCAGTGTCCAATGCTTATGTAAGGTCAGTGGCCATACGCATGCCGTATCTTGTGTTGCTACCTGCAAAATAAACAATGCTATTTTTGCTTCTGGCAGTGAAGATTGTACTCTGAAAATCTGGACTATCAAAAAATCAAAAAAAGATGGCGTTCTTGCCACTGCTCGAAGTACAATTAAAGCTCATGACAAGATGATAAATTGCATTGCTGTGTCCCCTAATGACAAATTGGTGGCGACTGGCTCGCAAGATAAATTGGCAAAACTATGGGATATTGACAGTGGAAAACAAATCAAAGTGTTTCAAGGCCACAAACGTGGCATTTGGTGTGCTCAGTTTAGTCCAATGGATCAAGTTTTAGCCACATCTTCTGCTGATAGCACGGTCAAACTATGGAGCTTAATGGACGGAATATGCCTGAAAACTTTCGAGGGCCACGATGCTTCTGTATTGAAGCTAGCGTTTATATCTCTAGGAACTCAAATATTAACCACAGGTTCGGATGGTTTGGTGAAATTGTGGACTGTAAAGTCATCAGAATGTGTACAGACTATGGACGAACACATGGATAGAGTATGGGCTCTCTCCACAGCCAATAATGATCAGACTGTTTTTACTGGTTCTGGTGATTCGGTCATAATTGCCTGGAAAGATATGACTGAGCAGATGCAACAAGAAGCAGCCGAAACTCGAGAAAAGCAAATGTTAAATTATCAGGAACTCCAGAATTTATTACAGGAAAAACGCTACTCTAAAGCCTTGTTATTAGCAATTCGGTTAAGTCAACCGTTCACTGCTTTAAACGTTATCAAAGAGTTATTATGGGAGGAAGATGGTAATGAACAGTTAGAAAGCATCGTTCAAATTTTAAAAAATGATCAAAAACAGACCCTTTTTAAGTTCGTTGTATCTTGGAACTCAAATTCACGCAATTGTCATGAAGCCCAAGCAGTTCTTCGGGCAATTTTACTTTATACGCATCCTGAAGAGATAGAAAAATATCCTGATGCCCAGTCAACAATAGAAGCCTTATTGCCTTACACAGATCGTCATTTTCAACGCTTATCTCGCATTGCTCAGCAGGCTACATTTTTAGACTATACTTGGTGCGTGATGAAAATGGCCCCAGTAGATATTAATTGAATTTAGGTATTTGTCTCTTGGGCGTGCAAATTGTGGTTTATAATTTTCAAAAAAAGTTCGTTTTCGGTGTAACGCCTAGATCGATAACTCGTTGAATCGCAAAGTTTTGGTTTATGCTCGTGGAAAAGGCTGAAGTTACGGTCGTGGTATAGTGGGGTGAATGTGTGGTTTTGAGCGCATTTTATTGCTTGCAATTTTGTTCTATGCTTTTTAGGTCTATGGCGTTTTGTCTGTTTAACCTTATTTAGTACTGCAAAGTTTTTCGGTCCAATTGTGTTCAAATTTATGATGAATTAGGCTCTGTTTCAACTAGTACGTTTTCTGGTTTGTTTTTGTCTGTTTTTTGGTATCTAGTTTTAAACTGCTACTATTTGTAATTGATTTTACATTTCATCGAGTTAGGATGTTTAGGATGTGTTTTAATGTTTTGGTGCATATATATTATCTTCCCCTAATGCAAAATAGTACTGGACTATTTGTTGTGGGACGACTCGGCGTGATCAATTACGCATTGAAACATTTGGTAGTTGGATATCCCACCTTTAGAGCGGTAGATGCTGATCGTGAGCCGATATTAAGTATTCATCACATTGTAAACATCCTACCGGTGGTGGAGGCTGCTACTGGGTGCGACTAATTCGCGATTTGGACTTACCGATTACGCCAAATTGCCCCCCGCCAAGTTGGTCACGTCGAAGAATCGTGCATTCAAGTTGCAATCATGAATTTAAATGACATGTTTTGAATTATAAAAATTGTGTTTTGGATTGCTCACCAATTGTCTTTATGTATTTCCTAATAGAAAAAGGATTAAATTTTTTTATGCAATTAATAAATAATATGAATAACTTGTTCAAAAAGCATAAGCTACTAACAAGTGCTGTTCAATGTAACTGGTCGAGAATATCAAGGTTCCTTTCAGGTACTACATATTTTTAGTTTATTCTTTGTACCTATTAGCTGTTACTAAGGTGTGGTAGTCGTAGTAAAAACCTAGCTGATACAACGCAGTCAAAGCAACATGAGTTAGCCGATTGGTCTGCCAGTGACTTGGAGAAAAGATGTTTATGAAATTTTCACTATTCTCACTTCAAATCAAAAACAAAACGTCATTGTACTCGCGGTATTACGCCGAATCGTGGAACGAGTGGCGACGCCCATCCTCGCGGCTTAGCGCGTGGGCAACACAGCTGTGAAGAAACGTAGCAGCGGTGGTGAGCCAATGGCGACACTGTGTCCGATTTGACCGACCTGGGGATTCGAACCCCAGACTTGCCGCACCGATAGAAAGGCCTTAACCGCTGAGCTAACCGGCCGATGAAAGATTATTTTTCATTATTGTGTCCCAAAAGCTGCTTTTTATTAGATCTAGCTGCAACAATCAAGACGCTCTTTCATTTTGTAGATTTTCATTTAACTCTTAGCGGTACCGCACGCAGGTGACAGATCTTACGTAATGGGTTCGATTCACGGCTGGAGGTGATCGCATTTGACATATATGCCTGGTGGCTGCTGATTCGAAGAGCGCAAGCTCACTTCGTAATACCCCTCAATTACTGTTGAATGTTCAGTTCATTATATTTTGAAAATAACTTCAATTATTGATTTACTCTGCGATGATATTTTTGGTTCTTTAGCTTACCGAAACGTGTTTTTCAGAGAACAAGAAGTTTTATAAAGAAGCTCGAATTTGTCACTCAGACGGTGAGTTGGTAACCTATTAATGCATCTTCTGTAATATGTCAGCGACGCAATGTAGTGGTACACCGGTACCTCTGTTATGGATTCTGCTTGACTGGATTGCCATGGCCCTGGCGGTGTATAAATGCATGTGTGATATGGCCAAACAATACTGAAGTATCTGCATGATACTGTATTGATTTTCAAGGCTGATTGTTTTCCCACTACTAGTCTTTATGATAAGTAGGAAACCTATTTGTGCATTATAGCGTTATTAATATTCAATTTCATGTTTAACAAGCTAGTAGATGCTTTCTGGTACCTGATATTTACTAAAAATGTTTAATATTTCATCAAAAATTTGCGTTTTAAAAGACAAGTGATGACGTACGGAAGCTTATTTTGCTCTCGAAAGGGCTCTGTTAGTGCTCGTAGGCTTATATTTTAGTTTTTAGTATAAGATGAGCTGGGTTCTGCCCCAACTTTTTAATTCAAAGCTACCCTCTGAAAACGTTAGATTTTTGCACTAATATTAGAACTCTTTATTTTAGGTGGCTTTGAGATTAATTTGGATGCTCGTAAACTTCGCTCTCCTAATGGTGTCGTAATGAAAGTACCGAGTGAAGGACTGGCGTACGCTGTTGCGTTGGAGTGGAATTCGCAGCAAGATATCATCAGACTGGACAGAATGCCGTTAGTAAGTGATTAACGACAATGCAGCAAATAAGGTGTACCAAAAAAATTAAAGTTCTTCAGATTTTTCTAGAAGTTGGTCAAAAGTTGTGCCTGACCCTGCAATCACCATAAACATACAAATTAGCTGAATCGAAAAAGTTTTACGCTTCCATTTTTGTAGTTTCCATGGCAACGGTGTTGAAACATCGGTAATGAACAGTTAGAAAGCATTTTGCGATATTTCACTAATCAGTCATGCTAGAGCTCTAGTTTTTTTTTTTTTCAAAGGAATCAGAAAGATCATGTTTCTATATGCATTTAATAATGCTATATACATTTAATAGTTCTATATGCACCTAATTTAATACATTTTACGTGCCTATCTATTGTCATTTAAAAGATTTTTACAAATTGTTGTTTTGACTGAGAATTTGTATGTATTTAGTAGGACTTACTGATTGAACGCTAAATAATTTGAGAAATAAAAGACAGGAAGTTATCTTTAAAATATAGCACACTTCAAACTCAATTATTGGTAAAAATGCCAAACATGGGTCATGTCATAAAATATGCAGTATTAAACAGTTTCGGTCATTATTATGATGTACAGTACTTTTAAATCAAAAAACAAAGATTTACTGCGGCCTATCCTGCCATGGTATTGTATTTTGAAGTAAACGTACACCTAATTTAAAACATGCAACAAAGCAACAACTACACGAATCATTAAAAAACAACATCAGCCAACAAAGCAGCAGGTAAGAATGTCATAACCATGTTAGTCATTGATCAAAGAAAGAAAAATCCAACTTGGAAAAGTTGTTTTTTGTCATCCTTTCGCCAGAAGAAGCAATGTCTCATTGCAACCGTCTTACTTAGCTTACCATTTTCCAAACAATTTGCTTCTGCTGATAGTTTCTGGTAATTTTTTCATTATTAAAAGTGGTTAGTAAACCCAGAGCTCTTTCAGAAGCATCATTGATTACATTAATTTTCTGCGCAGTTTTCTTGCAAGCAATGCAAGAATTATTTTGCTTGCAACATTTTGGACTCTTTGTCAAAAAGCTACTATTCATCTGTGGTACTCGTCTGAGCGTTAGGTCACCCTGTCTTTTTTCAGTGCAAATGTTTCGAGTGCAGAGAAAACATCAATGGCGAAGGCAATGATCAAGTATTCTGATAGTGCCCCGCAAAGGGTAACAATGCAGGCCACTGTTCTTTAAGTAGTGCAAATTTGCCCGCATATGATAATCACTAAAAATTTTCCCAAACATTTAAAGGGTGCAATTCAAGGTCTGGAATCTATTTTGTTTGAAATATGAGTTTCTATGGTAAAACACTTTCATTTGACACGTAAAAACTATAGCACTTTCAATTAATTTGCTTTTAAATCATTGTAGCAATGTGCAAAAATTGAAAAAATTTCCTTTAGAGGGAACACTGATGCAGGCTATGCCTGAAGTTGCCAAGTCTACAACACTGGATGCTCTTGTTGGACCTGACTCCTGATGTTACTGAATGCAGACTGCAGCTTTTTGACAAAGAGTCCAAAATGTTGCAAGCAAAATAATTCTTGCATTGCTTGCAAGAAAACTGCGCAGAAAATTAATGTAATCAATGATGCTTCTGAAAGAGCTCTGGGTTTACTAACCACTTTTAATAATGAAAAAATTACCAGAAACTATCAGCAGAAGCAAATTGTTTGGAAAATGGTAAGCTAAGTAAGACGGTTGCAATGAGACATTGCTTCTTCTGGCGAAAGGATGACAAAAAACAACTTTTCCAAGTTGGATTTTTCTTTCTTTGATCAATGACTAACATGGTTATGACATTCTTACCTGCTGCTTTGTTGGTTGATGTTGTTTTTTAATGATTCGTGTAGTTGTTGCTTTGTTGCATGTTTTAAATTAGGTGTACGTTTACTTCAAAATACAATACCATGGCAGGATAGGCCGCAGTAAATCTTTGTTTTAGATATAAAAGTACTGTACATGAAAATAGTGACCGAAACTGTTTAATACTGCATATTTTATGACATGACCCATGTTTGGCATTTTTACCAATAATTGAGTTTGAAGTGTGCTATATTTTAAAGATAACTTCCTGTCTTTTATTTCTCAAATTATTTAGCGTTCAATCAGTAAGTCCTACTAAATACATACAAATTCTCAGTCAAAACAACAATTTGTAAAAATCTTTTAAATGACAATAGATAGGCACATAAAATGTATTAAATGCAAATAGAAACATGACCTATCTGATTCTTTTGAAAAAAAAAAAAACTAGAGCTCTAGCATGACTGGTTAATGAAATATCGCAAAATCAGATATTTTAACACCGTTGCCATGGAAACTACAAAAAGGGAAGCGTAAAACTTTTTCGATTCAGCTAATTTGTATGTTAATGATGATTGCAGGTTCAAACACAACTTTTGACCAACTAATAGAAAAATCTGAAGAACTTTAATTTTTTTGGTACACCTTTGCAGCAAATAGCGCTTCAGCTTTATTCATTATGTTCTCTTTATGGCTCCCGTTATTTTAGTGATGTAAATTGCTGCGATTCACAATTTACTCATAAAAGTTCTACGCCAACTCATTTAGATCCTTTTTTGGTGTGTGGTTTTGGTCCGTTATGAGTTTTTTAATCTCTCTTTGAAACGCTGATGAAAAAGATGATTATGTCAGCTTTGAATTAAACTAGACGCAGATGCACGTTCTAAGTTATTGCCTAACTTTGAAAGCAAACGGAATCTCATTGCATTGAGAAATTGGCTGCAGAGCAGATGCTTTTAGACCCTAATTTTTGTAAGACAAATCTTAGGAAAAGATTGCCAGATGGAGGCCAAAGTGCAAAAATCGTCTTCGTTGCAATGCGGCTACGCTTTTAAACTTCCGATATCTTTTGTGTAAAACGCCTAATATTATTTTCAGACTGTTCTCTGTTTTGCCAGCATCGATAGTTTGAATGACAGAAGTAAAGAGTCGTTTATTAAAGCATCTTTGAAATATCTATCTACAGATACTGTGTTGTGAGTATTTACTAAAAGCATTGCTAACTATTAACTAACTAGTAACTTTCTAAAACCGCTTCTCCTTTGGGGTCGAGGGGAGCAGCTGCTCGAGCGGAGCTTCCAAGAATCTCGACCTCTGCGTCGAAGGTAGACGCTAGGGATGTGCCGGATACCGGATATATATCCGGTATTCGGCACTATCCGGCGCTTTTTGAGGTATCCGGCCGGATAGTACTTCGCTATCCGGCCGGATACCGGATAGTTTTAAAGTTCAGGAAAACTGCGTAAAGTAGACTCGGTAAAAATAAAATTTACCTTTTCGATCTATGTGAAAAAATTTGGTACAAATTTGAAAACTTTAATTTTGTTTGGACTCTACATAAAGTAAAACCGAGTCCAAACCTTAGACTACGCTGGTAATTTTTTATATCAAGTGGATTTAAATTTAGTTCACAAGTTTTTTTTTCGCTTGGCGCTGCGAGTTTTGTCATCAGGAAAACCCCTTCAGTGGTGGAGCAGTAGGCTTACCATACGTCCTCCTTTTTAACAAAAAATAAGCTATCCTCCAGGCACGTAAAAAATTCCCAGATGTCCTCCTTTTTGGCATTATAAACTGCGAAAACATGTCAAATCATTCTCCCCCGAAATATTTTGAGAAGTTTTCGTTCAAACTGCGGTCTGTGGAAGTGATAACTTTCTGTTTTTGCTTTTCACTTGGTTTTGGGCAGAAAATTGGACATCTGCGGACGTGGTGACTTTTTTTGCTCTTCACTTGATTTTGGGCGGGACATCTGCGGACGTAATGACCAGGAGCGTGTTTAGGGGGGCATTATGCCATGCCAAACTAATGGTGCCAAGTGACTGAAATATGCCAGAATGTTTTGATGGTTTCGTTGTTTATGGCCAGGAGCGGATCTAAGGGGGTAGGATGAGGGGTATGCATCTTCCCATCAGCCATTTTCAAAAATGTTTTTGATGTATATAACTTACAATTTTTTCATAATTTTGAACCTTTTTTATAGCGATAAGCCTCATTACGCGTAATCGAAAATGTGCAAACAAGATGCATCATATTTGGCGAAGCACTCAGAATTGGGGTCAAAAAATTTAAACAAAATTTTGCCTGAAAATTGTTCAAAAAGCACTAAAATAGCCACTACAGCAAGAGAATTTTCAAAAAATTTCCGGAGAAACATGCCCGCGGAACCCCTTAGAGTTTGACTTGTTTCTCAATCAGCTTCAAATTTGCTCTGCCAAAAAAATACGCTTGAAAAAAAAAAGTGAAAATGATGAGCTGATGCCCCCCTTTTTAAAAATTTCTCGCTACGCCACTGGTGATGACCCTTGAAGAACCTGTCTTCCTTTTGCGCAGTGAAACTATGGTAACCCTATCTAGCAGAAAGGCAGTAATCAATCGGCATCAAACCTAGACGATATAAGTTTGATGAATTTCACCGTTGTCTCATCCGTGAAGACCATGCAAATAATTTACGTTTAAAAGCCTGTCTTTTGTTATATAACTTGCACGTTCGTCTTTTGTTCGAAATGAAAAAGAAACAAAAAAAAAACAAACAAACACAGTGAGCAGTCGACATAGGTGCCAGTTTTTTCTCAGATGCAAACGGCAGGGGGAGAAAATTTTTATAGAAATTTTGTTTTCCACGTTCAAAAAATGACGTTTCAAGGTACCCTAACATTGCAATGGATTTGCTACTGCTTTTCAATGTTGTGCGGTTTTGTAACGTAAGTTGAAGTCTTTAAATCAACGTTCTTAGCTCATCAATTGGCTGTTTGTGTCAAAAGTTTGACGTAATTTACCCATCATTGCAGACTTACCGCATGATCGATTTTTTGCAGTAATTTTATGGTCTTTATAAACTATGAACCTTGCGTTTTTTAGTAGCTTTGATGATAGCGCAAACATGAAAATTCAAACTTGCTTTCTTCCGACCGCTTAGCGTAGTGGTTAAAGACATCGGTGAGGGAGGCTCACCACCGTTGCGGCTTTTTTTTTTCGGAGTTTGAAATTGTGTTGCCCAGGCGCAGAGATGGCCTCCACCACTCGTTGCATGCTTCGGCGTAATACCGAGAGTATAATGACGGTTTGATCTTTTTTGAAGTTTGCTTTTGATGGGTATTACAAATTGCTCACAAGCGCAAAACCGCAAAAATCAGCGCAATGTGTGGTAATTGTCAACTCGATTGGTTTACTCGTGAAATCACGCCGCGCGAAATAACCGTAAAGTCGTCACCGGCGTGGCGGTACCCCGCGAAAGTGACAGATCCTACGTGACGTGTTCGATTCGCGGCTGGAGCCGATCGCATTTGGCATATGCAACGGGTGACTGCTGACTCGAAGAGCGCAAGCTCGCTTCGCAGTTTCCCTCAATTACTGTTCAAATTTCAGTTCAATATATAATTTAAAAATAACTTTAGTTGTTTTATGATTCGACAACTTAGGTCAATGAAGTCCATTCTTAATGACGCAACACTTTTGAAAGTTTCTTGTGTGTCACTAGACGAGCAAAACGATAGCGTAGAGCCGTGGACAAGAAACATCAAAATATTAATTTTGGCTTAGTGCTACTATCCGGCCGGATAGTGACGCACCGGATATCCGGCCGGATAGTGACGCACCGAATATCCGGCCGGATAGTGACGCACCGAATATTCGGCCGGATAGTGACACACCGGATAGTGACGCACCGAATATCCGGCCGGATAGTGATGCACCGGATATCCGGCTGGATACCGGATATCCGGTAAGTTAGATTTGCCGGGTATCCGGCTATCCGGCACATCCCTAGTAGACGCTCTGGTGGATGCCAAGGCGAGACCAACTAAGATCTTCAACGTAGTCTCGCCCTCAAGTTCTGGTCTTGTGTACTGTACAGGTAGCCATTAAAGGCCAAGGGTATATTTTAAGCGAAGTGTTTTAACGTTTAAATGTATGGACTAGGCATCCTGCATATTGCGATAAAGAACGTTTTATTCGGGGTGGAATCGAGCTGATGTCGGCAATGATGTATTTACGTCGGCACTTATCTGAAATATGACTTATCGATACCTCGCGCAGCTTACCGATTCTACGTCACGGGTTTGATAATCGATTTGCAGCTGGAGCTGATTCATTTGATTTTTATACCGGATGGTTAAGGGCTTGAAGAACACAAGCTGACTTCGCAGTCTCCCTCAATATTACAGTTGAATTTTCAGTTCAATAAATTCTGTTTAATGTAGATGCCATCCCAATGAGCCTCCTGAGCTTGCCGAGGTAGTGCAAACAAATTGGAATCCTGTAATTGATTGGCTGAACCAACGATACGATTTAATGGTAAAGCCTGCGCAAGGTTTTGAAATGACGAAAATATCCCCAGAAACTTACGATGTTTTATCAAAGTACTTGCAATCATACGATTATTGGAGCGTAGTAGGTATGAATCTGAATTATGTACGCCTACGTTATTTAACAAATGAAGTAGAGTGACGAATCTTTTTGGACAGGGCTTAGCACTAGCAGCGTACCATGGCCAGATTACAGATCCTTTGTTACGGGTTCAATTCGCGGCTTGAGCAGATCGCGTTTGTCGTAAATTTTGGGTGGCTGCTGACTCGAGGAACGCAAGGTCATTTACAGTCTCCCTCAAATGCTTTTTGGTTATTTTTATTTATTTATTGTACAAGGTACGGTCGTTGAAAAATCCACTGAATTTAAATCTGTCGTTAAAAGTTTGTTTGTTTACTCTCTACATAAACAAATACCGAAAGTGACTGATAGTCTACCACATATTTGCGTTTAAAAATTACTTGACGACCTGTGTTTTCTTCACGTTAACTCACAGATCCAGCAATACCGCATTTTGTAGTGGTGGTGTGTTTCTTTCCAAACAGAAATTGGGTTTGACTCAATTGCCAGCTTAGCGGTAAAAGTCAGACGCTCAAATATATCTTGATCTGCCAGGGTTTGAAACCATGACTAACGTTTTAAAGTCTGTTATTTTATCACTGGCTGTGATGAACCGTCATATCGATATTGAACATGCTGTCAGCTTATCTCGGCTTGAACAAGAATATCAGGTAATTTTTGTTAAAATTTAAGCTTGTGCCAGGGTTAAAATGGGTTTTAATTTGGGGTTGGTTGATATTATAAAGCAAATTTTGGGGTGATTTCCAGTTCTACTCTTTATTTTCGATCGTCAGAGAATGATAAAAAGCCAATTTTTTTTAACGCCAACAAGTAGGAATTTGTGTGGAGAACCTGTTGATAAATTAGCACTTTTACTGACTTTTACTGTTGATAAATTAGCACGTGAGAAACAGACCGTTTGAATTTGATTCAGGTGACATTCAAAATCATTGAGGACTTAAGTTACCCGCGCATACTAGATTGTGCGTCTGTCTCTGGAACGGCAGATTCTTTGTTCAGTTTCAAGTCTAGTTAAATTAATAACTTTGGATTTTGGTATTCACATCTTTCCTGTTTGACGTTCAGCATTAGAACAACGGTGTGGAAGACAGTTTACTTCTGCCTTAAGGAAAGACATTCGCCTGGTCTAGCAACTCTTAAGCGAGTTCAATGTAGGCCTTTGTCGTTTCTCGTAATAAGAGGATAAAAAATCAATAAAAACTGGTGAAAAAGACTAACATAATTTTTCGTACTCAATTTTTCAGATATCAAAGTGGGGAAACGTGGCATGGTACCATGATATTGAGTTGATGTACATGCGTATGAAGACCTCAGCCTGTGCTTTATTTATCCAACTGTGCAGTGAAGGACAAAACTATTCATCTGTTGATTTAAGGAAAAAAATATTTAAGTGATGTTACAGTGTTTTTGAATTGAATTACAGAGTTATTTTTAACATTTTGTTCGAAGGTTGTAGATTTACTTAATTAGTTTTACGTAAGACGAATAATGCAACATTTAAAGCAAATTTTGTTGCTTTAAGAAGTTTTCGATCAGGTATAATGTTGAGGACCTAAGTTTTAGTTAGCTGTTCTGTTGCTTATCACCAATTAACGGCACTTTTGCATGATAACTATTCTATCACTGTCGAAACATTTTTAACCTTTTTCGATAAACGTTTTATTAATCAACTGCAATTTAATAGCGTGACATGCAGAGTCTGGCTAGTGAAATTTTGCTTTATCCATGGATCACTGATATTGTAACAGTGTTGCATCGCGGAAGGTTTACATCGAAAAAATGGCCACTTCGGCCACCCCCGGAGTTTTTCGCTATGCATATTAAACATTACCTAGATACTTTTGCGCGCCCAAAACTGCAAGAACAAAGAATTTTTGATTCTTAGCTCTCATTTCCCCACTGAAAGAAAACGCTGATGGACTTCTCAATTTGATATCGTCAATATCGGCCGAAAACATTGGTAGGATATGCAACATCAATAATAGCAGGGCTGCAATACATGCGCTTGCTGTAAACGTAGGTGAAGGGGGTTTTATCTGCGCTGCGTCAATCATCACTTCGACGTAGGAAAATTTGAGTGGTTCTGGTTGTGCGTGGGTGCCATATCGTCATAAGCGAGAGTCTGTTCATAAAAATAGAGCTCAATGTTGAAAGGTTTGCAGATTGGGTTGCATTTGCGGATATTGATTTTCGCACTCCATCACAGTCTTAGTGAACATTTGCGGAATGCAAGCACCAAAAGGGCTGGAGTATAAATTTGAGGTAGATCGAGGCATTTCTAAAACAAAGCAAAATGGTTTAAAATAGAGTAGTGTGCGAGGACCGGATTTAAACAATAAGAGACCGATAGGCTATTTTGATTTCAACAAAGACCTTTACTGCCATCTCTAACAAAAAGCTCTTTTCCTAGTCTTGTCGAACCCTTTAGTTCGTGTAGAGACTCCTGGACTTCAGTCCGCAAAGCCTTTTAATGAATTCGGTCTTAAAAAGGCGGGCATACGCATGGGCATTCCTGGAAGAGAATATTAATTTTTAGCTGCAAATTCATAATGTTGAAAAGTTCAAAAAGCAATAATTTTACAGCCACACCATTTACGTTAACCGCCCGCAAGCCAAAGGTCTGTTGCTAGTAAATCCTAATAAAAGCAAACAAAGCGATTAAATAAGTAAGAGCTTTTTGAGGGTAGTGCTAAGTGAAATTAAAGGAAACGGGAAAATCCCGTATTCATCTGATACTGGCCCAGCCCTTAATTTCGCACTCCTTTCTTCTGTTCTTATACCATTAGGACTACTGCTAATTTTTGCTTTTCGGCATCGTTGCGTTACAGTAAGTTTCGTAAAACCAGTAGGCTACTCGAGTTGAGGGGGAATGCAATCTCCCCGGAAAACAACATCATCCACTCATGAAACATTTTAGCCCAAGTCATTCCCCCATAAATAATGACCATCTCTCCTTTACGTCAGCGGCAAAAGCATGCACCATTTTCCCATGAGTGTTGTTACAAGTGGAGCACTGCGTAAAACCTATCTAAGTGTAGCCTACCTGGATAAAACACTTCAGAAGAATTTTGCTTCCGGAGTGGAGAAAAATATGGGGACGGATAAGGTGGGAAAATATATGTGGTGGGGCGTTGCCATGCCAATATTGAAAGTCTCTGACGTTTTTCTTTCATTCTTCTGTTTTGGAACCAAACCTAAATTTGGTGAAAAGTTAAAAATATTTTTTGATAGCTTCGCGTGTTTTTTTTTGCACGAAAAAGCGGCAAAGATGCCTAATTGTCAAAATTGTGTTTGATTTTGAATTTGCTGCTGAAAGTCAGCGAGTGGAGATAATTAATAGGATTGCCATTTTCTACACTAAAGTGCAACAACAATGCTTGGATGAGAATTGGACCAAACGACCTTGAGATTAAAACCTAGTCGAACTGCGCTGTGAATCATGTGAGAGAGCATGGTATCTAGCAAGCTAAGTTAGCCCATATCGTCCTCCGAGTTCAAGACAATTGGAATTGGGCTACGGTTGCCGTACCGGTTGGCTACCTATTTTGAATCAACCTTAAGCTTAGATAAGCAACTTTTAGGCCTATACTAGCAAAATTTAAAAAACTTTTCGCTGCTTCCATGGGTTGGTTTCTTACTTTGATTGTATTTTCATACAAGTTTAATTCTTTGGCGAGGTCCATGCGTTTGGTTCGTGACAGGTAGTTATCTTTTTGAAACTCTTTTTCGAGCCGCGCAGTTTGAGTTCTTGAGAAAGCAGTTCTGTGTCGTCTGCACGAATCGTCTAAAAAATTTGGACGCGATTGATGATGTAACAAAGAGAGATTGCAAAAGTGATTTGAGTCCGCCGACGCTGCTGTTTCTGCTTCAGAAGCATCATCAGAACAATTTGTTTTGTTTTGAGTTTCAGGATTTGGAATGGATGAATTATTTTTCCGATCACTTAACTCCACTCCAATCGTTTTTTTACGCATTTCTTTTTTTCCAACGGTCAAGTCCAACGGATAAGATTGTAAGGTTTGTGGCAGCGACATTTTCTATCTTCAGATTTCAATTTAATGGTAGCGATCTTGTCACACTTTTTAGTTGTTTTAGGTACTTGGGAAACAACATGAAACCAATTTTAGTTTACTTTTAAAAAATTGCCTTAAAAAAAATATAAATAATGGGAAACTATTATCAAAATTTACCGTTAGACGTAATGACTGAATACTTTTCGGCTACCTGAATTTATTCCATGCTTAGGCCTACAGTACAAAAAAATTAAGTGGTGGTTATTTTTCTTAATCCCCTTCCTCTGAATCCTTTTGAGTTTTAAATAAAGTTGGCGGGGCTGGTGAAACTTTTCTGCGCGTTGAAATTATTTGTCAAAACAATTTACGCTTTTCTTGCGCCCCTGTCTAACCTGCGCGCGCCCATGACACCAGTAATGGTTGCCATACCCTAGATAACGCCACTGAGCACAATTCCTTTGATATCTTGCCAGCCAAAACCATATACCGACCAGCATCTAACAAACTTTTTGCGTTTGGTCCCAAGTTGACGCAATGCCTCGTCCACAGTGTGCACTAAAATATTGCAATTAACATTGCTACTACTTTCAAGTGAAAGGCACTCAATAAATAATTTCATCTGGGGTATCGCAGCTGGTCACGGGAGCATTAACGCGTTTGTGTTCAGCCTTTTCTGCTTACTCCTTAATCAAAAAACTTTTGACCTCATTGAAAATTTTTAGTTTATTTTGACCTACAGTATAAACGCTATCAAAAATCTTCTGAACCACCAAAAATAATCATAGTGTAAGTTCGATGATGTAACGAAGTCGTGCAAAACTTTTTGATTTAGCGGGCTCTAACTATAGTCTAATGGTAGCATTGCCGCGCGCCGACTGTCGATATTGGTAAGTGCACCTTTATTTTCTAAGCAAAACGCACCTGCATTTACCGCTCTTCTAACAAAACGTTTTTCTGGATATTTAGTTGCCATAGAACTTAATTGAGGTTATAGTGTGAAATCGGTATGAAAATTTAACATACTTGTTATTGGACAAAATACTTCGTGATGCCTCTTTTGATATTCGATTTTCTACGAGTGAGTGACATGGCCTAGCGGTACCGTGACGGGTTCGATTCACGGCTGGAGCCGATCGCATTTTGACATATCTACCGGGTGGCTGCTGACTTGAAGAGCGCAAGCTCACTTCGCAGTCTCCCTCAGTTACTTTTGAATGTTTCGTTCAATGTAATTTGAAAATAACCTCAGTTATGTATAGTTATTTGATTTGATCGGGATTTGTAATTGTTTTATTTTTAGCAAGAAAAAATATAAAGCTTGACAGTTTAATTGGTTATAATCGTGAACAGATTTAACTTGCCCCATTTAAAATAAAACAAAAGCAAATCACCGAATATAGGTTTATTGTCAGTGCAGCCTTCCAAATTCATTTTATTAGCGTGTAACTCCGCTGAATGAAAATTATTTTAGCATCCGCTATCGAGCTCTTCGCCACTACATCGTGTAGCAACTTATTCTTATGTTCCTTGCAAGCACAAGCTTTCTCTGATCTCTAGTTTTCTCTACCAGTAGTTTACATCCTGTCAGAGTTTATATACTCCATCTGCAAGCTGAATCTTCCCGTTTAGGAGTAATTAGTAGAGAAACTTATGTATATTTCATTTTTCTTTAATTACGAAACACCATTCTCACATGCATAAATAATGCTGCTACAGTGTTGACTTCCGTAGTGGGTAATTAAACTCTATCAGCAGAAATACTTGAAAAAAATTACGCAGCGATTACTTAGTTTAAAATTATTTATATTGCCAAAAGAAGAGCAGTGATAGTTAACATTAAAATACAATAAATATGGGACAAAAATAGCGCAAGGAGGAAAATAAAACCCCAGTAAATCTTAGAACCGGACGTTTCGACAATTATAACTTGTAGTTAGAATTGTAAATTCTGTTGTTTTTTTCAATTATATACTGCCATGCTTGCACTGCTTGGTGATGATGACAGCTGAATTTATGTTGTCGAAACGTCCAGTTTTAAGGGTTACCGTGGCTTTATTTTTCCTCCTTAAGCTGTAACTTTACCTTTCATGGAGAACGCACAAACGCTTTTTGTGGATTACAAGTCACGAGCATTCTTTATCCGTTAAAACATGTTTCGAGAGGATTTGCAGAATATATTTTTTGTAGCTTTCAAATTTCCTTAACTGCCGTCAGCATTCATTTCTTATATACCTTTGAAACAGTAACTATGGTACGAGAGGAGAAACATAAAGTCAAAATATTGCTTGTAACCAAGGGTGGAAACCTGGCTACTTGGCATTAGGGTGTCAGTTTCGGTGCGTTGAAACCCAGATGCCAGGTTTCAGGTTTGGTTTGATTTCACGGATGTTGAGAAATAGGTTCCAGTTTCGGTTTCAGTTTTGCTTGCGCACAGCTTCGGTTTTTGGATTTCAGTTTCGGTTTCAGTTTCATCCAAGAAATCTATTTTGTTTTGAATGCGTATTATTTAAGTGCTCTACTTCTCGGCGTTTTTCTTTTCTGACAATTATAAGTAGCAGCTCAGATGGCCGAGAGAGTAGAACAATTGCTTCAGAAATTGTCCGCTTGGGTTTATTTGCGAGTCCGGTAAAACCAAAGACTCAAAAATTAGTATTTACAGCTTCTTTATTTGACGCTCAGCATTAAAGGAACTGTACTTGATAATGATGGTGACGACAATTTTTAAACCCAAAACCTCAGAACATTTTGAACTGGTTTTGGTTTCAGTTTCGGTTTTGACGTTTCAAGAAAAAACGGTTTTGGTTTAAGTATAGGTTTTCAAAATTTTGGCTGAGTCGGTGACAGTTTCAGTTTGGGTATCAAAAATTTCTTTTCAAACCGGGTTTTCAGGTTTCGGTTTGGGTTTCCATCCTTGCTTATAACCGCACGTTTCGACAACAGAATTAATTGTCATCATCAGCAGTGAATACTAGGGCACTACCGGTAGGTAGTGCAAGACTTTAGATACAGTTCTTTTACGCAACATAGCTCGCCTAACCTATGTAAAAAGTCTGGTATGATAACAAAAGCGTACTTGTATTTGAGTGTAATTAATAACACTTTTTGATGTAATTGTAATGGAGACTTTTCGTCAGGGAGTCGAACCGAACCCGAACCGGAGTTTTATAAACCGGTTTTAAGCTATTTTTGTCGAACCTTAACCGAATCCGAACCGTATTTTTCAAAATCGCAAAGAGCGAACCGGAACTGAACCGAATAATTTGAGTACTTGAAAACCTTAACCGAACCCGAACCGATTGAAAAAAGCGGTTCGCTCCGTGACGTCACACGCGTCTTTTTGAAGCTGGTTTGAATTCAAAATAATAGTCGCTTATGTAAGTAATGTATTCATGGTGAAAAAGTCTTTTACCGTTAATTGGCTTTTAGGGATGTGCCTCAAGGAAAATTACTCGGACTGGCCATGTAACGAGTATTCACGACATTACTCGGCCGAGTATCTATTCTGCGACGTCAAGATATGAACTCCAAATCAGGTGAAGAGCAAAAAAAAGGTCATCACGTCAGTAAAAGTCCTAATTTCTACTAAAAATCGGGTGCAGAGCAAAAAAAGGTCAAAACGATAATGCTTTAATGCTCGGTCGAGTATCAATTAATACTCGGACTCGGCCGAGTAATGCCTTAATACTCGGCCGAGTACTCGGACTCGACTCGGCACATCCCTACTGGCCTTACTGCAAGTTAAAATTATGCATTATATTGGTCTGTCAATGCAAAGAAAAACTGCGTTGTGCGTTTCATTTTTTGAATTGTGTTACTAGAACTATACCATTTTTAACTGTGAACCTAAACCGGAACTTTATAAACCGGTTTTGAAATATTTTTTGCTGGAGCGAACCCAAACCGAACCGTTTATATTTATCTGAACCTTAACCGGAACTGAACCGAAATTTAAAACCGCTGTTGAACCCAAACCGAACCTGAACCGGAAAAATCAAACGGTTCGACTCCCTGCTTTTCGTTTCTGCGTAATTGCAATAAATACAATTAATGTGGGGCAAAATGCAATTACTTTTTACTTTTATCAAGTGTACCTGAATTCTCCACATTAACACCGGTACTTGAAATATTTCTGGGGGGAAGGAGAGAATTGCGCATAATGGCTACGCCCCAAAGCCTAATTGTAATATTAAATTGTAATTAAATTACAAGTTACAGATAATTGCAGTTATAGTTGTAATTTGAATTCCGCAGTAGTAACTGCAGGATGCAATCGATCTGCTGTAATTGATCCAACTCTGATAGAATGGTTACACAATTTTCTTATGGACATTTTAGGTTGTATTACTCTCTCACATGTGATGAGTTATACTTCACTAGTGAATATTGTAGGCCTACTTCAATTTAAATTTTTTTGATTTCAGCAAAGCTTTGTTATCTGTTCCGTTCTTTTTAATGAAGCTAATTATTTTGTTTGCGGTGTCACTTCTTCATCAGCTGTAGTAATGCGATTATGTAGAAATTATCTCGAATTTCCGTTTTAAATCCGCAACTTCGCCTTTATCCGGAAATTTGTTACTACAAATCCGAAACTCTAAAAACTCAATTACTTTCTTATCAGTTTGGTAAAAGTCCTGAAAAAATACATCCATAAACGAACTTGTCACTATCAGCTTTAGTTCAAAAATTGAAAAATTCTTCTTCATAACCGTAACCCTGCCCAGGACTTGCCCGCTAGTCCATTGTTCAAGTGCCCAAAGCTCTAAACTCCACCATTACAAATGCCCCATTGCACGTGTCATAAGTCTAAGTTTAGTAGTTTTACTTTTCAAAAATGATGATCATAATCATTTTTGACCCAGGAGTGCGCGGATTTTTGCTCTCGGTAGCGCTTTCTCTCACACTCCAACAAGTTAGCTGTTTGTCATAGAGCGAGTAAGGTACCAAAATCATAATTAAATTGACCCAAATAGCACTGGTGGATCCAAAGGGGTGGAGCCAGAGGTGGGATTTAGCCGGTTCGCACCGGTTCTATAGAAACGTCTTACGAAATTTTATTTGATCAGCGAACAGGCCAGCATTGCCGTTTAAACTTGTACCATTCGTTGAAACAGAACCGGGTGAAAAAAAAAAATTTTTGTGACAGAACCGGCTTATAAAAAATTTGAATCACACCACTGGGTGGAGCCAAGAGGTTCAAGGCCTTCTCCCCCTAAATTTTCAGTTAAACATATCAGCTTTTCTCAGGGCCGGATTTACTAATAGGCTAAGCAGGCTGAAGCCTAGGGCCTCGTAGAAAATGAGAGGCCTCAACGCGAACAAAAAAGATTTTTTTTGCTCTCCACCGATATTTTCAGTGAAAACAGGACATCTGAGGACGTGTAAACCTTTTTTTGCTCTTCCAATCAGTGTGATGAAATAGCCCAGGGCCTCTCATTGTTTAAATCTGGCCCCGGCTTTTCTAAATACACTAGTGTGCTGAGGAATCCCTGATGCAAAACCGCAAGTGCAAGATAAGCACTTTTTCGATTCCAAGCACCCCTCAAAAATTTTTGGAACCACCTTGAAAGAGCCATACAAATCAACAACAAACCCCTTTCCCAAAATTGGAAAATGCTTCATAAACCTGTTGATCATTTGAGCATCGTTGCCAATTGTAGTATCTTACCTGAGTTTTTTTTTTTTCAAAGCGTTCGCAAGGGCGTATCAGGATGCAAAAAGGTTTTAGGGCGTTATGGGACTACGGATACAATACATTAGTATGTATAATTAAAAAATAAGGGGTAGATTGGAACTCCCTTAACCTTTTTTTTGGATCTGCCGATGATTCTCCGACCTTAAATTAGGAGGCTTTGCAACAGCAAAGGGATCACTCCGAACTCCCATAAAAACATTTTCTATTGATTAATTGTGAGCCTAACCATATTAAAACTGTTGATGCGAGCAATTCTTTCAACCTTAGAGATGAAAAAGATCAAAATAGTTTGTGTCAACAGCCAAGCCAAATCAGCTCTTCGGAATATTGAGCACAACCATGACAAGATTAGAGAACGGATTTAGCCTACCAAGTGGTGATACGTCTACTCCCATTTTGTTTTTAACTTTTCTTCAAATTGTCGCGTTTTGCATTTAACCTTTATAATGCCAATCAGAAAACTTGATTCATTGTACCGAGAGAAAGTCATCGGTGGTGAGTTACTCAGGGATCTAATATTCATAAATTGATGGACATAACTTGAAAGAATTCGAACCACGCTTTCCAGTGGCACAAAGAGCGTTTTAACATCAATTAAACATTCTGACTTAGCGTGAAGTGATCGAGCGGTTACTCTTGGTCGAGTAGCCTACCGATCGGTCGTTTTTCATTTTGCCATGGTGAAATGATTGGCTATCCAATTTAATCCCGGATGTGTAGCGCAGAGACGGCTGCTCGCAGGCTTATTAAATATTAAGACATACATACATGGCAAGGTTATGTAAGTAGAATCGAGTTTAGTGCCGTATTATTTACAATAAGCCTGTAATTTTCTCTAAATGGCTTTAGAGTTTAAAGGATTTTAAGCAGTAGCGGTTAAACAGTTTTTCATTATGTCTGAAAGTGAGTTTTTCTGTTCTTAATTGAAAACCATAAAGTCAAAGTAAATTGCTCGTAAATGACATCATCATGGCTACTTTTCCTTTAAAAGATTACACTGTTTGCTGAAATCTTCATGAAATTTTAATGCCTTAATTGCAGGCAATTCTACTTAGCTTTATACCCTTTGAAAATATGAGTTTAAGGTTGCAATAATTATACCAGCATTTTTATACCACCAGAGCTGAGAACTCGGCGGGGCCGTAGCCAGCCTATACATTTTGGTGGGACTGAATATATTTTGGGGGGGGCTAAAAATCAACCCAAGTTTTTTTGATCTTTCTTATTGCCTCCCAAAGCTGAACAAATCAATTTCAGTCACGAATAAAAAGTTTATGCAGATAGATAAAACTTGCACAAGGAAACGAAAAAAGCAAGCGGCAAATTTGCGCCGATGTTACTGGTAATACTCTCAAAACTTACCACAATCCTAAGCGGAAATAAAATGATAGAGAGAAGTAAAATGTAGGATTAATTAGGTAAGGGCAGAGAACAACAACAACAACAAAAAAACATCACGTGTCTTAGGCTACAGCAAAGTTAAACAGCGTTTTACACAATTGCGGTTGCTTATAACCAGCGATTTGTGTTTTCATAATGCAAACTTCGTTAACTGCGTTTATGTACACAATTGCACAATATTCAGACATCAGTCTGTCTGAGGGTAAAAATTGAAACCCCTTCTGCTTTTAATGTTATAGGATGTGAATGAGAAATTAGCCTCGAGATTCAAACTCAACATCGATTGAAGCAGATATCTTGAAACAAAATTATAAACCATTATTGGATTTATATACCGTCATCATTTCGATTTGAATAGTTTTTGGAAGGCTAAAATATATTTTGCGGGGTGGGGTGGGGGGCTTAGTCGCGTAGGTGGCTGAACCGGGGGGGGGCCTGCCCTCCTACTTTTCTTTTAGGGGAGGCCTTAATTTACGCGTTTATTTCTACAATGTTGTCTCTGCATGAATGTATTTGAAACTTAATTGGCCTACCATCGAAATTAAAACCCGGGAAAGAGCTTAAATCCAGCGATGTTTTCGTTGAAAATTTGTTTGTGGGGTGGGGGAACAAAAACGAGAAGCGAAAACCGCGGGTCTGAAGCCCACATAAATTAAACATGTCACATGCGGACAGACTAAATATTATGGATTGGAGGCATAAGGCGAATTTACACATAGGCTAAGCAGGCTGAAACCTAGGGCCTCGGAGAAAATGGGGGCCTCATCACAAACGATGAAGACCTCATTTTTTTCTCTTCGCCGATACTTTCAGTGGAAAACAGAACATCTGAGAACGAGTATACCTTTTTTTGCTCTTCACTATACCGATATTTTCAGTGAAAACAGAAAATCTGAGGACGAGTATACCTTTTTTTTGCTCTTCACTATACCGATATTTTCAGTGAAAACAGGACATCTGAGGATGTGCAGACTTTTTTTGCTCATCCAATCAGTGTGATCAAATAGCCTAGGGCCTCTCATTGCCTAAATCCGGCCCTCAGGAGCGTATTTAGGGGCGGGGCCATTATGCCATGCCCTCCCCCGTTTTGACTCTGCCTTTTAGTCAACAAGTGTTCCGCACCGACTACAATTGTTGCCTTAACTCAAATCTAAGCAAGACCTCATAAAGTTTCGAACCATAGTCCACCTTTTATGATTTGCCGTTGTTGACTTGTTGTTCACCCGGATCACGCCATCGCGCCACACCTTTGTTTTTTGTAATTACGTAATCGTGCTGCACTCATGTCAGCTGACAGTTGCTTGTTTATTTTTTGAATTATTACTGCTTTGCGCCCCCGGCTGCTTGCAAGCCAATCACCTGTCGCCTCACACAACGGTCTTCGGTGTGTATCGCTTTTTCGTCAAAAAATTTTGAAACCATTGATGGAAGGACGTTCTTTTTAAACAAGATTTTAGTTCGATATTTTATTTCAAGCTTTTAGTTATCTGTTTTTACCGGGTCTCAGTTGGTACCAAGTGAGTGAATGGTACCAAGTGAGTGAAATATGCCAGACTGTTTTGATGGTTTCTGTAGATTATGGCCAGGAGCGGATCCAAAGGGGTAGGATGAAGGATGTGCATCCTCCCATCAGCCATTTTCAAAAGTGTTTTTGATGCGTACAATTTTTCTATAATTTCGAACCTCTTCGATAGCTACAAGCTTTACGCCTTGAACCACGCATAAGTTAAAATTTGCGAACAAAATGTATCATATTTGGCGAAGCATTCAGAATTAGGGTCAAAAAATTTAAACACAATTTGCCTAAAAACTATTCAAAAAGCACTAAAATAGCCTTTTCAGCATGTAAATTTTAAAAAATTTTTTTGGGGAGCATGCCTCCAGACTCCCTTTAGAACTTTTCTTCTTTCTTAATCAGCTTTAAATTAGTTCTGCCGAAAAAAAAAATGCTGAAAAAAAATGTGTCAATTATGCCCCCTCTCCCTTCTAAAGTTTCTCGCTACGCCATTGCCCGCCCTGGCTGTAGGTGAAGAAAATCTGGTCAGATTTCGGCCCCAACCCCCCAGTTTAGAAATGCTTTTGCCATCGCTGCTTAGTCCCCAACAGCTCCCACATGGCTACGGCCCCGGAATTCGGTAGCGTTTTTTATTAAGTAACGACGATAGCGATACCGATATTTTGCAAAAAAAGTAACGTCGTTACCAATACCGGTTCGTTTTTTGAAAAGTAATGATGATAACAATACTCGGTACCAATTTTCGATACCTTTCAAAGGAAAATTCTTTTTGCTGTTTATCGGTAAAATTTGGCCTTAATTAGTCGATTAAGCTACCTTCGATCTAAACTAGGCTATTTGATCACACTGATTGGATGAGCAAAAAAAGTCTGCACATCCTCAGATGTCCTGTTTTCACTGAAAATATCGGTATAGTGAAGAGCAAAAAAAAAGGTATACTCGTCCTCAGATGTTCTGTTTTCCACTGAAAGTATCGGCGAAGAGAAAAAAATGAGGTCTTCATCGTTTGTGATGAGGCCCCCATTTTCTCCGAGGCCCTAGGTTTCAGCCTGCTTAGCCTATGTGTAAATTCGCCTTATGCCTCCAATCCATAATATTTAGTCTGTCCGCATGTGACATGTTTAATTTATGTGGGCTTCAGACCCGCGGTTTTCGCTTCTCGTTTTTGTTCCCCCACCCCACAAACAAATTTTCAACGAAAACATCGCTGGATTTAAGCTCTTTCCCGGGTTTTAATTTCGATGGTAGGCCAATTAAGTTTCAAATACATTCATGCAGAGGCAATATTGTAGAAATAAACGCGTAAATTAAGGCCCCCCCAGAGCCCCCCTGAAAAAAAAGTGGAGGGGCCAGGGCCCCCCCGGCTCCCCCGCTTCCACCACCTATGGTTACAGTTACAAGTTAGAGTTACTTTTTTGCATGCCGCAAAACCAAAAAAAGTATCAATTTTTAACATGTAGGCTTAGAGCTCCATGGTGTGTATTCAAACCACAATCATTCGTCTTTATATTGAAACCAAACGGAAGTAGGCCACGATTCTGATACGATAAACGTCACAGTAATAACAAATGATTGCCTTTCAAAAACGATAACATTTCATAGTGATTATATATCACTAAGCCCACAGCGCTTCGGTTTTAAAATGTCTTTTTCAATACTAAAAAGTTGTTCAACTGCTGCACTAGAAGCAGCGGGGTGGCGAGAAATTTCAAAAGAGGGGAGGGGCCAGTAATTCGACATTTTTTTCAAGCGTAGTTTTTATAAGGCAGAACTAATTTGAAGCTGATTACGAAACAAAAAAGGCTCTGGCGGGGTCCGCGGCATGCTCCCCCGAAAAAATTTTAAAAAATTACACGCTGCAATGGCTGTTTTAGTGCTTTTTGAATAATTTTTAGGCAAATTTTTGTTTAAATTTTATGACCTTGATTGTGAGTGCTTCGCCTAATATGATCCATTTTGTTCGCACATTTTCGATTATAAGCGTGAAAAGTCGTAATTAAAAAGCTTATTGCTATCGAAAAGGTTCGAAATTATGAAAAATTGTACTTATCAAAAATATTTTTGAAAATGCCAGGTGAAGGGGATAGGCCTACTTACCCCTAATGAGTCTAATCCTACCCCTTGAATCCGCCCTTGGCCATAAGCTACACAAACCATCAAAAGAGTCTGGCATACCAATACTTCAGTCACTTGGCACCGTTAATTTTGTTCTTTTTTATCAAAAGGCAAAGTCAAAAGGGGATTACTCTTTTGGCCCCCCTAAATACGCTCATGACTAGAAGGAAGAGCAGTATCGTAATGAATTAAAAGTTCCATAACTTCTTCGTGCATAAAAGCGTTTGCATCAACAGTTTGTGAGGGCGAGGCGAAAAGGAACTCTACTGTACTTTATCGACATTGTTAGATCTTCGTCGCTTTGATTGTGCGAACAAACAGCCAAAAAACTGTCACTTAAGCAAGTTGAGCTTGCATCATGGTCGTTGTCGGTGTCACTACTTGTCGAAGTATCTAGAGTAGTATTTCTCAAAGTGTGCATTATCGCCCCCTTGGGGGCAAAAGAGAAGCACCAGGGGGCGAAAAGCAAAAGGGGGCGAAAGCGGCGAAGGGGGGCGATAGCTCATAAACCGTGTAAGATCTTTTTTTGCTCTTCACCGCATTTTCCTTTGCGAATCGGGTAATTCCCATTCATCAGTAGCTCTCGCCCTTGCTAGGTTTATTAGAACACAAGCTTATTAGGGCGAGGGGGCAATGATGATATGCAGAGGACCGTAAAGGGGCAATGACACAAAGTAGTTTGAAAACCACTGATCTAGAGCATTGTCGGTTACCTTGTTTAGTACATTGATCATTTTTCTTTTCCATTCGGCCTCAGTTTCAGTGGGCTCGTCAAAGAACCAAGCTCGTTATTATGAATGGAGTGAAATTTAATGATTTTTTTTAGCGGAGGAAAATGCCCCACAAAAATAACTGTAACTTTTGAGGTTAGCCTATTATCGTATCGACATGATACTGTACACTATATAACGTGGTCCGGCATTTCCTATGCGAAACGAGACATTTGTCCTTTGTATAGCGCCTGGGGCTGCTTCGTGGCAGGAGAATAAAAAGACAAAAAATCGATGGTTTCATAGCATTTAATGCAGTGTCACTGCAGCAATTCTTTTTTAAAAATTGGCAAATATTTTGCGGCGTATTTCAGTCTTGTTGGCAAACTCTTTAGCCAATTTCAGAATGTCCACATCTTTTAAAAACTTGCAGTGAACATTCCCCACCGCGACATGGTTTAATCGCTGCTGGCCAATCCTATCCTATTTTTTGATCCTTTCTGCATTATTGGGGGGGATAATTGCCTTAGCATTCTCCCTTCCAAAATTCTTGGGGAGGATGCATCCCCCCCGGGATTTACGCCTTTGGTTGTAGATTAGGAACATTTAGGAATTAGGAATAGTTGTTTTTTCAAATTTAGGAACGGGTCGGAATAGGAACAAAGGCTTTAGATTTGGAATGAAATTAGGAATAGAATTCTTCGTTCCGGACAACTCTGACAGCTAGTAAGCGAGTGCCAAGAAGTAGGCGTTTTTTTGCAGAATTTAAATGATCTACAACGGAAGCAGGTTCATTGTAGTTACAGAAACAATTAAATTGTTTTTTTAAACAAACAAAAGTAAGGAAGAAAGTAGAGAAGACGTGCGCTAAGTATACGACAATGAGAAGGAAGAAGAAACAACCGCGAGCCAAGTTTACTAACTTGTAACGTTTTTAAATATTTTATGACACTCGAAATATGTGTTAAAAGTTATGTGGGCCGAGTATTTTTTTTTGACACTGAAAATGGGCCTCAAAATAAGAAAGGTCGAGAACCACTGATCTAAAGGAGCTATTTTTTTTAAATTAATTTTTCCTGAAACGCGTAGCGAAAATGTTGTACGAAGTGTATCATAAAAGTTCTAAGACTGAGCTCCTTGTGTAAGCTATGGTCAAGGTAAAAGACTGAGTCAAATAGCAGACAACCTAATAACTTCGGGAGTATTTAACCAAAATTTCAGCTCACAGGAAGATTTATTGAGCATTTCAGAAGTAGAAGAAAATAGTTAACATAATTACTGTCGTTTTGAAAATTTTTACCGAAACAGCGTTTACTTCGTTCAGTACAGGAAAAAAGGCGAGATTTGTGGAAAAGCAACATACGGTTGCTTCATCACGATAATGCACCCGCGCCAGGGCCGTATTAAGGCTTAAGGGGGCCCCGGGGCTAATTTTCCGGGAGGCCCCCATGCTTTTTTGCAGACATGATTTTGACGTTAGTTTCGAACTTTTTTAGAGGACGCCATTTAACGATCTTTTCTAGGGTGGCACGCCCATGTAAGCAGCTGTCTTAAGAGGCATGATTTACATAATAGGCCCCTTTGCTTTGCTTTTTGCTGCTCTCAAATACACCAACCTACATATCAGGCTGCGAATTCAAACCTGAAAGATACTTTTCGCACAACTCGAATTTGAAAATTTAAAGTTTTTGAACTGAAAAAAATCAAACTTCGCTGAACTTGATCGAAAATAACACTGATGAGCTTAATCACTTGAAAAAATCAACAATTTTGACTTGTAAAGATCCACTAGCGTAGCCAGGATTTTGCAATGAGGGGGGGTTAATACTTTATGGGCTGGCTATCAATAAAGTAGCGAATAGCATAGGTTATCCACCGGACCACCTCGGCGGCTCAGACTCTTTAAGCCAGATAAGTAATGACAGCGACGTGGCAAACGAAAAATTTAGGGGGTGCTGTACCCGGATTTAGGCAAATGATCAAGAAAAAGGTCTTTATTTCTAAAGAATATCTTCACAAGGAAAAAAGGGGGGGCCCCCTTCCCCCGCTACGCCACTGAGTAATGGTGAAAAAAACTGCGAAAAAATATACAGTATGTGAAGCAAAACTAGTGTAAAGAATAACCCTCCTTAAAATGCTTCGCCGAAACGCTGTATTAAAACTTTTGCAGAGCTGCCACTTACTGGTATCAATTGCTAAAATATCAAAAAATCTTCATAACATACAGAAGTGATTCAATGGCCATCTAAACTTTTCATACTTAATTTGAATAAATTTGAAACCGAAGGGGTCTTTTTTTTGAGGACGCCATTGACAAACTTTTTATCATTGATCGAGGGGTTCTCTTTCTCGGGGGGCCCTCTTTTATAGCCTGCATAGCCCCTCCCCCCCTTAATCCGGCTCTGACCCGCGCACACTTCATTATGCATTCGAAAGTTTCTGGCAAATAAAAGCGTTACAGCGCTGGAGCAACCCCCCTATTCACTTGATCTTGCTCCATGTGACTTTTTTCTTTTTCTCAAAGTTAAAAACACCATTAAAGGAACACGTTTTTCAAGCACAAATGCCATTAAAAATGCTGTAACAAAGGATCTTCGGGTAACCCCCCAAAAATCATTCCAGAAGAGCATTGATGCATGGAAAAGCAGAATAGAAAAGTGTAATGAACTCAAAGGGGACTACTTTAAAGAGGACAATGTATAGGCTAACCCTTTGATTAAAGTTAAGAAAAAAATTTTGTGATCTCATTCTTAGAACTTTTATGACACACCTCGTATTCTTGTAGCTCGTTATGATAAAAAGTTTGTCAGGAAATGCTAATGATTACCATAAGGTATAGGTCTATCCTACTACTGTAGCTGAGTTGGTGTATCATTATTATTCAACCTTTACTGGCCGTTAAATATTTTAGCAATTTTTTAACAGTTTGCTTCCAGTTTTTTTACAGTTTGAAGAAGCGCGTGATCAGAATTTCCTTAAGAGGAGGTGAATCATCAGAGAAGGTTAATGCCAGTTTTTTAGGAATCAATGCAGGGGTGCTTTGGTAAAATTACAACTAGGGGTGCCCAGCACAATGCCAAAAAATATATTACTTTATAGCAAATCTTCTTAAACTTTTTCAGTCACGCCCCCTTTGGCGTTAGTTATTTTTGTCCACGCCCACCACCAGTGCCGTGGGAACACTGTTGCCTCTCCCCCCCCAAAAGCTCCAGATGGGACCCTTTGACATCTACAAGCATTTGGGCAATTTCGCGCTTTTTCGACTTGGTTACTAACTTTCCTCATTAGCTGCATTATCTGACGGGACGTATCCAGAAATTTCCTCAGTAGGGGCGCCTAAAACTTTCGAACACTCATTTTCTTTTGATATGTGGCAAAATCACAGCAAATTTGAAGCAGAAGAAATGTCAATGATGACTCCACGAGGTCCGGGGGCATGCTTCCCCGGAAAATTTTTGAAAATTTAATTGCAATTTACATCATGTAATTGCAATTATAGTTCTTTTTCGGCAACTTTTTGACAAAATTTTCCTTAAAATTTTTTGCCTCTAATTGTGAGTCTTATAGGCTACTACAATATTGTGGGGCTCCTACAAATGTCAGGGGGACCGAACTTCGGAGATGCCTTGATACGGCACTTCCCACCACGCTTTAAAAAACATGCAGAAAATATAACAATTTATTTGCAATGTCTTAATCGACACTTATGGGAAGGATGCAGCTGTATTGGGGAAACAAGTTTTTATGTTAAACGAAAAAAAGATTTCGAAATACACGTTCAATCATTAAGTCACTGCTATGCTGACGCCCCCCTTGCAAACTTTTTACGAAATACGTTCACAAGGACTTGGCCGATTTTAAGAGCTCCCCTAGGCCCCCCTACAAACAGTTTTTTTAGAACTAGGGGGGCCGAACCCCCCGCCCCTTTCTCACCAAGGCATCTCTGAATCAATATTTTGGAGCACTTACAATACGCTTTCCTGTTGCTTTTTTTTGCTAATTAGCATATTTATGTAATGTACCTAACACGAGCAGAACCTTACATTCCTATTCTATTATCTCGACGAACCCGATTGTTGACCACATGTCACAAGCAAAGCCGCGACGAGAATCGAACCTAAAACTAGTGCAGCGCTTCCTCTTGTACGCTGCGCCCAAGTCACCGAGCAATGGCAAAGTTGTTGCAAGGAAGCAAATAATGGCGTTTATAAATATAAACCCACGCTTTGTCAAAAAAAAAACAAGGTTCTGCTGGTGTTACGTACATTATATCATCGTATTTCATTTATTTATTAAGTTATTATTATTACATAAAAATAGGTACCAGTAGTGGTACTTAGTTGCATATTTATCCTCCTGTCGCGAGAAAGCGATTAAAGCGCTATAACGAGCTGGCTCAGGAGTTGCCGGCCACCTGTTTACCACTTCAAGATACGGAAATCCCGCAGTCCCGCCAAGTGCCTTTTCCAACGGCACAACAAGTAAACTTGCTGGCTTGTTTTCCACAGCACCCCTTTACTTAAGTGTTTGTTTTAATCAACATGGTAAAGATGATGCTGACATTAACAGGCAAGTACGATATTTATATTGCACTGCCAACACCGTTAGATCTCAATTTCATAGATGCTCTGAACCAGTAAAAAATGTTGTATTTTGCACCTATTGCATGTCTATGCACTCAGCTCATCTGTGGTGTGATTACTTAAAGGTGGGGTTCGGTGCAAAACAATACGCTAGGATTAGTTTTGTTATGCCTTGAATTACTCAATAGCTTTGGTCGGATGTTAAAATTCGATTTCGTTAAAAACTTGTTAGCAAAACAAAGTAAAAAAAAATACTGGCTTCTGATTGGCCAGTTTCATTCGTGACGTCATTGGAGGGCAAGAAGATACAGTTTCTTCAATCAGCAGTCTAGGCTTTACCACTTGTTGATGATTGCATTGCCCTGGCTTAGTTTTAGAAAAATAAATGGTTGGTTTTTGCATGGCTTCTGGATGCAGCAACAGGGCTACAAAGAGTATAAGGTATATGGTATTTTTTGTAAGGGAAATGTGCAGTTGGCAGTTAACATAGAATCGATGTTTGAAATTGTTATTTGTGATGTCGGTAACAAACAACGTAAGAAGCAGAATTTTTGTGGTGTGGGAAAGATATGTTTTTAATGGGTAGATTGGAAGTAGGAGTAAGATCCTTTTTACTTCTGTTTGGAGACTTCAGTGAAATAGGCTACTTAACCAACTTTCATATTAATCTGTTTAGTGATCTAATAAATATTAGGTCATGCTTTTGCTTATGTGTGTGTATTTATGTAGATTCACCTGTGGTGTAAAAAGTATTTTGAAATTGTGCTTAGGTAAAAGCATTGTTACTGGCGGCAGGAGTGGTGAGAGGCGGGGCAGGGAAGTACAAAGTACCCGGGGCCCGTCATGTTTTGAGGAATTCGTCACAGGTTTTGAGGGGCTCGTCACAGGTTTTGAGGGGCCCCGCTCTTAAAAAACTTTTTTCTTTAGAGCGAGACACACGCGAAGAAATGTTGGAGAAATTACGTCTTCTCTATGACAACTTTTTTTGGAGACAAACGAAAAAATAAGAACTAAATTTTGGTACCGGGGGAAGAGATGGAAACCGGTTGGGTCGACCGGCACCGGTCGGGTCGAGATTCTTCGACTGGCCGGTCACCCCGGTCAAAAACCGGTCAAATTCTTTTTTCTTGCAGCTAAAATACACCTAAACACCAAGCGAAATATACATACCGATAAGGCTTATAAGTTTTTTAAATAGTTAGTAAAAAACATTTTCACAGTAGGAGCGTTAACAAATCACACCTTCTAAAACCAAAAGTTTGTTTTCTGTTTACTTTTATTAAAATACTCTTTTTTTTTAGATGAAATTTGACGTGTTCAATACATCTATAGTGACAAAGTTAGCGCAAATTGCAGTTTGTCATTAGGTTTATTGAAGACTGAACATAAACCTTCAGTAAAAAAAACGGTCGACCGGGCCGGTCAATTATATCTCTGCCCCGGGGCCCGGATTTTTTCTCAACGGCCCTGACTGACGTCAAAATATTCGAAGTAAAGCAGAAAGTATCGACTAAAAAAAGCACTCAAGTAAAATTAAAAAAGTAATCATTAAAGTGTCAGCTGCACACTTACCGATGTTGACTTGCAGCTCTGAAGGTGCAAAATGGTAAACCAAAAGAAAATATTACCGCTCAGATGGCCGAATCGATAGAACGTCTGCTTCTGGAACGGTAGATTCCGAGTTCGGTTCAGAGTAGGATTAAGCCAATGACTTAAAACTTGGTATTCATAGCTTTTCTGCTTGACGCTTGGCATCGAAGGTGACAGCGTGAAGACCAAGCCAGCAAGTTCAATTGTTGTGCTATTCGGAACCACGCTCAGCGAGATTTCCTTATCTCGGAGTGGCAGACAGGTTACTCGAAACTCCTAAATGCCTAAGCGAGCTTGTTATAGCTCCTCTATCGCAAAGAAGGATAAACGTAGCCTATGACTAAATAAGCTTTTTTAACTTAGAAGCGGAAACCTGCTTATTTCTGTTAACACTTCAGTTTTAGCGTTAGAGTTTGCTTTTTTCCATAATTAATTAAGGTTGAAAGAGAAATACGATAGTTTTACTGCTGGGCCTTGATATATATATTATTATAATTGTATTGTGAACCGAACCCGAGATTTGCAATTTATCAATTCAATTGATGATCGCGGGTGCAATCGCTGTACTATTGGCGTCTGCGCGCTTGATTGCGAGATACTGCTTGGTAGCTTGTGAAGCGTGCTTTGTTGATTTGACTTTCAAGCACAGCTTGCTTGTTGTGTAAGTTAGGATTGCAGCTATGCAGTGCAGCTGTGATTTTGGAATGGGGTCGTTAATTTGGTTCATAATGTTTGTTTTTTTTTTTTCTAATATTAGTCCTGGCGCTAAAAAACATCCTTAGTTACAAAGCGCCGTAAAATTTCCTAATAATAATAATGTAAGAAGTGCTGTGCTGTGTTAGCAGAGAAGAGAAATAGACATTAGCAGAGAAATAACCATACAGTGTAAATTAGAGTGTATTAGATTTTAGGTGCAACGAGGGATTTCAAGTAAGACTAACACTACCACAAAAATCCTCATCTGCAATTAAGTGGCTTGAAATAAAAAAAAAAACAACTTAAGGTCTACTTTGTCTAAAATAAAAACTACCAAAGTGGTGTTACTTTCTACTAAAAGTACTTAAGTAAACGTAAAAGTATGGTAGCCAAAAAAACTACTCAAAAAAGTACTCGTTACCGAAGAAAACTACCTAGGTAATCTATCTACTCAAGTAAAAGTATTTCGTTACTTTACACCAATGAGATTCACAAAGATATTGAGAAAGAAATTGCTGCTGAACATGTAATGGTTCAAACAAAATTCCTTCCCTTTGTTTACCTTCCATATGTACCGTAATGCGTTTGTTTCATTTGACCAGAATACGCAGTTGAGACACGTTCTACAACCAACCTACGCGTGCTGCAGCTATGGAAATACTCAGTACAATGCAGCTTACCCTCCAATGACGTCATTCTAGTGTAGCGCCACCTATCGGTATATTTTAAATAGCCTAATAGACTTTTAACAAAACCTTTTTCAGTTTGGCAATATAGACCAAAGAATTCAGTGTAAAAAATCCTTTCGTACAAGTTTTTGCTTGTTGGCACCGAACCTCCCCTTTAAAGACAAGTTATAACAAGATTCGAGTTGCCCATAACAACGCTTTTCGTTTATTACATGGTATACCAAAGTATGTCAGTGCTCGATTGTGTCAAATTTATGTCAATATTCCAACCTTTGATGCTTATATACGTAGCCTAATTGTCTCTATGGGTTCTATCGACGAATTGAATTGTCTGAAAACTTAATAATTATTGCTATAGCCAATTCTGATGTCTTATTTTGCTCTAAAATTTTCCGTCATTTTAAAACAATGTTGTATGGTGATGTTAGTTAAATGTAATGTGCTTTCGTTATTGTATGTATCTTTTTTTTTTTTTTTGCGTTGTTTGAATATGGGCCGCATTCTTGAGCCTGAGTTAAAGAATAAATAATAAAATAAATGCTGAGCGTCAAACAGGGAAGCAGTAAATACCAATTTTAAAATCATGTAGTTGACCCGACTTGGAATCAAACCCGAGTCTACAGTTCCAGAGACGGACACTATTACAACTCGGCCATCTGAACCGCAAATAATGGTGCAATCTGATTACATCATGCTCACCTGATTTATGCGCGGAGTAAGGAGCAAAGAAATCTGAAAGCTGGTCAAGCGAACCCAGTAGAGAGCTAAAAAGCACGAAATCAACAGAGCGTGTCGAGCCATCAGCGAAGAAGTGCGATTTTTCAAATATCTTGTCTCGCTCTCGATCAGCTGATTGATGAAAACATTGAAAACATGTACCGGTAATGAAGTGAAGCATCGATACTGGAGAATGGAGAACGAACCGGAGTGTCGCAGGCTTAGGTTTGAGTTCAAGCTCTTAAGAATGCTCTAATAAGAAATTAATCATTAGGAAAGCTTGGTCACGCAGTGATATCAATTTCAGATGTTCGATTTGGTTAAGAATATGGCAGAGGCTAAGGTTACGTGACCGTAACATTTGTCTCTTTGGTTTATTTTATTATCCCTTCACGCTTCCCCGATTGTACGAGAGCGTGACGAAGTAATAAAATAAACTAAAGAGGCAAATGTTACAGTCACGTAACTTTAGCCACTTCCTAAGAATATAGGCCTACTGTAGCAGTGTAGGCTAGTCTAGCAGATTTTGGTAGATCCTCTTACCAGTAGGCTAGTTTAACCACTACCTTTGGGATGTACAAATGGGACATCTGTCAGTCTGTGGTCGTAATGACCTTTTTTTTGCTCTTCACTTGAATTTGAGTGGAAAATTGGACATATGTGGTTGTGATAACCTGTTTTTTGCTCTTTACCTGAATTTGAGGGAAAAATTAAATATCTGCAGATGTGTGGCTCTTGGCTTCAAAATTTTTTCAAATGCAGCCCTTCGTGTGAACATAGGCCGTGCCTTAATGTGGTCAATTATTAGATTAGACCACCGATATTTTGCTGACATGTTTTTTTTTCTGAAAATAGTACGGTAACACGTAACAGCAGAACAGCCAATTAGTATATTGAGCTGTGTGGCAGCTATGTTGATGTGGTAATCTTGCATCGTTACTGGCAACATAGTTATCTTAAACTGGACTACCAGTATATACCGGTTACTAATTAGCCTGAAATGTTACATGTAAATTTTTTATGTATATTATTTTGATACATTGCCATATTTGGGCTATCTTTTTGATAGATTTTGTGAGAAAAAATGTCTTAAAAGTCTATTTGATTGAGTGATTAGTTCAAAGAAACAATGAATTTGTCCGAAATATTAATTTGTTTCAATTCACCCATTAAAGAAGAACAAGCCTGGGCTGTTTGTCATCTATGTGCTGTGTCTATTAGAAGTACAGAAACAGAGTCAAAGCCATGTATATCTGGTTTGGATTCCATTGTTTTAAATGATGATGGCACCGTCGATTTAACAGGCAGTCCATGTGATGATGAAACTGATGTAAGTAAGGTGTTTTTACTGCTTATGAAGATCAGTTAATGTTACTTTGTTAGAGTACTTTTCATCACACTATGTGGTACTTGTACTGATACCTGTACATCTTTAGCATACTGATACTTTACCTAACCTTCATTCTTACATTTTCCAATTTTTTGTTCTGCTACTGCATTATATATATTACCTGGACCAAAAGCATGTAAATTATTTTAAAAGGTACAGTGGTTAAAGTGTACTTGGCTTTGTAATGCATGACAATGACTAAGATTATTCTGTTGCATTTGTAGATATATGCGGGATGTAAACTGTAAGCTTCTTATGGGGCTGATCATTTTTAAGCCACCTTGTATTACAATGAATGGTGCACTTTAAAGTGTTGCATGGGAATTCCTCAATACATCATCAAGTAGCTGAGGCATGCATTGGGTTTGGGTAGGAGGATGTCTGCATTGCGCATGACGTTTTGGGGAATTCCCATCGGCTTTGAAGTAAATCATTCATTGTAATATGAAGCCATTTAATCTGTTAATTCATATGAACCCCTTTATTACCTGATGTGTCTGGCTCATTAGTTATGGAGTTAGTATAGCGCAGTATCGTTCTCTAAAATAGCCTATATGCACTTTGCAAAAGTTGCCTGTCACCTGTCTACCACTACAAGATTGAGAATACCATCATGAGCCATTCCTAACGTCACACATCACAAGTAAACTTGCCTGATTGTCTTTTTAGAATATATTTGTAAACATAATGTAGTTTGAAGATAAAATTAAAGCATGTTTGAAATGTGATTTTCTAAATCAAAAAAAAAAAACAGCTTAACACGAAAACATACATTGCACATAACACACAAGGCAAAACACACTGCAACTGTGAATTAGTAGGTACCGGTATGTGCTCTACTTGCAATAGCTCATCTCCAGGACGTAAGCCTACAAGAGAATAAAAAAATTTAGCTATTCAGGCCCAACGTATTGGTACACTTATTGCCATGCTACATTGCATGCTTGTTAATCATAAACGAAGTAAAGAGCAAATTATAAGTAGACTGGAAGCTGACAGAGAGAAGCATCAGGAGAATCCAGTAACTAACACTTTTGGACAAAATTTTTTTTGGTAGACTTCAAAGTGTATAATAGTGGTTTTCAACCAGGGTTCCACCACTACAGTTCAGGGATTTGCAAGTTTACAAATTAGAACCGGGTAGTCATGTTTATGCTTTTGATGTGGCTGTGACTTCAGGTATTTTAGCTACTTTTCTGATTAGAGCATCTGTGGCTTTTTGAGCAAATGTTTGGACTGATGTGTTAATTTATTTACTGTCACTTAATGATGTGTATTTAAGCATTTTGTTAATCAAATAACAGCTGTTTGCTCTCTTATTTATTTTGTCTCTTTTGTTTGCTTTCGCTACTTTTAATTTGTGTGGATCAATAGTCCATTAAGACGTCTGTGTTAAGTAGTAGAGTAGCGTGTTGCCATTGCGCAATCTGTTTAGTTAGTCTTAAAACAAACATCTTCAATATTTTTAGTTTCAAATTGTGTTACTTATGATTTTGATCAAAAAACTCATGTAGTGGTACTTATAGCTTCAAATTAGAGAGCACTGCACAGGTAAAAAGTTTTTGGTGGTGGTATGTGTATTTCAATCACTTTAATTTTGAAAATACATGTTAATTGTGTAAAAACGTTAGTCTGTTTCACCTAATGAAGATATGAAGTTAAATGTCATTCTGATCTCTTGGATTGATTGTGGAATTATAACATTGTTATTATAATGAAACTGATATTATGAGCAGTTATACAGCATTTTCTGCTGTTCTGATAATTGTATTCATTTCAAAAATGGATAACCACTATCAAAATATTTAAAACAAATTTTAATTATGACATCGTTTTTGAAGAACACCACGTTTATTTTGCTGTGTTAAGTGGGCAACAGCAGCTCTTTGTTCGACGTCTAACAGTTGATTTCAATATTTTATCCACGTCACTAATATTCAAGTGCAAAAATAGTTGTTTAGTTTTCAAGTTGATGATAAGTGGTACCTAAGACTTGCTCACTGACTTTTCTCGGTTTTATGTTAGCCATTTCTTCGCTTTTAAAAATTTTTCGCTAAAATTTTTTTTGAATCACATCAGTCCACATAAAATTGTTTTCTCCTAATTTGAAGTTTGTCTTGGTTTTCTGTTGAGTCAGCTCTCCCAATATTATTGTTGAAATTGTCATTTTTTCTAAATTATGTTGTGCTTGTAGTTTCTATTGTAAAAATATTAGTTTTTCGATTATTAAGATAATATTTTAAAAAATGCTGCTCCAAATTTGCGTGCTTGTCAGATCAGTTTTTAATTGTTGTCGTAGTCTCAATGAAGATGTTATTTTTTACTTATATAAAGTGTAGGTAGCTACTATAATGTAAAGATTATTTCCAACGTAGTGCAACGAAATTGCGCCTAGTACTGAGAGCAAACTAATAAGTATTATAGCTTGGTGTCCACTTATGCTCTAACGACTAGAACAATTATTTCGAGTCGTGAATCAAAAACCCAGGATACTGCGTTGCTGAAAACCAACGCATCATTGTTGCAGTTTTTTGATGCTCATTAAAATGCGCTTTTATAATAAAAGCTTCCTTAAGATATCTAAAATCAATCGTAATTTGCTACGCTTAGTGATTCGTTCAAATGGCTTGTGAGCATCAATTGCACTGAAGATGCTCAGTAACTCAAAAACGTCGGTTTATACGTTTCTTCTTTTAACTTTTTATCGATTATTTTCGATTCAGATGGTTTGTAACGACTGTTGTTTTTTGAGTATTACTGCTCGGATTTATGAGTAATTTAAAGATTAGACCTTTTTGACATTGACCTTTGCATTACTCTACGTTGATTTGGAGTCCTTGACAAATTGTCTTTGTCAAAAATATTTTTTTGCTATAAAATGACATTTTAAATACATTTGCGGTCGGCATGTTTTACGTTGGAATTCATTCTTAGAGAAAAATTACAGCATAGAGAAAATTTTCGAAAAGATCCTTTTTTGGGTAGATTTTTGTAATGTGGACTCTCATTTAAGCGGTAACATGTAAGGAGTGGCTGGGCCCGTCTTCGCAGCTTAGCGCTTGGGAAACACAGCTCCGAAGAAAGGCAGCAGTGCATTTGGCGACGCTGTGTCCGATTTGGCCGGCCCGGAAATCGAACTCCAGAATCCCCACACCGATAGCGATGTCTTCACCGCTGCTCCAATCTTTAACGTTCAAATGGACAAGTAGACCAGCGTCTTTCTGGCCCATTTGACGAAACTTCAAAGTTGTATTATATTAAATTTTTAGGTTGTTCATAGCCTTGGCATGACGATATTTTCTGCGTTGGATTATGGCTTAGCCTCTGATGAAGAACAGGTTCTTTCCCGAGATTTAGATCATCTGATCTCATCCATGACTGGTCACGTGCTTGCAAGTGATGACGACACCACTGACGAGGGATTTGACGACAAAAGCCAAGATTTTACAATCGATGGAGTGATAACGGTAAGTTAAAAGTTTATTAAGAGTTTTAATGTGTAATTGAATGCATAGTAATAAACTAATACACTCCTTAAAAGCACCTATTCTAATACAGATGTTGCACTGATGATGTTGTTCCCAAGTGTTATATATAAATAAAAATAGCCCCCAAACATGCAATTCTACTGCTAAAATAAATAAAGAAAAAACAACGACACATTTGATAAAAGTGTTTCCGATTCTTTCACTTCGTATTAAATACACAGTTGCACATTTATCACTACTTTTTACTTCTTAAACTGTGTTCCGTGTAGTGGGGATATTTTGGGTTCTTTGCATTACTCACGATTTTGGTTATGTTGGTTGACCTGACCTCTTCTTACGTATGGGGGTGTTAAGTAACTCCTGGGCCCAATTCACCTGTTTTAACCCTTAAGGAAAATTAGTTTAACGCTTGTATTATTTATCTCAGTGTTTTACGAGAATTACACAATGTTTAAAGCGTCTATAAACTACACTCTCGTTTTTTGAACGGCAAGCAGGATAGTCGACTTTTTTAAAAAATTGAATATCAATATCTTGTACAAAGCAAATACTATATGTGGATACATTACAGTAGTTTATATCAGTAAAAAAGTTAGCATTGTGATAAAAGGCTTGGACAAGAATTGAGCTCATAATTCTAAATTTCAACAATTTTAGAACCAATCACTTGATTGAAGGCACAAGATTGGTAGAGTTAATAACTGACTTGTCTTTGAGTACGGTGTCTTCATCGAAGCAAGAGACTTGAAAATTAAAACTACGCCTTATTGTTAAACTTGTCGCATTTTCGGTTATATTCTTGAAATATGAGACAACTAAAAGCTTAAGGCAATCGATTAATCAATAGCAATATTGGAAAGTCTATTTTGAAAACGTTGGGATGCTGCAGTTATGGCATCTATTGATCGTTTGTTCATTATAGCGTTAACTTTAGCCTCTTTTGTTTGTTTTTTGAAGATAAATTCATTAAACAGCCTGAGATTTCGTTCCAAAGCCAGCAAATGAGACAAAATAAGTTTGCACCTTTGTAGCTAACGCAATTCTTTATTCTTAAACGGAGCTTGTGTTCCTATTGCTCTTTTTGTGGTTGAAGGGTACAGTAGTTAAAGTGTATCGTCATGTACCGCTCTTCTGACGAAGAGGCCAGAAATATAAAAAAGCTTGTGAAAATATGTAAGTCAGCCTCAGTGCTGAATGTAAGTTCGTGCTGATTTAATGCGCGGCTGACAATGTTAAAATCTAGTTTTAAATGAAAACAAATCAGAGTTATTTGAAGCATTAAACAGGCGGTTGGTGTATCGGTTAAGAGCGTCCACTTAGTAGTCGGTAGACTGGGGTTTTATTCCCAGTCGGGTCATACTAAAGACTTTAAAAATAGTATTCGCAGCTTTCGCGCCAGACGCTCGGCACAGGCAGAAGTGCGAAGGGTTTTGTGTATGTGTTGTTCGTCATGTATGTCCCACAACAGCGTTCAATCATTCGTGATTGAAAATTGTAATGAGTTGACAATTGAAAATGGCCTAAACAATGTGTGCTTGCACCCGCTGTCCCGTACCTTTACCTTTCATTCATAGTTGCAATGAAGATGCCATACATTGCTGCGATGACCGTGTGTAGAGTGTGTGCCTCTGTCGCGGCAAACTGATGGTTCGACCCCAAATCTATTTAAACCTAAGACTGGAAAATTGTCGTTCATAGCTTCCTCGTTTGATGCTTGACATGATATGGTGCTGAAATGGAGAACAAGCCGACAAGTTCTCGTGAGGTCGTAAAGAAAGGCGCTTAACGGAATTCCCTATCATTAAGTTCTACAGTAGATAGAGGTCGCCAGCTTGTAAACGAACTAGTTATACCGACTACGACGCTTCTCGCAATATGAGGATAAAAATGTATTTAAATAGATGTGAAAAGCATGGTTTTCCACACTGAAAAAATCTATTACGTAATTGGTTGTAAATTTGCGGTTTTAGATGATGTTAGAGCTATAGATAGACCGACATTGACAATATGAATGTTTTGCAGCATAATGAAATCATTATTACATCCTAATTTGATTATAGAAGTTTCAAATAGAATTTTCGTGGTTCATTATCATGGGGAATAAACGTTTTTACGTAACCGTAGGTATAGTGGCACGATATTTCGCATGTGTGATTCTTATGTGCTTCGAAATCCCTTAAACATTTGGGATATCGATAAAATTGGAGTAGTAGCAGCTGTTGTTAAGAATATCATAGTCTTAAGGCCATTAAGATTAACACCCGTGTAATTAGTGCAAACAGGGTTATCAATGCAACAGTCGTACATTTGGACTGTTTTGCTTTAGCAGAAGGCATCACTGAGGCCAGCATATGGTGATATTGTAGTTGATATAGAGTTTAAAAACTTTTTTAGTGATATATCCTACTTTTAAACGATAAAGCTGAGGATTAAACCGGCCGGTTAGCTTTCTTGTTAAGACATTGCTATCTGTGCGGAAGGTCTGGATTCGAACCTGGGATCGGTCAAATTGGACACAGAGCCGCCACCGCTGCGACGTTTCCTCGGAGGTGTTTGCCCAGGCGCTAAGCCGCAGAGATGTAGATGGTTTCGCCACTCGTTACACGCTTCGGCGTAATAACGCGAGTGTAATGAAGACTTGATTTTGGGGATTGGATTAGAGTATATATTTCGTGCTTCAGTGATTGCTTTTTGTTTTGTCAGAAAGATTGTATTTGCTGAGTTAAACGTTATGAAGGGTTCTAAACAACGTTACTTTTTAGACAGCTAAATAATCAGACTTCGGCTAAAGCTACCTGCGTAAAGGTATGGTTAGCTGGAGATAATGTAAGTTGTTGGAGAGCTGTACAGTTTGTGAAATATGGTCAACATCATTAGAGAAGAAAAGACGTTTTCATGGTGTGTATATGCCATTTTCTCGCAAAGCAATAGATTGACATCATTCGGTGCGGCAAGAAATACTAAGAAGTGATCATATGCCACCATTTGTGGGTCCATAGAGGGAGTCGAGAAAACTCGAGCCCCCTCCGTAGATTTTAGTTATACATGGTAATACATAAGTATTTCGATATTTCCAAACTCACGAAACTGCAAAATAAGCATTTTTTACCCTACAGCCCTAAAAATGTTTCCTTCCCCCCTAAAAATTCAAACGTGAAGGTTTAAATTCTGCCCCTCTCACCCCTAAAAGCTTACACTGCCCCTCTCACCCCTACACGGTTGTGTAATTTCTATACAATTGTAATAGGCTTAGTCGGAAATCAAACCTTCGCCTTAGATTTTAGGAATTAGCCGAGTGGTTAGTGCATTGGACTCTGGAGCTAATTTCGCGGGTTTGATGCTTAACTAAGTCGCCTTCCATGATGCATCTATGCTTTTTATATAAAAACCAAAGCTGCAAATATGTGGCTTGGGAAAAAAGTGTTGTGTTATTTTAGCTATTTAAAAAAAAAAAGAAAAAAATGTTAGCGCTCTGGGAAAAGTGATGACTGTGACGCTTGTTTTAGGTATATTTTGTACGCTGAAAATTAGAAATATTTTGAATGTTGTTTAGATATATTTTTAACGCTGAAAATCTTAAGAAGTATTGTGTGTTGCGACCGTTTTCTTGGCTATTTTGAACTTGTTTTTAGTGTATTACAATACGTATATCGTTTTAACAATATTTACCTAATTTTACCCCTGAAATTCGAGTTTCAGCAGTTAATTTTTCCTGGCTGGGAGTAAAAATGTTTCCTGGCTGAGGCTGAGCCAGACAGTAAAAATAACCTCCACTGTATAAATCGATTGGGTTCAAAATTAAGCCTTGGGCAGATTTTACCATGAATTAATTTAATTTTAGCCAATTTTTTAAACTAATGTCAGATTTTTGAGATTGCATTTTTGTTCTGGTTGATATAAAGCATTTTTTCACGGAAACGTCATATATCGATTTATTTCACGCTCTTGACGGGAATGCATTGTGTCAAGTTTACTAAAATGCAGATCAATAATTCAGGCTCAGAAAGACTGAAATTAGTTGCAGAAATCTGCATGTTATTACTTGAAGGCTATTTTCTGATGTTTTAAGGCAACTTCAATATGGCTAGTTACGCAAAAATAATGTAGAGGTTGTAGTGGTACGATAGACTTGCTTCTGGTTTAATTTCTTACTGAGTTTATTGAGATGGAAGTCTTTGGAAATAGCTTTTGTTTTACAACTTGTTATCTGATTGGATGGCCCAAATCACGTGATTTGCTGTATGACAGCGACGCACGATTGTATTTCTTTACTTTGTGCGTCAAGTGCGTCTTCATTTGCGTCAGAATTTTCTTGTGCGTCTGCTTTGTCGGATTTTTATGTGACACGATTGGCAGGATTTTTTATATTTACCTTATTTTAATGGTAAGTTTGAGAGTATTTTTAATGTTTATTTTTATTTTTAATGCAGAGACAATAGTTTTTGAAGCTAAGGTGTAGTGAAATCGTGCTTTTTCTTTTTTCTATCTTTTCCTTAACTACTAATGCAATTTTAGTCTTCGCCCTTTTTTACAAATTCTCCCCCAGAGTGTCAGACACAAGCTTCTGGGAACTCGGAAGTTACTCTATTCGCCATAAATAAATCTGTGAAAGAGAATTGTGGTTGCTATTAAGGAATGGGAAAACTCGCTTTGTGGAAGTAAAGAAATTGAAAAATATTTCCTGTTTAAATAAAAAATCACGTGACTCGCTTTACCTATTTCACGTAACTTGCTTGCTTTACCTATTGAAAGAATAGTTTTTCAATTTCCCTACTTATCAAAACATCAGTTTTTCCATTCCTTAATTGCAACCTCGAAAACCTCTGTTATAGGTAAAATTTCAAGAAATTATAATTTTTTACCAATACCTTTATTTGGTTCGGTTACACGAAAATAATATTTTTGTTGTTTTCAAAAAATTGATTCTACATTATCGTGTTGGCATCGAAGTTATTTAAGCATGGGTGCGAAGTACAATCCTAACGAATATAACCTGACAAAACTTCTATAACAATTGGCATTTGTGGTTTTTGTGACCCCACGAACATATTTACCTGTAGTGTCTTTTTAAAGCCAACCGGCAGGCGTGATGGTAAAAGACATGGCTATCAGCGCGCGATAGTGTCGCCAAAGGCTCGCCACCGTTGAGGCGTTTCTTCAGAGCTGTGTTGCTCAGGCGCAAAGCCGCGAAGATGGGCCCCGCTACTTGTTTCACGCTTCGGCGTACTACCGCCGGTATCATAACTTATGTCTTGGTTTGATTTTTGACTGATGTCTTTTTACTGTATGACGAATGAACAAATAGCTACTTAGTTGCAACGAGGCATGCATTGTCTAAAAAGGACACTGATGTTTAAAGGGACTGTATAGTTTAGAGCGTGACATTTGTATCAAATTAGACCAAGTAAAAATTAGCGTTAGAAAGTTATTTGAAACCTCAACAGCCTGTTTCACGCTTGACGCGATGGTCTTGGATATTCCTGGCTTTATCCTTGAGCCTTCTCTGCTGACAAAGCTGCAAGTCGTCAGATATATTATGGAGCATAAAACTTAGATTTTTTAAACAGCTTGAATAAAAAACAGCCATAGTAACAATAAACTGTTGAAGAAACGTTTCGATTTTCTACTCAAATCATTATCTCAATCTTATTGAAAAGATAGATATTGCGACTACGAGTAGAAAATCGAAACATCCGATTAAACTCTATATACATGTAGTTTTTCTTTAACTTGATGTAATTTGCGATTTATTTATGGGTGTATTTTTGTTTCCAACTTGTGTTTTATTTTTAGCTTTGCGAAAAACATCTTTCCTCCTGTGAAGATGCATCTAGTCACTATCAAGCTGTATGTAGAGCACTGCTTCATGAGGGGCTAGAGTTAAAAGTTTTTCTCAGCAAAATTGCATCGGCTAATGAGGTGAGCTGTTTACTTTATCATGTTAAAAACGAGTGCATGCGTATTTTATCAAATAACTAACAAACTGGAGTTATTTTCAAGTTATATTGAACTAAAATTTTAGCAATAATTGGGGGAGACTGCGAAGTGAGCTTGCACTCTTCGAGTCAGCAGCCATCCGCTGTGTATGTCAAAGTCGATCGGCTCCAGCCGATCCCGTCTCGTAAGGTCTGTTACCTGCGCGCGGTGCCGCTAGGCCGTGCCATTTATTCGACAATGAACTTCAAATCCTTTCCTTTCTGCTTCTTTAACGTTGGGTAACCTAAAACCTTTTCCATTCCTGCTCCAGCTTTCATTTTTGCATCATGGCTTAATAACTCGGTTTAGCTTAGGCTTGTCACATTGACAGTGGCACCAGTTCTGAACCGAAATGTCCGTCGAAGCATTTTTCTGCTAGATTTTGGCTGCAATTTTTGTTATAAAATTGCCATCCATCTCCCAATTGTAGCATTTTTTGAAACTAGTACGCGTGTTTACATACAGGTTTACGCTGTCTTGCTTTAACTATAGACTCTTAGAGTTAATACTGGTTATGCTTTTATGATTTGCAAAACTGTTTCGCTAAATATCATTCGTTACGTTATTGTTAATTTTGGAAATGCTTATGCCTCTGAAAGCTGAGCAGTTTAGCTGTTGATACGATTTTTGATTGCGTTTGGTTTGTTTCAAGTGTCTCAGTTAATCCAGTAAGGTTTCAAATTGACCAAAAATGTGCGCGAAGCCTTAGAAATTCTAACGCAATTGATAAATAAATTGACGAGTAGGCAATATGATGTACTTGGAAAGCAGTTGAATAGAAGCAGAAAAGATGCAGCCAAATCATGGTGCCAAGCAAGTACCTAGCTGCGCCAAGAGCTAAGTAACACGCATTCAGCGCTTTATATTCAACGTAATGTTTTCATGGGAGTTTTTTTAATTTTTCTGTCTTTTTTGATGTTTTTTCCTCACTTTCTTGATGGTCTTCATCAATCGTGGACTTAGGTGGTTCGCTTCTGCATTAGAGTTGATACTTTCACAAAACGTATGGAAATGAGTCTTCGACTTTACGAGGTCTGCGGTGTTCCACGATGTTGCAACTGTGGTCCATAGTGTGCTTCGTTTTAGCGAACAGCCATCTATCTTTTCATAGTCTAGATCGGGTGTATATGTTGTCAGCGATATTGCCTAGCGGTACCAGGCGCAGGTTACAGCTCTTACGTGACGGGTTCGATTCGCGGCTGGAGCCGATCGTATTTGCAATATATACCGGGTGGCTACTTAGAGAGTGCAAGCTCACTTTGCAGTCTTCACAACCACTATTGAAATTTTCTGTGTAATATAATTTGAAGTAATATCCTCAGTTGTTCATTTATTTAGGCTAGTAAGTGAAATAATCTTGCTACCTCGGTGTTGCATGCTGTAGTGTTTCCTCCCGGAAAATCGAGACGGAATATTTCCCAGAAAATTTGGGGTTTTGAAATTTCCCGTTTCCCGAGAAATTTATGTCGGGATTCCGGGAAATTTTTTTTTTACATTAGCAAGGATTCTAGTGGCACTGATATCTATCATTCCGACTTAAAAAATGCGTTGCTACAAATTTTATATTTCTTTTCTTTTCTTACTAATTCTTTTTATATTTCTTACTAAAAATTATTTTTCGAAATTCGCAAAATTTTGAAGACAAAGCGCTTGTAAAATCAAAATTTTTTCCTCAATTTGTGGAAAAAATTGAAAAACTCGAACTAAGTTTGTCAAAACAACATAACAAAATGCTAAAAATCAGATCTGAAATGCTAAAAACCAGAAAAAAAGGCAAAACAATCAAGCTCGGGAATTTCCCAAATCCTGAGGATTTTCGGGTGCCCGGTAATTTCCCGGAATTCCCGCGAATTTTTTTCAAAATTTCCCGTTTCCCGGGAAGTTAGAAATCCGGGAAAAAGAGAAATCGTAGTATGCTGAATGGGCTGATGATAATAGTGAATAGATTGCTTTTTAAACATCGAACTTGATAAATTGCCAAAGTATGCTAATATCACTTCTATACACTGTATCGCATAGAAATTTCTTGCCTGGTAAATTGTGTGGAGCAAATGTTTTGTGAGTTTTACAGTATCTAGCTGGGAAGGCTTCTAATTATTTTCTGATTTTAAACGTTACAGTTTTTCTCTAAATTATTAATAGGTCTTAGCTGCTTTTTTAAATAGCATTGCTGCTATATTAAAGTAGAACTTTGGCAGCCGTAAAGCATTGATCTTTCGAAGCTCTACATCCTGTTTGCTTAATGGTGCGGTGTGACATAATTATTTTTGATGATAGGATAATGCTTTAGGTAATTATTTTAAAGATAAAACCGTATTAGTTTTCGTAGGTGTCTGTTCCTTATGGGATGAGATCTTAATTAAATTGCTTGTCGGTTTTCCGTAATAAAAATTGTAGAAACATCGGTATCGTAGTTTAAGCATTAATTGAACTTGCTGACAAACCCATAGTAATTTTTGTGCATGTCATTTTTTTAATGCGGTTGATTTTGTGTTTTTTAATTAAATTGTGAAAAGATTTTAATTAGATTGTAAAAAATTCACATTAAGTGCTTTCTGATCTGCCCAAAGTACGATAAGCTAGATACCTAGATATAACAGCTTAATACACAAAATTCAATACAAAGTCTCAAAAGATGTCCTAGAAATCTCAGAATGCAGACAATCACCGGTTACTGGTCGTGACAGGAATGGGCTCCAATCCCTGATTACGCCTAAAATAGACTAGACCTATCGAGTCAGATTCGAACGTTAATTCATTGATCTACAATTGAAATTCATTACAAAATGCGCCAACATTGTTCGCAAAATATCGGATTACGAACAAAAATCGGCACAGAAAAATGTAATCGGTGCGTTAATTATATTTAAAACTGCAGCACCACACTACCACATAAATTTTATTAAAAAATCTATTTTGTCATTAAACTACTGCGTTAGTGTGTAATTTATAATTCTATTAGTGTGAAATTGCATTATTAGTCTCACTGTTGAGCAGCCGCAGCTTATTTTCGCAAATATTTGCTCCTGTCGGTTTTAAATAAATTATTTAACTAGCTGATGGCTATAATCGGTTCAATGATCGATTGGCAAATGGATAAAATTAAATTTTGCAATTCAAATCTAGTTGTTGGTTATGGCTTTCAGAAATAGGTCCTTCTTGGTCATTTTCATGGATAAGTTTTTTGATAGCCAAGTTTAACCGCAAATCAAACGAATTGGATGGCTAAACTCCTTTTAATGCATTCAAATGTATAAAGTATTATACCGATTCTGGAATTCTCAGATATCCGAGTAGATAAAGCGTCTGCTTTCGGACAAATAGATTTGGGGATCGATTCCGACCAGGATTAATGCAACGACTTAAAAATTGGTATTTACTGCTTCCGTGCTTGATGCTCAGAATAAAGTAACAGTGTGGAAAAAAGGCCGGCAAATATTCTAGGTATGCTTTTGGGAAAATTACTTATGGGATTCCCCCATCTTAGGCTAGTACACTGGAGGTCGGCAACTCCTAAGAGAGCTTGTTACAGCGCTTTGATCGCTTTCTTGTGATAGAAGAATTAACATTCAACTAGTAAATATTAGTAAATTGGGTTACCATGCTGACGATAAACGTTGCAGGTACCAAGTTAAGGTTCGAAATTTTGTTTTTTGTTTAAAGCGCGATTAATGATTTCAAATTTACGCTTTCTTGCATAGGTTTACGCGTGGGATCTAATCTGCTCTGCGCAAGATAGTTTGAGAAATGAAAGGCTGTGTCTTAACCAGATGGTTTTTACTGTAGAGCGATACAACGCTGTTTTGGGCTATTAGCCCTCATCAGCCGCACACAGGTTAAAGGTACACTCTTCCTTCAGAATGCTTGGCCTTGATCAGCTAAACACCCCTCCGGATTTGTTTACCCCAAAAGAAATTTAACCTTTGTGGTACCTAACAGGTTAGAATGCCACTCCAGTCAAATTCCTTATGTGGCCAATTAAAGTTGGTGTTGGTCGATGCGAGAGGTCTGAACTTCCATTACCGAACCCGTCTAATCAAACTTAGAGTCGCCAACGGCTTGTCGCCGCTGCAACGCTTCTTTGAAGCTATGTTGCCCAGGTTCTAAGCCGTGGAGGTTCCACGCTTTGGCCTATTACCGCCAATATAATGAAATGAAATGTTGTGTGGTTTTATGGCGCTTTATAAATACTAAGGTCCTTTAGCGCCGGGGCTAAATTTTGTCAAGAATTCACTGACGTATTTTTATTCTTTGTTCATTTCATTCTCCGCGCTACACTTAATTGCTGAGCCTTTAGCAAGTGTAACAGCAGATACCAGTTTTAAAGTCTTTGGTTTGACCCGACTGAGAACAGAACCTAGTCTACCAGCTTCCAAGGCGAACGCTCTTAACCACTAGGCCATGGCGCTGGTAAAGAAGACTTGATTTGATTTTAGTCTTTGGCTAGCAGAGTCAATCACGTCAACGCCGTGTAAACGGTTGGTCTCTTGATTAACTGTGATTTCCGCTGCGCTGCTGCGAAAAATTAGTGCGTAAATGTACCTTGAATAAAACAAATAAGGTTTGATTTTTGATCAAAACTTCAGATTTGCAGAAAATGAACCTCAGCTTTCTGTAAAAACAATTAATTTCACACAATTTAGTTTTCGGTTTTATTCTAAAGATTAAATAACAAGGTTTGTCAACCGTGGCTATTTTCATCAGAGTAGATCGATTTTGCTTAAGTCCTTAATTAATTTATGTCTGATTCTCTTGACGGCAAAAAGTTGTCACTTTAATTTAGACTTACATTTTCGATTCAAGGCATTTAGCTTCAGCAAAGTCGTTTGTGAAAATGAAAGGATGTGGGGTGACGCTGTTTTGAAATTGTTGAATTTAAAGCGTTTTGTAATTTGTGTTGCCGATTTTAATCGTAGCTTTTAATCGCTTCTAAATCAAAAATGAGACCAACAATACATAATAAGGAGGAAAAATAAAGCAACATTAATTCTCAAAACTGGACGTTTCGACAACATAGATCCAGCTGTCATCATCAGCAGTGTTAAGCAAGGCAGCGCAAAACTGAAACCACAATATTTTTCGTTTTGTACTGCCTTGCTCACACTGCTGATAATGACAGCTCAGTCTATGTTGCCGAAACGTCCAGTTTTGAAAATTACAGTGACTTTGTTTTTCCTCTTCAAGCCATTTTCATACCATGTTTATTGTAATACATAAACTGTAATGCTCTAACTAGCATCTTAATTCTTTGCATGACAACTGCTTTCTATGTTATTACTGTAATATAATTTCGCGTAAAAACAACAACTGTAGTTTCGACTTACAACCAAGCAAACACATACATACTCTTTGATTAAAGCAAAACAAGTAAATCAGGTATGTACGTTCGAACAAGTTATTAAAAAATTCAAATCGAAATAATCAAATCTTCAATATACTCGAGGTATTACCCCAAAGCGTGTAACCTTGGCGTGGCCCATCTACGAAGCTTGGCGCCTGGGCAAACACTGCTTCGAAAAAACATCGCAGCGGTTGCGAGCCTTTGACGAAACTCTATCGGATATGACCGGTCCGGAATCCACTTTCCCCGCAGCGAAAGCGATGTCGTTGCCACTACTTCACGCATGAACTCAAATTGTGCGGACACAACCTACCACAAAACCGAAGTTGATTGATTTTTAGTTTTTGTGTTTTTTATGACAAATCTCTGAGGAAAAATTTAAATTTTAATTCAAAAGCTTGTAAAATCTCTTGACCCAATTAGTTTTCAAATTTTTACTTTAGTGAGAAAAGAAATGCCGTAAATAGGGCTATTTGACTCACAGATTTATTTTGTATTACGTAGTCACTATGAGACTGGTAAACAGTAAAACATTTAGAGTTGTACTAGCTTAACCTTGCTAGACGTCATTGATTTAGTTAATTTTAGCGTTTTTCTGCTTTAAGACTGGCTATTTTTGAGGTTCCGTAATTAGCAATTTATCAGTGCTGTATTAACTATGCGCCTTATATGATGGTTTCTGGAGTATTGCGTTTGAATATCAGCGCATTCTATAAATTAAAATGGTTTATGACCGACCAGTTATCTCGGTTGCAAACCACATCGCTATCGGTGCGGGAGGTCTGGGGTTCGATTCCCGGGCCGTTCAAATCGGACGCGGTGTCTTCAGCGCTGCGATGTTTCTTCGGAGCTGTATTGCCCTTGCGCAAAGCCGCGGAGGTGGACCCCGCTACACGCTTTGGCGTAATACCGCGAGTGTCATGAAGATTTGATTTTTTTTTTAAATGGTTTATCACAGAAAATGTGTCGCATTTGATTGATCTTTTTCACTCTATTCTTCGTGTAGTCACCGTCTCAAACAGCCTGTATTTCAAAAGTTTTCAAATTCTAGACTTTAGCTTGGACTATGTTTATTGTTTCCCTTTTTCCCAATTATCCGTTTTCATTGCTACAAATCCGTAACAATTCCTTTGTGTTGCAAGCCAAGTTCTAGTGTACTTAGTAGGTGGAGTCCGTCGGTTAAACACCATATATACACCATATATGAACTACCGGCGTTAAACACCATATATACCCCCCAAACCGGAACACTTAACTCCGTTAAGTAGGTCGTGCTAACCCCGAATTCTAAACCTAACCCGAACCCTGACTCGGACCCTTAACGCCAATGCAAACCCAAAAACCTTATTTCATCGCTTAGTCGGTCAAGGCGAAAAATTCTGTTTCGGAGCGAAAAAGCTGTTATTAGCTGTATTTCGTACTTGCTATAGTTTGTTTTCGTCAAATTTTTCTCGCCCACTTTAAAGCTTCTGTGATTTTATATCATAGAACAATTAGAGCTTGTCGTAGCACTTGTGAGGGCTTAAATCCGCTTTTAAATTTAACTTTCTTTTGATGTAAAACTTGTAGTTGGCACAGCTGCCGGTTTTTCTCCGTGTAAGCACTTAGGCAGAGTTAATCCATATCTGACAACAGCTTAATTTTGCTCAATATTGTGAGAATGAAAGTTACGCGAAATCGAATTTGATGCAGAAATCATGGCTTCGGTTTCCACATCAGTTGCTTGGGTGCTCATGTTCAAATTTTTGTGTTGGTCTCGCAAAAAATGTCAAAATCTTGAGGCAAAATTACGAAAGTATTGAAAGACATTGCAATTTAGAGTGTTTTTTTTTCGTTTTCGTTACTTGGTTTAGCATTGAGTAATTTACTGTTCGTACTATTTTCGACCATGTACTAGATTGCTTGAAGTCTTTTCTTTTTAATTTTAGAATCTCTACTTCAATACTATATGCAGTATGAAGCTATGCTAAAGTGTTTTTACTTCTGTCTAGACTTTGCAAAAATGCCGCGTAAAATCGACTTTTGAGATGAATAACTTACATAATATGCTTTATAAATACAATTTAGCAAGCTGTAAATTTACTGCGTTTTAGCACAACGATCAAGTGTGAATATCTGCAGGTAGTGAACGCTGCTTCGACCTTTCAGGTCTCATCAGTGCAGTTGGTGGGACCGACAATTACTCCGGAGAATATGTGCCGAGAGTTTTTTTTTCTTGTGGTTTGTAACTACACCCGCTACAAAACCCGAAAATCTCACTGCCGAAGCAAGACCAAACCCGTCCGCCCATGAAAAAATATAGGAAATGGCTGGCACTGTGTTTGTGGATACGGCTTAGAGAACATGGTTAATGTCAGTGCTAAGTTCACAGTAGTTTGTGTCACCAGTAAACACATACTCTCGTATGGTATCTCGCAAAATTTGCTTTCTAATATGATTTCTTCGTGGAAATGCGGCAGTGCAGATTTGCGTAATTGCAGGTTACGATAACTGTTTACCTTTGACGATAGAAACCCTTTCATTTTAACCATGCCAACTACCACTTACGACGTTTTTACATTTACTGCAAAGCTGTGTATATTTAGGTGGCGCGTAATTGCAAACGCATGTGCACTGGAAGAAAAGGCTTACAAAAAGACTGCCATTTTATTGGCGTAACAGTTGTGTATTAGCGCAACAGTTGTATCAACAACTACAGTGACAATTTGCATTAAATGCGGCCACATAATTGCTGAAGCCGCAAGCACGAACGGATTCAGGTTTCTGTTCAGGGGGTTTCTATTGAAATCCAGCTTCTTTTTGTTTTTTGAAAAGAAAGTGACTGCCACAACCTTGCATTGTTCAGTTTTAGCATTACTCTTGTTTGCAAATAAACACATTGACTTCACTAATACCTGCCGGTTGGCGTAGTACTAACGATGGTGCACATGTCGTGGTTGGTCTTTGGTTCGGCCAGTCGAATCGGAGTGTCGCCAAAGGCTGGCCGCCGCTCCGACATTCCATCGGAGCTGTGTTGCCCAGGCGCTAAACCGCGGAGATGGGTCCCGCCACTCGGTACACGCTTTGACGTAATACCGCCAGTATAAAGAAGTTATGATTTTTTTCTCTAGTTAGTCTAGTAAGTGTAGCGGCAAGTGTTGATTCCTAGTAACAGATAACTCAACTTAAAGTACATAATTCAACGCGAATGCCGAAGTGCTACCTCTTAGCAGAGGAAGGAAAACAAATAATGACATAATTGTTGATGTTTTCAATTGACATGCCTAGAGGCTTCAACTTGCCGTGATTAAAAAATTGAAACGCGCTCTAAAGCCTCCGTTACTTCTATTGCTTGTGTGTTTGTTCATTATTTTATAACTGGTCAACGTTATAGCCTACGGTAGGGCGCCTAGGTGATCCATCGTGTCAGATCGATCGCATTTGACATAATATGTGCATACGCGCCTTCTCAGGTCTCATTTGATACGCGTTGAAATTCGCAATTGCTTAAGTTTTGAAAAATTCGTACATTTTTGTAGTAAATTCATTACGACTCTCCTCTCGAAAATTTCTGTTTCCACCCCTGTCAGTAGTGTGAAAACACAATGAAGAATTAGCTCTTGCTTCTTATAATCACTCAGTTTAAGCATGTAAAAGTGAACTAATGTAATCTACGTCAGCGGTTCGCAAACTTTCAGAGTAGGTACTCACTATTTATTACGACAGCTTATGGCTACCCTCTTAACTTTATTCAATTGATGAAACATTGATGGAGGAGACACATTTATTCTTTCAAATTAAATTTTCTTTGAGATGATGAGAAGGTTGAGCTTGTTGCTTGCTGCTTTCTATAATGAACTTGACATTAATTTCAATTTGTAATTTCAAACGTAAGGAATTTGAAATGTGCAGTTCATTTCGGGATTTCTTTTGCTACCCGCCGATGGGTCGCGACGCATAGTTTGGAAAACGCTGATCTACGTGACTAAAAATGCTAGTGTTTAGGAAAGAGCTAAGGTCAGCTCTAATAGAATTTGAAGTTGTATTGATTTTTGTTGACAAGAAGAAGGTGTAGATTAGATTTAGTCTTGTGACGTCGGTTAATCTTTTTATAACTTTGCAGTGCTTACAAAAGCTTTCGTCGAATGATAAATCAGAGCAAGCGGAAGAACAGAATATTGACGTCGCAAATCTCAATTTCAAGCAATGGGTAAAACCTTTTAATGAAAATTTTTTAAAATTAATAATGGAGATTTGATTTCGAGTTTTGAAAAAAACTACTCAAAGTACGGAGTACAATAAATATGGGACGAAAATAGCTTAAAGAGGAAAATAAATCCTCAGTAAATCTTAAAACTGGACGTTTCGACAACATAGATTAAGCTATCATCATCAGCAGTGGAAGCAAGACAGTACAAAACTGAATTATTGTGACTTTAGTTTTCCACCTTAGTCAAAGTATGATTACTACTATGTTATTTTACTATTTCTCATGCAATTTAGTGTTTAAATTCTGCGTTTAATGTGTTTGAACGAAAGCTTTTTATGTTACTCAGTTGCTTTCCTAATGGCAAAAATCCGGCGGGGGCGCTATAGCGAGCTCGCTAAGGAGTTGCCGGCGTCTTCTTACATTCGAAGGTGGGAATCCCCATAAACCATTGACCTACGACACAAGCAAACTTGCTTGCTATTTCACTCTGTCCTTTTAGAACTGACGTCAAGCAGGGAAGCTGTAGACTCAAAGAATGCCAGTTTGAAAGTCATTGGCTTGACCCGACTCGAAATCGAACCAAAGTTTTCCGTTTGATAAAAGACACTCTATGCACTCTATCATGTGATTGGTCAGATGTGTTTACATAGCTTTGATCGCTATTTGAATAATTTGAATAAGATAATCACCTGAAGAGCCGACAACGCCGAAACGTGCTGTAGTGAGTTTATGATTAGGTGATTTTACTTTATTTTACAACGCTAGCTATTGACAGCTATCGAGCACTCTGCCAAAGGAAGCTGAGCTAGGCCAGATTTTCCAATAGACTAGGCCTCAAAGAAATAAGGGGTGTCCTCACGAACAACGAAGACCTTTTCTTTTTGGGATCGACTATCAAGACTTTTACGTAGAAATGAGTTTGATCATTGCTCACTGTAGCGCCTCATTGATTAAATTGCCTAGGACCTCTTATCGTCTAAATCCGGTCTGAGCTTGAGCCTTGCTTTGACTTGTAACCTTTGATAACCTTATTTTTAGGCTCACGTCTGGATGCAGGTTCTAGACCAGTTACGTCAAGGCGTTACAAAGTTACGCAAAGTCGAACGTCAATCAAAAACATCAATTGTGTACGAATTAACTCCTTATGAAATTCTAATGGAAGATATAAGACAGAGGAAATACACTTTAAAAAAGGTAAGTTTTTGTCTCTAACCGGCCGGTTAGCGTAGTTGTTAAGCACATCGCTATCGCTGCGGGAGGTCGTATGTTCGATTCCCCGCCCTGCCAAGTCGGACATTACGTCGCCAGCAGTTCGCTACTTCTGCCACGTTTCATCAGGGCTGTGTTACCCAGGCGCTAAGCCGCGGAGATGGGCACGCTTCGGCGTAACACAGCGAATACAGCGAGGATTTTATTTAATTTTTCTGTAATATCCTCATTAAGGTGCTATTGCTTTAGTGTATATTACGCACCGGTGGCGTAATGTTGCAGTTTGTTTGAAACAGTAGACTGGAGTATTATTTGGTTTTGGTAAAAGACCGCAAAGTAGAGTTTGGTGCTTACCCAAACCGTTTCTAAGCTCTAAAATGATATATCTCTAGCAGTCGAATGCCTAAGCTGTAGTTGCTAATGGACAAAGCAAAATACTGTCCCAAACTTTAAAAGAAGACGTCTGACTCGTCATACGCTTTGCGTTTTGCCACAGGAAGATGGAAATATCAATTAACTGATCGCGAGGTCTGCAGTAATGATTTTCACTAGCATCGTTGATGCATTTTGCACTTTCATTTCAGGTGACGTCGAAGGAGAAACTGCCTCCAGAAATTAAGAAAAACGCACATGACATAATTCTCGATTTTATTAAATCTCGGCCTAATCTGTCGCCGGTAAGCTTATGTCTGTAATGTTTATTATTACAATTTTCTCGCCTGCTCCTGCGAATTAAGCAATATGCGACAGGAAGTCTCTGAGTTTGTCTTAAACTTATTATGATGCCATTGTTTATTTTGCCGTAAAATGAATAGTTTAAGCTAGAGTGGTTATTTCACCTGTCCTACAATGTTCAAAAAACACAAAAATATTCTACTTTATCCAAAAACTTTGAAGGTGAAATGTAATGTTAAAATTAAATTCCTGATAAATGTTTGTATTTGAAATATTTTCGCTTTAAAGATGATTTCATTTAAAGGGAAAAAAGATTATTATTTAAATAACACACAGCAGATGGTTTTGATATTATGTAACTCTTCGTCTCCAACATGGCTAAGCGGTTCCGTGTAGGTTACGGATCCTACGTGACGGGTTCGATTCACGGCTGCAGCCGATCGCATTTTACATGTGTTGCAAATAGCTGCCTGGCTGGAAGAGCGCAAGCTTGCTTCAGAATTTCCCTTAATTATGCTGTTGAATTTTCTGTTCAAGATTTTGAAACAATTTTTTCGCTGTGTTACTCGAATGTAGGTCATTTGCATTTGACGTGATTGTTTTTAGGCACCGGTTGGTTAGCGCGTGGTTAATGACATCGGTACAGGAGGTCTGAGGTTCAAATCCTGGGCCGACCAAATCAGACACAGTGTTAACGGCCCGCCACTGCTGCGATGTTTTTTCCAAGCTGTGTTACCCGGGCTTTGAGACGCGTAGGTGGCCCCGCCAGTCGTTACACGCTGCGGCGTAGTACCCCGAGTATCATGGAGATATATTTTTTGTTTGCATTCAGGCTCATGAGAGAATTCTTAATCCAGTTCCACCAAGATCAAAGTCCCTTCATGAGCAATTACTTGAGCAGATACAAGGTCAATCAATATCACTGAAGCATGTTGAAGTGACCTTAACGCAGCCTTCAACAATGAAACGTAAGTGTTACGTCATATTCTAAATCTGATTAATGATTTATTGTTTGAAGCAAATGGCGTTATTAGTGGTTCTTTTTGTTGTCTTGAAATGGTTGATAAAACTGAGACTTCTTGTGATCTATTGTCCATCTGGCAAAGGTCTTAGCTTCGCTCTGCTGTACATACATTTCTGTTCTTGTAATTCAAATGCTATTTTTGCGCCGACTCTGTCTTATTTTGACCTTTGATCATCTTTGTGGGGATTACCCACATACTAGATCTTCGTGGAGTCGCCTTGCGCCCCAACCCAGAAGGGCTGGGTAAAACCACTAGCCACATGTTGCAAAATATTTGGATAATATTGTCGATTTAATATGCGATAACGCAGTGTTTTGGTAAGACAATTACTTATTATGAGAAGCTGAAGCATCGAGTTTGCAACTCAAATCACATCTACTCACTTCAAATACATTTTTTCTTTGCTAGTTTTTGCTTAATGCATTTTGCTGACGTTACTAGAATATAAAACCGAAGAAAACGCAGAATAAAAGTTGGCTCACAGCTTTATCACTAAAAAACGAAAAAAAAAAAACGGGTCATAATACTTCGGCAGACGTTTGGCTTACTGCTGGTACCATTTTCAATGGTGCAAAAAGTTGCGCGATAGGTTTATCAAAAAAGATCTTCATTATACTCGTGGTATTACACCGAAGCGTGTAACTGGTGGCGGGGACCATCTCCGCGGCTCTGCGCCTGGGCAACGCAGAAACGTGGCTGCAGTGACGAGCTGTTGGCCTCAGTGTCCGATTTGACCTGCCCGGGAATCGAACCGTAAACCTTTGTACTGATGTCTTTAATCACTACGTCAACATAGGTCTAAACACGTAGGTCTCCACCAATCTCAAATTCAGAAAACAAGCTTTGTCAAGTAATACTTCCCTTGATTGGTATTTTATTTCTACGTTGTAATTGGCACACCTACTCTATATTTGGTTTTTCACTCAAATAGTATTGAAATCAATTGACTGGAAACGGTGATGTGTAGACAGCCAGACATTATTGATATAGTGAAGATGTATGCTAATAGATGTTTTCTAAATGCTTCAGATATAATTTGCTTTGCTGAATAAGTAGGATGATGCTGGATCAATATACTATTAATGCATACTAAGTATTACATCTCATATTTTATAAAGAATATTACACAATATGATAATCATATGCAACAGTAAAATATGATTAATTGAGATAAACTTACAAGTCTTTCAGGATCGAGGTTGCAAAAAGACCATTTTCCAGATCTGGAGTAATTTAAATCTGGCGTAGCCGCTGAGTCTGCAGCCTCGAAAGAAAATATATAAGGAAGAAACGTCAGTTTACGTCGTCTAATAAAAAAAAAGTTTTGAAAAAATTCAAGAATTAAAAGTTTAAGACAATAACAATGAAACAAAAAATGATCTAAAATTGACAACGACCTACGCGTCTCGACCGAATTATCAAATCAGTTTAGTTGATGAAATCATTCACTTCTCCACATTGACCTTTTTGAAAAAAACTTTCTCAAAGTGTTCTTTATCGATGTTGCCAATTTAAATTTTAGAAAAAGGTCGTTGCGTGTAGTAAGTTTTATAATTTTGTGCTTTTTTTCCTCTCAAAATGCTTACTCAGGTCATTTAATTTAATAGTTTAGTAGTCTTTTTCTTGCTTTTTTAAAATGCCTGCTTGTGTTTCTGGTTTCTGCTGTTACAAACCCTCATCATTTATTGCACTGGTTCTGCGATGTGCAACGTTTCATTTGCGTTTAAATCGATATTTAACCTTGCAGAACCTCTATTATGTCCCAGCTTGTAGTTTTCTCCCCGTAAAAACGTAGTGATTTCCCAAAGAAACCGAGGGTTTTGGACAAAAAATACATGACTTAATAACCATTAGTTTATAAAAATTTGTCACCTGTTTTTATAAGTTACTCGTTGAAACAGTTGTTCGCTTATGAAGCGTTGAATATGTCAATCTAATGGTGTTTCGAGGCAGGACGTTTTGTCGAGCTGACTTGGTGGTACGACATAGTTTTGCTTAGGATTTGAGTTAGGGTTCAGGTTTGTCGTAGGGCTAGGATTTCGGCCAGGGGTTGGTATCACAGTTCCGAGGGGTCACGCCAAGTGTCTTCACGCCATATAGTTGCGCGTCTGATGCTTCACGTACCTATGACCTTTAAATGTTTAGAATTTAAATGCTGTGTTATCGTTGTCGACTGATTCATACCACAAATATCGTTTTTATGACGTTTCCATACGGTTAAACTGTGCATCCTCTAATATGATTGCACGTCTGCACCATATTATTAATACTTTGATGATGAATTACCGTGCTTTTTATGCGAATTCGTTACGTTCATGATGTAATAAATATTTTGCTACAATGACGTCATTTGTTTCAGGCACGTCGTCAGAAAACAATAATTTCAGCCAACGCCGATTGCTGAAGTTGAGCAATTTCGAAGAAAACGAAAGTTTTGAGGTATGCTCGTAGTTTGAACAGCCATTTTGGTGTTAAATATCGCAATGCCGAGGTAGTGTATCGGTCAGAACGTTCGGTGTGCTTTTTGAAAACAGAGACATAGGTTTAATACCCAGTTTGGTCACATCGCCTAAGCACAACCCGCGCCCATGGGTTAAGGAACTACCTTCGCCTTATGAGTGATCGATATTCACGGAAAAAAATCTTAGGGTGGTTTCTAAAAATACACTGTTTTAAACTCTTGAACTCTTCTAGCCATCTTTGACTGACAGTTTTTAACAAAACAAATAAATAAACTGATGCAGTAGCTTGTCACCTTTATACATCAATTTTCTGGTGCTACTGCTCCTTGACTGAGTGTTGGTTATATATTTTGTTATTTTACCTGTAATGTTTTTACTGTAGTCTGATCTTGAAGATCTTGAGCTGTGCATGTCGGACGATGACGTCATCAATGACTCGTCAAAAATGACGTTTGCTCTCGAAGACAGTGATTCTACTCCTATGCGCTCATCAGGTAACTTCAGGCAGAAATAGAATAATAATTTCAACAATGACGTCATTCTAATCATGACGTCGTTATGAAAGGCAGTTATAATTGTTTTTCAAACTGCTTTCAAAAAACTCTCATGACAACAGTTTACATACGACTAAATTGTTTACACAAAATAGTTTCTACGGTTTCGTAAGCCTTGAGAACATTGAAGCGGCATTGCTAGTACTTCCTCTGCTTCTCGCACATCTTTCACCTTATTGCGTCATAAATTGCGTCGTTATTGAGAATACAAAGCACTTTGGATTTTTAAACGCATAATCTTTGAGTGTGTTTGCCGATACGCGACAAAAATCATAATGAAGGTGAATATAGCAGGTTTCGCGTGACCGCTGTACAGTAACATGAAACAGATCAGGTGCGATAAAAACTTGTCGCCTGTCGCGTGTCTGTAAACGCATCTTTATTATTTTTTGAGTTAAAGCAAGAGTTGAAGGAAATTTTAAAACTTTTTCGTGAGAAACTTCTGGCAAACAAATTTTTCGTTCTATATGTTGATGATTGGCGGATCCGGGTGAGGGGGGAGCTTCATTCTCCTTCTAAATTTTTGGTTAATCAATAATCATAGATGCACAAACCTGCACAAATAAACATTCTTTTAATTTCTCTTCCCCTCCTGAAAATATTTAGATCCGCCTCTAGGATAGTCAATAGAATTTTAAGTGCAGTGTAGGCTGAAGTTGTTTTAAGGAACATTTCACTTTAATCAAAAATTTTTCCACTTGGCTGCATCAGAAAACGTTGCTAAACTTTAAATAGATTGCGTGAAGTCATACAAACCGCAATGTGATGAAATGAGGAAGTTTTGCCTACAAACACGGGGAAAAAGTTAAATTTACTTTTGCACAAGATATAGTGTTTTGTTGTGTTTTGTTTATGGTTCAAGTCCGGTAAAAATTAAGCAGTTTCACAAAACGAAAATTCAAAATAAAGCAGCTAAAAATGGCAACGCAAAAATCCTCCATTTAAAAATCGATTTCAACAAAGCATTATTTTCTTTTTATCATTTTTGCAGCACTTCCTGGACAGGAACGACAGGTTCATTCACAAAGAGTTTTGTCAACCAGTCGATGGCGCAGTATTTAAAGATATAGCTGTTGATGCGAAAGGTCTTGGGTTTGATTTCCGGACCGTTCAAATCGGACATTATTGTCAACGGCTCGCCACCGCTGCTACGTTTTGTGTTGCTTAGGCACTACGCCTCCATTCGTTACACGCTTCGCCGTAATACTACTAGTATAACGAAGGGTTAATTTTTTCGTTCTTGCTACGAAACGTGTCAAAATATTACAAAATTTTAGCTATAAATAGTAAAGGTGAAAAAAGCAAAGAGAGGCCGCTGATAGGTACAAAATCAATCATCCGAAGACTGCCTTCTAGCGTTAATGACTTGTCTTGATACCTGTAGTGTTTTTACGAATATGGGTCTAAGCCAGGGGTCGGCAACCCCTGGCTGGCGTGCCAAAAGTGGCACGCCGGAAGGTTTTGCATGGCACGCGAAGCGATTCCATGCGCAAGTAAATTTTAAACTCTTAAGATTTAACAAATTCACCTTTGAAGTTATGAGCGCTTTCAGTGCTGTGGGCTCAAATGTCACTCAATTAAGGCATTTCTTAGCAAATAGGACATTCACCTACGTGAAGACCTCACTGACATTTTCAGAGGAAAGTGGGTACATGGGTACATCTACAGAAGTGTAAGCCTAGAATTGTTTTTTTTTTTGGCTCTTCACTGATACTTTCAGAGAAAAATATGACAAAACGGCAAAATCTATTTGTCACGCGAAGAAGTTTCTATTTTGACACTATCAAAAAATGGCAGGCTGCGTTGAAAAGGTTGCCGACCCCTGGTCTTAGCACATGCGTTGATAAAGGTCGTTTCTCACTTTGAAAAATGAAAGCTTGGAGTTATCTCTGGTCACTGGTCTAATACGAAACTTATCGTGTCAATGCTGAGCGCACGCGGAATCGTGAAGAAAAAACACCAAATAAGTCGCACGGTAGAGCATAAAAGGAAAAATTCAAGTCATTTGAAGTGCAAGAACGAAAGCGCTAGGACAGGGGTGGGCAAACTACGGCCCGCGGGCCGCATCCGGCCCGAGAGATCATTTTATGGGGCCCGCGGGCACTTACAGAAATATAAACTTTGCTCCTTAGTCCTTCCTGTAGAGATGGCATGGGCCGCTAAGAGACCCGCTAACGAGCCGCTACCAATTTTTGAAATCCCTTTCAACTTTCATTTTTCTGTTAAATGTGGTTGAACGTTCATAAAAGAATGGGCCTTGGGCAGGCTTGGCTTTGTTTTTGGGATGAGTTTCCGGGCCATGGGCGGTCCGGGTTGCAAAAAAGTCAGCCCGTGCCATCCCTACGACTCTGCCTTGCTGATATTAAGTGGAATATTAGGAACATTTGCGGACGTTTGAAAGAAAATTAGAACATCTGCGGACGTGAGGACCTTTTTTTGCTCTTCACTTGATTTGAAGTGGAAATCAGGACATCTGCAGTCGTGACGACCCTTTTTATTTTGCTCTACGAGTCAGTGCGGCCCTCGGCTTCAAAATTTTTTGCAATGCAGCCCTTTGTGCGAAAAGTTTGCCCACCCCTGCGCTAGGATATTTGCTTTGAATAGAAAATACCACCATCTCAGTGCTTGTTTAACTTAACACCGCAAATTGTATTGATTGTTGTAGCTTTGTCAGCGGTACCGCGCGCAGGTTGCAGATCCAATGTGAAGGGTTCGATTCGCGGCTGGAACGGATGGCTTTTGACATATTTCCCGGGTGGCTGCAGACTCGAAGAGCGCAAGCTCACTTAGCAGTTCTCCCTCAATTGCTGTTGAATTTTCAGTTTAATATAATTCGAAAATAATCTCAGTTGTAGTTTATTTTGATTAATTGTTATTTTAGCTTAATGCGATTCTGCTATTTTCAGGTTTTTCTTCATCATCAGTTGGAAATATATCTTCTTTTAATCGTCGCCCAACTAATTTGAAAATTAATCCGCAAAAACGTCGTAAGTAGATGAGATATTATAGAATTTACCTTGCTCGCTAACAGGCAAATATTGTATCGCCAACACAAAGAAATAGTGTTGTATGACGATACCAACAGTCAGCTGGACAGCATCACTGCTGGCTTCTAATGCGGTCTGTGCAACGGCCTGGGTGGTGAAAGGAATATCCCTCAGCCTCAAAGTTGCTTGCACTTGATCCCTAGTAAATGATGGGCTAAACGATGATACGCGAAGCCGAGGCAGAGGTGTTAAGGGTTGATTTACCTGATAATCAAACCCAGTGTTCCATCTCCAAAGCGAACGCTCTATTTTTTCGGGTTGGTTTGTCAATTGATTGTACGCACCGACCTTTCACTTTTTCCTTGCGGGGCGATAATTAAATTACTATAACTAAAAATTTCAATGGCAGCTCATTTCATTCACTTGTACTTTCGTAAAAAACGGTTCCAACGCTGACTCAGTCTCTGAACACTGGACAACCACTGTTTCGACTTTATTAGGTCTTAAGCGATGAAACTCGTACTAGACAAGAAGAAAATCAATTTAAGACTTTCGCATTGCTTTGTGTGTGGTACCTTCAAACAATAGTATCAATTTTATGAAGATATATTTAAAAATTAAACAGCCATCGGTCCCTCTCTGTAGGAATTAAACCCTTGAATTGCTTGTTTTGCAGGTTTGCCTTTGGAACTGCTGCCTAGCCCAATACAGAGTCCAAACGAAACGTATCAAAGACGAACTAGTTTTTTTGGAACGTTATTTTCTTCTTTACGAAACCCTTCAAGCATGCGTCGTTCTCAGAGTGCCTTGGTAGAAATATCCAGTCTCAATAAGACAGAAGTAGATGGGAAAACGTGGGGCCCCCATAAGGGAGCCATAGAAGAGGAAGATACTCCGTCCCTTTCTTCAACTCCTTTCCGTCGAACTTTCTCTGAAAGAAGAAATACTCCGGTAAGCACATGCAAGGCAGGCTATTGTAAACCTGTAAGATACAGTAATGGACAAATAACAGTGGGTCGGAGCCAGAACTGTCCTGGACTGGAATCGGAGCTTAGTTTAACGTCAAAACTGTAGTCGGAGTGGATTGACTGATTTTTTCGGTCATTCAAGTCCTTGTCGTGAAAATGAACTGAAGTCATGTTTGTAGACGTGAGAAGCAGGAGTCAAAACCAGAGTAGAAGTTTTGATTTCTGGCTCGCACAGGATCCGGAGCTAGAATGGGAGTTTTTTCATTTGGATTAGGATTGAAGTTAGAGTTTCAAGAAATAGACTTTGGACGTCTCTAGTCGGAGCTGTGGTCTGTTTTTCATAATAGCTTGCAATTTGCCTTAGCAAGTTGAACATAGTGAAACCTTGCTGCATACGATTAGAGAAAAGAACGTGATTCTGCTAGTCTGGTTGTTCGTGTAAACCATCTTTAGGATGGCCAAAATTCACTATTTCAACCTCTTAGATGCAAACAATGTTTTCCATCTGTTGTGTCAACGCTAATTAATTACTGTAGGCTTAGCTTGAAGTCGGCGACATGGCCTGGCGGTAGCGCGCGCAGGTGACAGATCCTTCGTGACTGGTTCGATTCGCGGCTGGAGCCGATCGCATTTGACATATATAGCGAGTGGCTGCTGACTCGAAGAGCGCAAGCTCACTTCGCAGTTCTCCCTTAATTACTGTTGAATTTTCAGTTCAACATAATTTGAGAACAACCTCTGTAATTTATTCATTATGAAACATATGTTTAGGATAAGCCGAAGCCAGACGTAGGTCGATTATCACTCACTCTTGATGAGGTCATGCACATTCGTGAAGTTCTATCTCGTGCTCAGATTGAGAAACTACAATCATTGCCTGAGATATATCAAGCTCTAAAGAATGAAAAGGTGCTGACCATAACCGAAATTACAAATGCATTTTACCGATCAGACGGTCAATGGAGCATCTGCCTCGAGCGGCAGACTCGCGTTTGATACCAAGTCTGCTTAAATCAAAAAGTGGCAACCACAGCTTCTCTGTTGGACGTTCAGCATTGGAGGGACGGCGGGGAGAGCCAGCTGAGTCGTTGGATAGGCACTGACAATTATCCGGTTCACATGTCCAACTTTCGTTGGTTTTGGGCCGAGGTTGTTGGTTCTAGTTTCTGCATCATAACAATTTTTTGATGTCATGATTAAAAAGAGTGATTATGACATCGAAAATTGATTATGATGCAATAAATAGAACCGAGAACCGTGGGCCCAGGTCCTCAAAAATGAACATGTGGATAGGGTAATGGTTCTACTTTTGGGTGGTATACACCGGTGGGTAACAACTCCTGAGCGAGTTGTTATAAAACTTCCGTCGTTTTCTTCAACAATAGGATAAATGTTTTTGCATCGGTGTTGGTGAACTACTGATGTAACCTTCATCACAACATTTCACATTTTGTAATACCAAATATAACTTTGCTTCGACGAAACAAAGCGAACCGGATCAAACCTTATTTAATTTACGACTTGGCGTAATAGAGTTGTGCTGGTGTTCAAAATCGTGCAGTACGGTTAGTTTCGTGGCTGCTGCATATTTCTTGATATGTTTACTGTAATTTGAAAAGCTTAGGCTCATTTCATCTTGCACTGCTCAACTCTTAGTTTAATGTTTTGTAAATGGACTGTTATTCCATACCTCCTATGCTTGACTTGGCGTTACATCACTACTTGGTGACTGTATGGCCGATTCTGATTGTTGGTAAGACTGTAAAAACTTTAATATACTATAAATTAAATTGCTCTAACGGTATGTTTTTTAGATATGTTTTATCTGTCGTGAGAAGCGCTTCTTCATATTTTCGTGGTCTTATACGTGCCAGATATGTAAACGAAAAGTGTGTGGAAACTGTAGTACAAAGGTTAGAAGAATTTTAAGACGATGGTGATGAATAATTTCAGGCGTTTAAAGAACCAAATTTAAGTCGTAAATATGAAAATCTGATCCTCAGAATCAGGAAAAATAATGGAGGGCAACAGCTTTCTTTTCTATTTCGGGCCCTTGCTTGTCCATATTTAGTCCCCATTTGTCCAGACACCTAGCATTTTCCCTAAACAAAATGTGCGCTGACAAATTTTGGTTAGGTCGAGTATTAAAGATGCATAATTTAAGGATATAATAATGATAATTTGGAAAGCACATTAGCGTTTTTTCGTGATTGAAATTTAGATCACAGGCGCTTAAGAAAAACAACAAAAACCGTAAAAATGGAAGCAGTAGAATTAAATACAGTAGATGAAAATGCGTAGTTTTCATATAGGAAATCTGTATTAAGATCTGTATCACTGCTAAAACCTATTTTTCAATTTAATATAATATCCTATTAGGGTATAAGCTGTGTCAATGTGTTGTGTATCAATCATAATCATGCTTTCCCGATTAAATCTAGCGACAAAAAATAACACAAAAGTGTTCTCTGTTAACGTGAATGATCTAAGGAAAAAGATGCCTGCTTTTTAATTTTTTTTGTGAAATAATTGTAGGATTAGCAAACATCTGTGAATTCGTAGGGATCATCTGTACTGATCAACAAAAATCGCAAAATGATATATTCTAGGTTTTACTTTTTAAATATCTAGTCTCATTACTCGTCCTTGTCAAAGTTGATTTTGGATAACATCTGTTATGACTTTGTACTGCCTGTTATTTATTTTTGTTGTTTCGTTTTTAGTTATTTTCTTTTCCTCTATATTTTGCCAATGTACCACTATTGCGTCTGAATTAAACATTGAAACAAATAAATAAACACTAGAAAACATCATTGATTGTTTATTTTTTTTAGATCCGATTTCCTATGGACAAATTCATTGAAACTCCTGTCTTTTCACTAGGACCTGCATTTACTCCAATCATGTTAAAAAGGAAAAGTATATTCAAGTGAGTGGTATCCTTCTGTGGCTCAGTTGATTGGTAGATTGCTATCGGTGCAGAAGGTCTAGAGTTCGATTCCCAGGCCGGTGGAATCGGATGCAGTGTCGTCAACGGCCCGCCACCTCTGCGATGTTTCTTCGGAGCTGTGTTGCCAAGGCGCTAAACCCGGAAATGGGTCCGGCCACTCGTTGCACGCTTCGGCGTAAAACTGCCAGTATAATGAAGATTTGATTTTTTTGTTTTTGCAGTAGCGTAGGTCTCTGGTCTATTTTTTTATCCACTTTCAATCCGGTTTTCTCCGCCCTGGATTTGCTCCTGCCCGCACCGATAACAATGTCCCTTAACACTATGCCAACCAGCCGATTTGGCTTCAGCATGATGTAATGCAAATTCTGTCACAGCTGCTTTGAAATAACAGCACGTACTGCACTTGCACAGTTTGGACACTTCACTTTAAAAACGAGGGTTCGGTTTCAAAAGAGGGGGAGTTTCTACTCCCCAATCCCCCTCCCCCCTGGGTGCCCACTGGACTTCACCATGGCTCTTTCAGTTCTTCTCAAAATTGCCATTTCAGTCTCCCTCAAACACCACGTCTCACTTCCATATAACATTGCTGATCTTACGCAACTGCGATAAACCATCCCTTTCATTCTCAAAGAAAACCTTCTCCCACGTAACAACTCTCTGCATTCTCTAAATTTTATCCATCCGATCCTAACTCTTGATGTCACGGCAGTTTCTCATCCACCATTAGCATTCAGCCTGTCTCCTAAGTAACGAAATCCCTTCGCAGTCTCCACTTCATCGCACAATACCTCCACTGGTTCTTCCGTGCCATCTCCAACATCTGCGCATTTTGTACAAACAAAATGTCTCGCGGAACTGCATGTATTAATTACGAATCCATTTTACAACATCTGAATTTGATTCAATCCCAACAAGGTGCTTTTTAGCAAAAGATCTTGTTTTTGGTTCTAGTGTCGACTGATCAAGTTCAGGGCGGTATTTCTGCACAGATTTTACAACAGTAGCATCGGTTAATGTTTAATCCAGGTATGCTTAACAAACCTGGAGTCTTGACAAACCCTTAAGCCTTTCGAAAAGGTGCAGCTTCAAGGAGTCCATATACCCAAACACAAATACAGGAAATCTACTTGCAGGACTTTCAATATTGGCCGTTACATATTTTTTATGAAGGAATACACAGTTTCATTGTAATATTTAGAAATTCGCAGCAGCCTCCAAAAAAGGATAAAAATCACGGTTCTAATCGGAATTCGTGGACTGAGCCTGTGTTCCAAACTCTTTGACGCATTGGCATATGAAGCTAGTTTTTTAAACAAATGTTCCTAGCATTGGTCCAGTTAAACACCAAATTTGAAGGAACTTGTTTAATTTGGAATATCTTATTGCAGGTTTTTTTAAAGAAAATATTCGGCGCCCAAAACAGATGTATAGAAATCCAAAATAAAAAAAGTTATTTTCCTCCTAAATTTTCTTGATACTGTGATACTGTAGTGGCTATAGACGGCGCTATAGGCGCGGATGTCTGGGGTTCGATTCCAGGCTCGGTAAAATTGGACACAGTGTTGCCAACAGCTCGCCAGTCGTCACCGTTGCCACGTTTGGAGCTGTGTTGCTCAAGCGCTAAGCCGCAGAGATGAGCCCCGCCACCCATTACAATACAAGCTTCGGCGTAATAGGCCTACCAATGGGTATAGCGAAGATTTGTTTTGTTTTTTTTATTTGAGGCCTGGTCCTTGAAACGCTCTATAAAACCCTGGCCTATTTTGAAAATTAAGCTTTTAAAGTTCTGTTTTATGAATTGCAGGCAGTCTGCGCAAACCTTACCTCACTGTGATCAATCAAGCAGAACAACTCAATCATCGTCACGTGTTAAGAAAATGAACGTTTGCCGCGATTGCAACATAATGATTTCATCAGGAACATTAACAGATTGGAAATAATATTTCTCTAGTGCTTCATTCACGTATTTATGCTGCTCAAACTCGTCAGCCGTTTTCGCAATCGCAAACAAAAGTTTCCAGCCAAGCTAAACGTTTTTCAGGTTAAGTAGTCAAACTTTTAATACCTCTAAATCGATATGGCGTGGTATTACCAGTAAAGAATGATAGAGGTACAATTAAGGGAGCGAGCACAAAATTACCCATTATATTGTTCGACTCCGCGAAATGCTCTTTCAACGTATGCATTTGGTTTCGATCTAGTTGTTTCAGTTATTGAAACATTTCAAAAATGTCCGCAGCCAAATCGACCTAAAGTGAAGTTTTCAAAACTTTGTGATGTCTTGAACTACAATTTTGGCGATGCCTAGAATTGCAGTATATACTATAAAACCTCGAAAATACTTTGCTGTAGCTCGAATTTCAGATGCTTTTGCGAAAACTGTGTTTCTGTCAATAAATTTTCAATTCTCTTAAGTTGCAATATTATTTTTTCTTTTTTTTAGTATTTACGAACTCTGCTTTTTTGTGTTTCGCTATTTAATAAGTTACGAGCAAAATATGAACACGTAAAGGGTACAAGCTAGAACTGTGGATTCTACTATTTACGTGAGTTTGCGAATTTAGTCAACATAAAAGTAGCCTATACGCACCAAACCCTTATCAATTTCAATCATCAGAAATTTTTATCAATAACGATTGAAAATTAGGATTTCTAGATTCTTCAATTTCTTTAAAATATAAAAACCATTTTAAATGAGTGATACAGTTTGTGAAAAATATTTCTTCAACATGACGAAGTGTTACAAGCGCTGACTGGTTGTTTAAGTTATAGGCCTATATGCCTGCCATACTTGGTCTGATAATGAACAATCGCAATTAGTAATCAGAATTAAAGCTGCTTGAACCAGAAAATTAATACCGGTATTAAATTTTTTCATTGCATCCGGTACTTATGTAAGCGTGCGAAAAGCCGTTAGAAAACAAAGATACTCGTTAGAAAATGTTGAGGTGCTGTTTATTGCTCACATCTTCCGATTAGTGTCGATTTTGTTGCTGCACCAACTTGTTGTCAATGCCCACGATTTATTTTATTACATCACACCAGCACTGCATTGAGTATTGTTGATCAACCCAGTAGGATAGCCAGAGTTTAATTCACATATTGTAACGGTAAATCATAGAATAGCGATTTGACGCATTAGCTGCGAAGCGCAGTGAGTCCGGCATATAAGCTTACATCGCAGTTATGATAGCAATATTTTTTTTAGCAAAGTCTATCAGGCCTAATAGATAGTCTTTTGTTGCCACCCAATTTGTATTTTTGATTAGTGATATGGTAAGGCTTAATTATCAGCCTAGAAGAGCAAAGCTACGATTATTGTCGGAAGTTTTTTATTTTTAAACATCACAGGGCACATAGATGAAAACTACCGTTGAGGCAATTCTATAACGAACGAGACTGTAGCGCAGGGGTGGCCAACCTTTTCATTCCATGCGCCAATATTTTTCACCCTTAATTTAGATGCGCCACATCAAGCATCCATTTCTTTTCAGTTCTTTAAAACGAGGGCGTGCAATATCGCTGAAGAGCAAACAAAAGGTTCTTCACTTCACGCCCTTAAACAGTGGTGCTCCCAGGATTTGGCAAAGGGGGGCACAACCGGGGGTTTGGTGGTGAAACCCCCAGTTGCCAACGGATTTTTACGGTTTTCATATAAAAAAACACTCATTTTAGCACACTTTTTTTATCGAAAAAGGGCGTGCAGTGAGTGCAGTCACTACGGATAATGCAAAAATATTTTCGCAGCTTATGTCTAAAATAAATCACAAGCTTGGCTAAAATGATTGATTGATGATGATGATTGATTTCTTCATCTTTATCCTTCTATCACGAGAAAGCGGCGGAGGCGCTATGCGTAGGACGAATCCAGACTCGCTTAGGAGTTGCCTTTGTTTTCAAGTTTTTCCGGTTGAATTTTCTTCTGACTTCTTTAATTTGCTACTTACCAAATTCCACCAAACACAGATAATCATCGTGAAGCAACTTATCCAAGGACGCATCAACAAGACTAGGTTGGGAGTTGAACCATTAACCTTGCGATCATGATCGTAGTAAAATCGACGCTCCAAACCACTGCGCCACGCTGCCAAAATAAGTAAAAGCAGGCTACAACCATTATTAGTTTGTGAAATTATAGATTGAAAGTTAGGTTTCAGCACCTTATTACAGGGCCAAGGGGGGGGAGGGGGGCATGGCACCGTGGCTTCCCTGCGTGCGCCTATGCCCTCAGACGTCTTGTTTTCCACTGACAATGTCGGTGGAGAGCAGAAAATGAATAAAGGTCTTCACGCCATCAGATGTTTTGTTTTCCACCGAAAAATATCGGTGGAGGGCAAATAAAATAAAATAAACAAAAAATTAGTGAGTAGAAATGGCTTGTCATCAAAAAGGCGCAATGCGCCACTTCTAAGTAGTCATTGCGCCACTTATGGCGCATGCGCCATACATAGGTTGGCCACCCCTGCTGTAGCGGATCATGGTTGAAAAGATTTAGTATTCAGTTACATATTTATGCTCCTATCACGAGAAAGCGCTATAACGAGCGCGCTTAGGAGTTGCCGGCCATCTGTCTGCCACAGTCTTTGGTCACACCAAGATGGGGGAATCCCGCGGAGTGCCTTTCCCAAGTAAACTTTGTCGGCTTGCTCTCTGCACAGTCCCTTTAATGCTGTGCGTCAATCAGGGAAGTTGTAAATACCAATTTTAAAGTCATTGGTTTGAACCGACTCTGTATCAAATTCAAGACTACAGCTCCAGAGGCGGATACTTTTACCACTCGGCTATCCAAGATGTTAAGAGTCTATGGTTTGCACTTCAAGTCAAGTCAATTTATTCACCAAAAACGCAGCAAGACGACGTTCTGGTAAGTGATAGCGAAAGACACAGAAGTCACCACAGTCCACGACACTTTGAACATTAGATTGTGCGTGATTAGCGGCAGATACAAGACACGTTCGGTAGAAAATTTAAGAGCAAAAAATACTATTAAAGTAAAGATTTGACTGTTGACACGGTTACACTCAAACAAAATTATCGCTGTAAAATAATAACCAGAGTCAGACTAGCACATAGCAGTAGCCTATTGATAAACATAGAACTAATTCTGAAAAAGCTTGGTCATAAGCACGTAAGACCTTCGCGAAAAAAGACAAAATACACAACAAGGGTAAAAAGGGAGAAGGAGTATCGAAACATTCTCAGTATGTTACAGCCAATATTACATTAGGGCACAGCAGCAAAAAAAAAAGAAAACACAATTTACTGAAATTACATGGCAGTAGAGCAACACTCATAAACGCAAATTTACCGAAATTACGTGGCAAAAGAGCAACACTCTTAAACACATGGGCTGAAGTGAATTTGATTCACCCAAAACTTACCGGTACTGTAGCTAAAATTACAGTAGATTGTTTATTCAAGAAGCGTATTTTTTCAGGGCATTAATTTTACGTCTTTTCAAACTTAAAAATGCAGCTTGTTTTTGTTCTATAGGCAATTTACTCCATATGATATTTCTTAAGCTTTATGTTCTGTCATTTTTTTCTTCCATTCAGTATAAGAATAAGTGTGAAAAAAATTTTTTTTACTTTTTTGATGTGTATAATGATGATGAATAGAATTCAAACTGGAGAAGTAACTGTCAAAATAATTTGGCAGCATATTGCTACTGTATCTAAATAAAAATTTGCCATACTCCATATCAATCATGTCATCTTAATTTTAAAATTCCAAACTCAAAGTAAAAAACATTTACAGAAAAGCAACTTGGGCGGAATAAACTAGCTCGTAAAAACGGCTTTGAAGAATTTTAATTTTATAAAGTAGGTGTTTTGACGCTCTTCCCCAATTTATTAATGAACGTTGCAAGACCGAATGAAACATACTGTAACAAATTAGTTTTAGAGTAGAGAGGGGATCTACGTAATGCCTCAGTTTAAAAATCATGCCACAAGCTCTAAAGAGTTTTACGCTGATTTGCTCTGTAGCCTATATGGTTGCCATGTGAGTTAGTTGTCCAAAATAACTCCGAGATATTTGACGCTATTAGTTAGAGGAATATTATTATGGTTAACTATCACTTCAAACTTTGTTGAATTCTGCATATCATTGCCGATCATCATGAAGTAGCTTTTTTAGTAATTTAAAATGATTTTGATTTGCTGCGACCATTTATCAACTTTAATTATTTCCTGAGAAACCTCTTGTTGAAGAAATTGAATGCTGTGTGGCTCATGTGTGGTATCGTCCGCGAATAACGAAGTTTCAAATTTGGAAACATTGGGTAAATCATTTACGTACAAACTATGTTTGTCGACCCCAACCCCCTCTAACCCCCCGACCTCAACCCCCCGACCCCAACCCCCTGACCCCAACTCCCCCGGCCCACCCCCCCGACTCAACCCCCCTAACCCCAACCCTCCCGACCCAACCCCCCCGACCCCAATTAACCTATCACCGTTGTGTGGCGAATCTTCCACATCGGCACTGTTGCAAACATTTGTTCGACGCTTACTCTCAAATTCTCGGTCACATTCGTATGTCTCACCTATTGGGTGGCTAATCCTCCATGTGGCGAATCCTCTGGCAACCAAAAAATCCATGTATTCCTGCCGGAACAAACTCCTATTCCGGTCCATGGACAACTCTGATCTGGTGCCATTGTCAACGCTAAAAAACTTGTGCTCCTTTGGTTCGAATGCACCAACGTTGGTTAACTTAACACCGGTTAAGTCTTAACCGCGGTTAGTTTAACCGGTATGCACCAACTATTCCGAGGTTGTGGTTAGCTAACCGACATTTTGCGCAAAAAATTGCTGAGTCACGATATAGGTTTTCAACGACATTGAACGGAGCCATAGGCTAATTTGCTTTCATTTTTAGATTAGCTTGTTTTTAGATTTTTAGATTAGATTTATTTTAGATTAGCTTTTTTTTAGATTTTTAGGTTAACTTGTTTAATTTGCTTTGCTTTTCTTTAGAAAATAAATTAACCGTGGGTTAACCAACATTGGTGTATTCAGAGATGGGCCAGATCACTACTTTTGGTGATCTTGAAGATCAAGATTACCAAAGCATCATGATCTTGAAGATCAAGGTCAGATCACGTTCTTGATCTTAAGATCACGATCTGATCTTGAAGATCAAGATTATGCCCATCCCTGGGTGTGTTCGACTCTAAATCACTTGCGAAGGCGGTCCTAGTGCTCCTGCAGGTTTTAGCAATACCAGTGCAAACCAGTTTCAAAATTTAAATGGCAATTCTGTAACGATCCAGTCAAGCATGAAAGTAAAATAACTCTAAAATCAAGCGCCCCCGACTAGGCTACAGTACAGAATCATGGTTGCCAGATGGGATTATTTTAGGTCCAAATTCGTGAAATTTGGATCTATTTATTATCTTGTTTGGACCAAAAAAAGTTATTTGGATCTTTGGACAAATTTGAAGGAAAGTTTGGACATTTTAAAAGTACCGTACGTATTGCCAGGGGCGGATCTAGAAAATTTTGGTGGGGGGGCGATGCAGTTTTGAATTACCGTAGGTTGAATGTCAACCTGTTAAGTGAATGCAAAGATGTTGATCTGTCAATCCCGAAAAAGAGTGTAAATAAGCGCTTGTTTGAAAATGTGTGCATAGGAGGAAAGTGTATTCAGAACTTTTAGACACCACATTTTGACTTTTTTTAATCGTAGGCCTACCGGTATTTTTTCTGGCAAAGTCAAATTTGAAGCAAATATAGAAATAAGAAAACAAAAAGGTAGTGTCTATTTTGCTGTTAATGGGGGTTTTTAAGCACCATTTTGTGCTAGATTGCCATGACTTCTCGACAGTTCAATGGATAGAGCACAGCGTATAAAGGGAAGCGCTGCACTAGCTTTGGGTTCGATTTTCGTTGTGGCTTCTATTTGTTTTGTTTCACTGGCTTTGGTTCGCAGGTTCGGATCACTTTGGTTTGGATTAGTGTGATTGCGGTTAACAATTGGGTTCGTGAAGTCAGTAGAATAGAATAAGATGCATATAATATTCGTGTGACATGGGGTTATGTAGCTGCGGCAAAATAGACCTAAAAGCTACCAGTATTATGTCGTTAACAGCAAAGTAGACTCTGCCAAACAAAAATGATTCTAGGAGGGTCCTGGGGCATGCTCCTCGCAAAATTTTTGAAAAAATTACTGTAGCCTAGACTAGTGTAACAAGTTCTGCTCCATACTGGTATCTTCTGAGTTAACGAAAAGATTGGTGAGGACTCTGGAGGTTGTTCAGTGTTAATCTACATATTTTGCTGCATAAGTTGAGCAAAATAATCAGATCATTTTGTTGCAGAAGTGAAATTGTGCAAATTACGAAGTACTGATGTTATCAGTAATTGCATTATTCTGAGAGAGGACTTCTATCGGTAGAACTAAACACAGTATGGGACCGTATGGGCCCTTATGGGACCGTATGGGCACTTATGAAACCGTATGGGCACTTATGGGATCGTATGGGCACTTATGAAACCGTATGGGCACTTATTGGACCGTATGGGCACTTATGGGACCGTAAAGGCGCCGTATGAGACCGTGTGGGCTCTATGGGACTGCATGGGCACCGTATGGGCTCTTATTGAACCGTATGGGCACTTATGAAACCGTATGGGCACTTATGGGACCGTATGGGCACCGTATGGGACCGTGTGGGCTCTTATGGGACTGTATGGGCACCGTATGGGCTCTTATTGAACCGTATGGGCACTTATGAAACCGTATGGGTAAGGGTTAGGTTAGGGTTAGGGTGCCCATACGGTCAGGGTTAGGGTTAGGGTGCCCATACGGTCCCATACGGTCAGGGTTAGGGTGCCCATACGGTTATACGATCCCATACGGTCAGGGTTAGGGTGCTCATACGGTCCCATACGGTGTTTAGTTCGACCCAGGACTTCCATCAGTGTTCCTTCTAGAGTGAGAAATTTGAGAAAAATGCAAAATTTTTGGGCAAATTTTACTGATTTTGAACCAGAAATTAATATTATAAAATGCAGAACTGAAAAAATTAAACGAAAAACTTGAATATTTTAATGCAAGGCTGTAGCTTGTATCTTGGAAAAGCAAGTTTAATGCAAAAAATTTGTAAAAGGGATTCTCAAAATAGTGAAATTTTTGGGCAAGAATTTCAATGAATTTATTATTTGGGCAAATTCACACTGGTCAAAATCCTAGAGGAAACACTGACTTCCATAGAAATTCGTTTTCGTGCAAATGTAGATCATGAATAAAATATTGGCAGTGTCTATTTTGCTGTTAACAGCTAGATCCTGATTGACCTGCGTCAATATGATTACGCATGACTGATTTTAAGCGAGGCCCAAGGTGAGAGTGCATTATCTGTAAATTAGGCAATCAGGTTATACTGCCAGCAAAATAGCCAGTAGACACTGCTTTTTGCCAGTGCAGATGTTGATTTGCTCTATGTGTTTGCAGAAAAAAATGTTTCATGTAAAAATGTAAAACAATCGCCAATGGTTGTCACCATTGTGACGTTTTTTTTGGAGCTGTGCCTGTGCAGTGTGTTGCCCAGGTGCTGAGCCATTGAGATAGACCCTGCCACTCGTTTCACACTTGCAGGTTTGGGAGTAATGCAGTGAGTGTATATAATAAAGAATTGATTTAATTTTTTTGAAATACTCTTAAAAAACAAAAGCAATGCACTCTTTCTCTGTTGTAGAGCATTTTTAAAAACTTAGTCTGAATTGTAGTAATTTGATTGTTGATGTTAAATGGCAATTGCAGCAATTATGGTGATTGACACTAGTATCTATATAATTTGGTCGCCATTAACATTTGAAATACAGGACAACTTACAAAGATGAGACCATTGCTGCTATCATGTTTTAACTATTTGTTTTGTGTGATACCGGTATGGTGTAGATACTGGTAAGTATTGGTTAACAGTCAGCATCTGTCATGGCCTACTCTAGTAACACTGCTGACACAGCACAGGAGGAGGGGTAGAGACCAATATGCCACATGCCTCAAAAAGTTGTGGCACATGCCCCGAAAAGTTATGGAACATGCCCCGAAAAGTTGTGGCACATGCCCCGAAAGGTTGTGGCTTATTCCCTAAAAGTTGTGGCACATGCCCTGTAAAGATGTGGCAGATGCCCCAAAAAGTAGTGGCACATGTCCCGAAAAGTTGTGACACATGCCCCGAAAAGTTGTGGCACATGCCTTGAAAAGTTTTGACACACGCCACGAAAAAACAGGGCATGTGTCGCGGCTATTTGTAGCAGTGCCCCATACTTTTGTGGCATGTGCCACAACTTTTTGGAACTTGTGCCATAGCTTTTCGGGGCATGTACCACAACTTTTTATGGCATGTGCCACAACTTTTTGTGGCATGTGCCACAACTTTTCAGGGCATGTGCTGCAAACTTTTTGGGGCATGTGCCACAGCTTTTCAGAGCATGTGCCACAACTTTTCGGGGCATGTGTCACAACTTTTTGGGGCATGTGCTCCAGACTTTCGTGGTAGGTGCCACAATTGTTTATAGCATGTGCCACAACTACTTGTGGCGTGTACCCGATGTTATTGTGGCATGTGCCCCACATTTTGTGGCATGTGCCCCACATTTTGTGGCAGGTGCCCCACATTTTGTGGCACGTGCCCCATATTTTAAGGCATGTGACATGTTAATCATTACTGCTGTTGCTGCACAGGTTACAGTTCCTACGGGAAGGGTTGCATTTATGCTGGAGTCAATTATGCTTAACGTATATTTCGGGGAGCTGCAGACTAGAAGAGCGCAAGCTTGCTTATCGATCTTTCTCTAATACTGTTGAATTTTTCAGTTCAATTAATAGTTTGAAGAAATAACCTCGGTTATTTATTAGCTATCGTATTTTTTTAGCAACAATTTAGAAAGATGCAAAAACTTTGGATAAAAAATGCCCACATATTTTATGAAAGACTTTTTTGCAACGCATTTTTTGTGGTTGGTTTGAATGTCTGTGGGTAAAGTTAATTTGCATTTTCTCTTCCAGAAAATCGAAATCAGGGGATTATAAGGCAGTACTTGGGGATGCAGTTTTTGTTGTTTAACGCACTTTTCTTTGTTTTGTGTCTACAGGCAGTAGCTACTAATACATTACACTGTTAAAATTATATGTGATTGTTTTTTGCAAATTGCATGTTATTTACTGTTATTGGTGTTGGAACTTGGACCACTGGCATTGGTATACGTTGTTGAACAAGATATAAATCAATGTCTTCTGATCAACTGCCTTTCCCTTGTTCTACAACTGGCAAAACTCCTATATTTCCATCTGAGATCAAACAGAATGCAAAAATCGTTCTTGTTAAACAACATCCATGTTCTTTCTGTGCTAAGACATATCCAACGGCAAGTCGATTGAAGAGACATCTAGTAACTCATACTGGGGAACGTCCTTTCGTATGTGTTGAGTGCTGCAAATCGTTTGGGACCTTAACTGGTTTGAAACAACACCTGAACACTCACAATAAAGAACGTCCCTACGTGTGTGTTTATTGTTGCAAATCATTCGCATCGTTTGGAGGTTTAAATCAACACCATAGAACTCACACTGGTGAGCGTCCATACGTTTGCAAGGATTGTGGTCAAACTTTTGTCCAACAATCTCATCTTACACAACACATGAGGATTCACACTGGTGAACGGCCTTACTCATGCCCCGTTTGTCACAAATCATTTAGGCAAAAAGCTAATTTGACAATGCACGCAGCCATGCATAGTGATGAACGTCCATTTGTGTGTGAAGTATGTGAAAAAGCTTTTGCTCATCCATATCATCTTACACAGCATATTAAAATACATTCTTGCTCAATTTGTGGTGAAACTTTTGCAAAAAAGTCCCATTTAAAGAAACACTCTGAAATGCACGGTCAACAAGATTTCTAGTTACTCATCCTATTATTTATTAAGTATCGGTAATTGTATAACAGTACAGCAGATGCATGAAAAGCAGCATTTGCGTTTTAGTGAATATTGTGTTATTCTCAGATGCTTAGTGGTATTTTTGATCATAAATATATTAGTTCAGTAAATGGCAGGTATGCAAATCAAATTTTTGTTGCCCTGCTATCCATTTTTTTTTTTTTTGGTGCTAAAAATGATTGATTTAGTTTTTATCCTGCTCTGAAACGCAATGGTGCTACATGTTGGGGAAATCCCGTTTGGCGTTTGTGATGTCATTTTTTTCGAATTGTTCTTTTTTGTTGCTTACTCTTCCGAAATTGTGATGCGTTATATCCAAAAGCAAAAATAGCAAAGCTTGGTGGAAGTATATGTATCAAATGATCGGTAAATGCACAATTTGCTAAATCCTTGAGAAACTGTTTTTCACAGAATTGCTATAGCGATCTCAATTGTTTTTTTTTTTTTTAATTACCTTCTTAGTAACTGTGAGGTAGTCGTTTTCTTATATCATCGCGTAAAATCGTTGTAGTGTTTTCGTAAAATTACAGTATTTTTATTTTGTCGAAAAGAAATACGGACTAGCATTGTTCATCAATTTTCATAATGTGTGATGATGATTACATTATCATATTAATATTGTTTAAGCAAACACACTGCCCTGTAATCAAGGCCTCAAGCTTGAATAAAGGATATTGTTCACATATAGTATGGTATATATGATGAGTCGATGCTACGCTCATGCTAGACATCCATTGGTAATAACGTTTTATAAAAATGCATCCAATGATTTTTAAGAGCGGGCTAATTGTCTTATCGTCATGTCAAAATGAAATAGTTGGATAGTTATTAACACTGTGCCCTCTATTGTGGTGCGAAATTTAAGAAAAATGAAAAATTTTGGGCAAATGTTCCAAGTTTTTTTGAGCTTGTCGTCTGAAATGGTGAATATTGTCTGAATTTGAATCAAAGTTATCAATATTTTGGTGCAAAAGAGAAGTTATAGCATATGCTCTGGAACTCAACTTTGTAGCAAAAATTGCATCAAACTTTCTTTGAACCCCCCAAATCTGTGGGAAAAATTTTTATTAAAATCTATATTTGGGCAAAGTCGCACTTGCTAAAAACTTAGAGGGAGCAATGGTTTTGAACCTTTTGGAAGACATTGTCGACTGCTATGATTGCTAGCTGTCTTGATAATACAAATTGACAATACGTGGCTTAATGATTTATCTGTTAGAGTTACCATTCATCCTGCTATCAAAAAGTATTCGGCGATAGTAGTAATGGGTTTCGCTGCTTTAGTTACCGGTACCGGTGCTAGTTTTATCGTTGTGTGATAATTACACTTTGTATTTTTTGTTGTTCGTTGCTTATTTATAATCCTATCAAAGAAAAGTGATCAATGCGCTGTATGAGCTCGCTTAGGAGTTGCCAGCCATCTGTCTACCACACCAAGATGGGAGAATGCCGCTGAGTGCTTTTTTCCAACGGCACAACAAGTAAGCTTGCCGGCATGTTCTCCACACTGTCCCTTCAATGCTGAGCGTCAAGCAGGGAAGATATGAATACCAATTATAAAGTCATTGGTTTGACCCGACTCGGAATTAATCCTAAGTTTGCAGTTTCAGAGGCGGACGCTCTTACCACTCGGCCATGTGAGCTGTTACATTTTTAAAAGTGTTTAACGATAGAGGACTTCGAATTAGATTATCGTTGAAACGTTATGAATGGCAACAACTTTCAGCTAACTTTTTTTTAGCAATTGAGTATACTTAGATCAAAGAGGTAAAGGGGTTAAAGCCTTGGTTACTCACATTTCGCGAATTTTGTACACCAGTGTTATTAATCTGCAAATATTTTTTGGTTACTTCTGTCAATTCGATTTGGTAAATTGGTGTGTTATAACCAGAGATGGGCATTTATCGCGATAATTTATCGGCGATAACTTTTTATCGATTATCGTTATCGCTCAAAATAGTTTGGATTTATCGATTACCGTTATCGCTTTTGTTGAATATTTTGTCATCGCCGATAAATTATCGCGATAAACGATCTTTTATGCACGCAGTGTTTAAACTTCAAAGTTACTGAGTTGGCGCTATGGAAAAAACACGGTGTCCATTAAGACTTGTTGTAATTTTTAAAAACTATTTCTTTGTTTGGCTTAATTTCACGGCAGAGTCCGTGATCTGCTCTCTTTTCTTGAAAAATGCAGAAAAAAAAAACATTTTGCAATTTGACTTACAAAAAAAAACTTTGTCAAAACATCGAAAAATTACCGCAACATTTATCGGAAAAATTTATCGATTATCGATATCGCTTTAAAAAATTGAGATTTATCGATTATCGGTATCGCCCAGGGCTTTTTTGAAGTTATCGATTATTGTTATCGCTTTAATGCAGAAAGGTTTATCGTGCCCATCACTGGTTATAACATCTCTTGATTCTCGAGTATGCTTGACAGTCATGTTTTTCAATGTTTCAGATGCTTATCAAATTGGCTATTGCATCAAATTTATCGAACGTTTTTATTACTTATAAGATTCCATCATTATGTTGATTTTTCAAATTTTACTTGCTTGCAGTAGTTGACATTGTACCGGTATTATCTTTTCCGTTATAATTGCAATTCATTGATTGTTATATTGTGCATGACAAACGGTAAAACGCTTATTATTTTTATATTTTCAGGATAAGATACATATCTAGTCAGAAGTTGCAAGTACAGTAGTTCTGGTAGTGATACACAGTGTTGGCTATTGCTTGTTCAAAATGCAATGAATTTATTTGTTTTGAAAAGTTTCTCTGTCAGCCATGAAAACGAACAAATCTAACTTTTGCCGTGACTGCAGTGAAAATTTCATGCTTCACTCTGTTCCGTAAAGGCATGCAAGAATACATAACAGCAGTAATCTTGAACGACCGCATGAATATGCTCAACGTGATCAGACCATTTCGAATTTAGCCATTGAAAAAACACTCGAAAAGTCATACGATGAAACATCTTTTTAAAATGTGCTAAATCTTTCAGTTTTTAGAAAGTCTAAAATACGGGTAAGAATCTCTTTTAATGTTTTTACTGATATTTGTCTCTTGCATCATGTAATAGTCTTGAAACATCACAGGAGTTCACACTAGTGTATTTACAGTACGTACACATCACAGAAGTCCTTACACATGCATAATTGGAACAAAACTTTTGTACAATTATCTCAACTTACGCAACTTATGAGAATTCACACTGGTAAACATCCTTACTCAATGTGTTCATGCTCAATTTGCTATAATAGGCTGCAGGAAAAAGGTAATTTGATAATGCACTCAATTGTGCGTAGTGGTAAACGTCCATTTGTTTGGGAAATTTTTGAAAAGGATTGTGCTCATCAATATCATCTTACTCGGCACATTGAAATGCATGCTGGTGAACGTTACTCTTGTTCAGGGTGCTGTAAGACTTTTTGCAAAAGTCCATCTTTGAAAAGCATTTTGGTGATCACAGCACCAAAGGCGCTCATTGTCTCTTATTGGCTCTGCTGCAAGTTGAGGTTATGAAATGGTGTTGTTCTGCTCGAGATTTTGCTTCATCTTTTTTTGGGCCAAATTGGAATATTGGGCTCAGTTGAGGTTCAAGGTAAAGAAGTGATCTATGTGGAATGTGTTCTATTTAATTTTCACATTCAGATCGACTGGTTAAGCTTCAGTTTTGGGTCGTAAAATATATCTTATGGTTTGCGCTACACAAGTTTAATGCTAAGTTTTTCCAAAAGCTAGATGTCCCTGGGATGGGTTTCTCAATTCGGTTTATGTTGCTTTTCTGCTCACTCTCATTTGAACTGGAACTGTTACTAATACTATCTTTCAGTGAGAACATTGTGCGAGTGGGTCTACGAAATTTTGAAATCTTTCGTGAATATTATTTCAACAAAATTACTTAGTTGACTAAATGTAGTTTGATGCTAATTTTTTATTAATTTAATAGTTTAGATCAGGGGTGAGAAGCCAGTGGCTCGCGAGCCACATCCGGCACGCATGATTTTAATGTGGCCTGCATCAGAACTTCATTACCTTAGCCTTTCTCAAGACTGCCACTTATTTAATTATTTGCTGGAATTCTTACGTAAAAACCTCCCTGTAGCCTTTGATTTTGTTGTAAAACATAGTTTACCATGATTGATTGATTAATAGATTTGCTTCGCAACTGCGGGTGTTAAGGCGGACTTTAAAAATTTAGAAGTTAATTAAACCGTTCAAAATATTAAGCCATTGTGTGGCCCACAGTACTTCGGAGGTTCCTCATCCTGGATTTAGATATATAAGTCGAGTTGGTACGACTCTCTGTAGTTTCCAATTTCTTACAATATTGTTAAAGATGCTATGGTTAAGTGCAAATGAGTTTGGTTGCATATTTATCCTCCTATCACGAGAAAGCAATTAAGGCGCTCTAGCGAGCGCGCTTAGAAGTTGCCAGCCATCTGTCTACCATACCAAGATGGGGGAAAGTTTCCCAAACTGCACAACAAGCAAACTTGCTGGCTTGTTCTCCATACTGGGTCTTTAAGGCTCAGCATCAATTGAGATGATAGCATTGATTTTTAACTTTTTATGCATTGACTGGTCTGTTTGTTTAGCTGACAAGCTGTAATTTTATAAACTTCGAATTATAGCTATTTTTTTTAGTGAATATGCAATTATTTTTTAGATATGAGACATGATTGGGTGAGAAAATAAATTTTGTGTAATTACGAAAAACTAGCTTGTATAATGGAAGAAAGTTGTAGTTCCACACATACTGTGGAAGATCCTGAAAGAAGTGGTTGCTCTAAAGTCTTTCCTGAAGATCAGGCAGAAAGCTACAATTCAGATTCTTCTGAAGATGATGCGGAAAGTTACCATAAATATCCGTCTGGAAATTATTCTGACTCTGCTGAAAAGGATAATGAAGAAAGATGCATTTCTGATCCTCCTACTCAAGATAATAAGGGATGTTGCAGTTTTAAGCCTGTTGTAAACGCTGACAAACGCTCTGAACATTCTCGTAAGGATGCTGAAGATAACATTGATTCTGATCTTCCCGATGAAGAAGAAAGCTCTAACTCCGGATACGTTGGTGATGTCGAAGCCACAAAGTTAATTATCACTCAAAACAATTTTAGCAAATGCATGAAAGTGAGATATGTAGACAAAAGTGTTTTTACTTGTTCTGAATGTGATAAAACCTTTTCCCGTAGTACCACCTTAACTAGGCATATCAAAAGAATCCACTTTAGAATTCGACCCCACAAGTGTGGACAATGTACCATGTGTTTCACTATTGCAAGTGAATTGAAGCGGCATATGCAAGTCCACACTGGTGAACGGTTTTACAAGTGTACTGAATGCGCCAAATCCTGTGCTACTGCAAGTGACCTGAAAAAACATTTGAGAGTTCACACTGGCGAACGACCCTACTCTTGCTCAGAATGTCAGCGAACATTTTCCCGAAGTGACAGCCTCTGCAGACATATGAGAATAGCTCATATTGAAGATAATCCTTTCAAATGCAACGAATGTAAGTGGTTTTTTGCTTCACTATTTGACTTGGAAAAGCACATGCGGGTTCATACTCGTGAGCGCATTCACAAATGTACTGAATGCGAAAAAGCGTTTACTAGTGCAAGGTACTTAAAATCACACATGAGAGTCCACAGTGGTGAACGGCCGTTCTGCTGCTCGATATGCGATAAAACTTTTTCGCACAGTAGTAATAGGAATAATCACATGAGAAGAGTCCACCTTGAAGAAGACAGACATTCTCAATTAAAAATTCAAACTGCGAGTATAGAGCAAAAATGATTCTTCAATTACACAAGGTTTCACAACACCCACGTGTTGGCTAAAAATAAATTTCTGCTTTTTATTGATATAATGATGTGTAACTTTTATAATGCAATACAATTTAACGGTAGTTACGTGATGATATACGAACAAATTTTATACCTGTCTTGTATAATTATATCTGCATAAATCGTTTTAAATACTTTTTCCTTGCTTAGCCATCATTTAGCGCATCCGTCAGGAAGTTTTTTGAATTGTTTCAATTATTTGTAGTAATGCGACAGTATGGTATTGTTTATACCAGTGCTTTTCAACCGTTCTGATGGAGCGAAAGCCCAATGAAACTTCCAGAGACTCGAAGAACCCCTGCTGTGCATTAATTTAACTTAGTAATTTACTTGAACCCAGCTATAATTGTAAAATTGCGGAATCCCTGGATTGTAGCCTACTGGCGGAATCCTAAGGTTCCGAGAAACTTCCGGTTGAAAACAGCTGGTTTATACTGCTGCTTATAAATTGTTACTTTGAAATTTAAATCGAAAATGCAATTACATACACTCCTGCATTTACAATTTATTTGAAAATTCATTCATGATGAGAGAGAAACCTTAGATTTGATGATGAATTTTATTTTCGCATCTATGCAGCTACTTTATTTTATGCTCGGTGTACATTTTTCTTAAATGGGATTATTGCAATTAATCAACCGCAGCTGTTGTTAGGTGAGTACGTGTGTTACTGAAAGGCTATGGTAGTTTTGCTTACAATAAATTATGATGCAAATAACTCAGCTGTGCAGTGTGCTACTACTGTGCAATGTGCATGTTAGCACTTTTTTGGATGTAACTTTTGTACCAGCACTTGGAAAAAGAATGTATTGATAACTAAAAAGCTTGCAGTTAAACGATGCTAATAGTATATTCATGTGACTGCTGTATACTACTGTACCGCATATATAGTTAATTTGTTGGGCGATGAACAGTTCACTTACACTTCCCATACACCTAATCTTTCAATAGTTATGATTCCTTTTAATCACATTTTTATGAAGAATGTTGCTCAAAATAATGTGTTGTGGCCCGAAAAAAAAAAAAAAAAAAATGCTGTTTTCCCTTCATAATAAGTGCGCCAGACCTTTTCTATTGTGTTGTAAATCGCATTGTATAGCGGAGACTTATGGGGCGCCGTTAAGAAAAAAACTAAACGTTTTGCGAACCATGTTTTTTAGGCTTATTTAGACCATAATTATCCAATATAACTAAATCGGACCAAAAAACACGCGCAAAATAAGTCGAAAAAACTTGGCTTATCGTCAATGAAAATTCCGAGGTACCGGTAAGCGTAAAAGCGGAATTTAGAACAAAAATGAAATTAATACATATAGTCATCCCTTGTCCCTGCAGACTGTAGTAATGCCATAATTTAAAAATCTTTAATTTAGGTATCCTACCTATTGATCATTATCATGCATAAATAGGATAAAAAACTATTGTGTAAAAAAAAACATTGATATCGAAACTGGTTTATAAGGCATCCCAACCGAAACACATGGGAAACTTCCAAACATTAAGAAGTGATAACATGTAAAATATTATGAGAAAGAACTGGTGCACATAGAGTCTGTTTTCAGTCGGTGTTGGTATTATTTTAGGAATATATGGAAATTAGCTTTTGTTTGATTTCACGTTGGAAGCAGCTAAAGCTGAGGTTCTTCCATTCAGACTGTATAAAATTCCATATTTGAACACCAGCAAATTGCAGACTATTTTTACCTTTGTTTTTATTTGCGGCCGAAAATATTTTTTGTTGGAGGCGTTTCTAGTTTCGTAACAGTGAGTGGTAGCAGTGGAGTTAAAATATTTTTCAAAAGTGTTGGGAAGCATTTGACTGTGATACTTATAAATAAATTTGGCCAATTCCAACTTAAAGATGTCTCTAATTTTGAGAATATTGAGTGAATGATATAAAGAATAATGTGTTACAGCGCTTTTTTTATAGCTCACTTTACTAATGATTTTTAATATTTTATTTTGAATGACTTGCAATGTTTTAATAATTGACTTGCAGGCACTTCCCCGCGTGAGAATACCATATAATAAATGCGGGTAGATAAAACTATAATATGGAGAAATAAGCAATTTTTTACGTAAGTATATATACTAAATCCGAATTTTGTAGAAAGTTCCTGTCTTTTGGGAAATTTTTTTGCACAAACACTGAACATGATGAGCCCAAGGTAGCTTATCGTCAATGAAAATTCCGAGGTATTTCGCAACAGTAGATTGTGTCAGAGGTTTATCGTTCATGGTTATCTCAAATGCTTTAAGACGATTTTTTCCAGGTGCCAATGTAATGTACGTAGTTTTGTCACAATTCAATGTTTGCTTGTTCTGTCTTAAAAATATTTCAATTCTGTTTTAAAAACAATTTAAATGTTAAGTAACAAATTATGGTCTAAATAAGATACGCTCAAAAACATGGTTCACAAAACGTCTAGTTTTTTTTCAAAAGGCGCGCATAGAGACGGACTTTTTCTCTTTCCGTACGATTCAAATTCAAGAAGTGTTCAACCCAGGTACGACGTCACAATGCACGTCCAATCACACGAGTTGCACCGTGGTTGTACCAATGCCGTTTTGGGTAATTGCTTGTCATTTTCAAATTTTGGAGGTCGGAGGATACGTTTTAAAGTTGTATGCAAATGTATTGAGAGGATTGGAGTTAGTGTTGACAAAACAACTAAAAACCATTTTCTAGCAGAAATTATGATGGAAAATTGGAAATACTGGAGTATCAACGGCTAGTTAGAAAATCCATGAAGATTTGTCCAGTCGCTAATCGTTATATTTTTGACGCTTCTAAATTATCAACTTTTGACACTTCCTAAATCTTTGCTTTAAGCTACTGTGTGTATTTTTTTAGAGTATGGTCCTCAATACTTGTTATCTTTAAGTTCATTGCCTGTGACCGTCACCTTGAGTTGTATGATATACCAATTTTTTGTGAACATTCTCAAGATTGTGCGCCTGAAATGCAAACAAGGCTCATTGAAAAAGCGTTTGATGTCGTATCGCATTGAACTTTCGAGCTTTTTCGCACATTTGTTTAATGAATACCATCAGGCCGCAGCATATACCTTCAAAAAATGCTCACCTTGCATCACTGGTCGCCTGCCAATGTGAACATTGCTTGTTTCATTAATTGCTTTATTTTTATGATCCATTGATTCGTTTTTTTTACCAGTGTTGCATTTGATTCTAAAATAACAAAGATTGAAGTGTTTTTTTCTGTTCAGTTGAACTCAATGCTCTGAATCTTATCTTTAGGAGTATTAGGCCTATCAACTTTTTTGCCGCCATCGTTATTGACTTTGCAATGATCGTGGTATTAATGTTTTGATTTTTTGTTCATTTAAACTAAACTGATAACTCCATCATGTTTGTATTGTTAAAAACTGTAGCTTGCAATATGCTTCCGGTTTTGTGATTTGCAAGTGTTAAATTGATGACGTAATTTTGAAGTATTTAAAAAATGCTTTTTTGAATGATTCAGATGCGTCTAAAAATGCGTTTACCGATACGTGACGTGCGACAAAAATTATAATGTAAGTGTACGTAAAAGGTTTTGGCGTGATCGCTAAACAGTGTAGTACAGGGGGGGGGGGGGCAAACTTTTCACATGAAGGGCCACATTTGAAAAGATTTTGAAGCCGAAAGCCTCACTGACTAGAAGAGCAAAAAAAGGCCAACACGTCCACAGCTGTCACAAAAAAAAGGTCAACACGTCCTCGATGTCCTATTTTCCACTAAAAATCAGTGAAAAACAAGAAAAAAAGGTCAACACGTCCTCAGTTGTCAACACGTATTTTCCACTAAAAATCAGTGATGAGCAAAAAAACGTCTTCGGCTTGATTCACGGTTGGAGTTTGAATTTCTATAAGCGTCCGCGGCCGCATTAAATGGTCTCGCGGGCCGTAATTTGCCCAGCCCTGATGTTGTAAAACAAGCAAGGTGCGATAAAAAATTGTCGCTTGTCGCGTATAGGTAAACGCACTTTAGTAAATGAAGTTTTTATGGGCTGCAATGATGTTGAAGACTCTTGCGTTTCAATTGTCATTTGAATCTTTTGCTATTCGTGAATCAAAGTTGTATTATCTACATTGCAAAAAATAATAGTGCTTTATTTTGTTGGAAATGGCAGCTCTTAGTGACGGTATTTAGTTTCCAAAGCGATGGCAGCTCTTCAAGTTTTGCCTACATTTACAAGCTAATACAACTGACTAAATTTAAGATCTTTGTTTCGAGGGGTAGTTGCAGGATTTTGTGAAGCATAGTAAGTACTGCATGAACGTTTTGAATATTTTATTACGCAAAAAGGAGCTTTCACATCAATTTTTGGGAGGCGTGACGATCGCCACTCTGGATCCGCCCCTGGTCCTTCATCTGCTTATTACTTAACCAAGCTCATTTTTACAATATAGAATTACCAAGCTGACACTGCACAAACCTCGATATCATATAAGATACATGAGCAAAATTCGGAAGTATTTTATTGAGCAAACGCAATCAGCATTGTATGCAATGTTTTCACTGCTTTATAAGCTAATAAGACCCAGTCTAGCAACACTTCACATAAGATTCACTTTTGTGTATTTAAAACCGGAATAATGTCAGACTTTAGGAGACATAGTTAACAATTGGTCATGACCGTTTCCATTATAAACAAAAGTGACAAATTTTTAGCTGAACATGAAAGCTTACAATAAAACATTAAACCGAACGAACATATAATGCTAGAATGTTCTGAAGCGAGTAGGCGCAAGTAAAAGCGTCGGGGTAACATTTCAGAAATTTTGTGCCAGTGTCTTTTTGTACATCGTCAACGGGTCGGGCTCTGTATTTGTAGCCAGTTACATTCATATAAAACAGATTTAAAACATGTAAACCTGACGCTGCAAGAATTGCTTGTGGGACAGGGAACACTTACAATTTATATCGCTAATCCAAATGCAAAACTGGCCTTCGATTAAATGGTTACTGTAGCCTATATAGAATATCGATACAGTTTTATGTGAGCAAGCTTACCACTGAGTCTTAGCTTATGTTGATTACCAGATGACTAGCAAACGTCCAAGTAGCATACAGATAACTTTCACAGCAAGTTTTAAATCAAACACAGTACTTCATTATTGTTGTTCACTTGCCACACAGTACAATTCATTAGGACGACTCGCAATTTAAAGCACCAAAACTTTGTGTTTTCGCAAAAAATTACTTATGTCGGCATATGAAATACAATTTTGTATTACCAAAAGACTCTTGGCTCTGCGAAATGCATTGGCCACTTTTTTTAATTGATTCGAAAAAATTTCTCTTGAGCGCGGCAGATTTTTGGAAGGAAAATAGTTTCAGCTCTAAGCTTTTCAATTTCGGGCACGCTTTTAACGCATTTTCCACACTCGTACGACCTTTGTATGGTCTTATTTTGAAAGTGGAAGTTGTTCAAGAACCAAAACCTGTCTGTCCGATGAAGATCAAATTGTTCTTCCATGTCAAACGCAGCGCGACCTTGCGTCATGGCTTTCCTCGAATAGAACTTGCTGGAAAGCAGTGTTAAATCCAAAAAAACTGCAGCAATTCCTTCAACTCGCAGCAATATTCGTTCTTTGTAAAGAAGTCCAAGCTTCAAATACATCCCTGTAAGCAGAAATACGCAATTATGTAAGGAAGTGGAGTTCAGGTAGTTATAACCTTGGGTCCGTGAAATCGGAGGTGAAAAATTTAAGAGCTTCGAAAATATTTGTACCCTTTCAAAGTCGAATTGCCAAATCAAATATGGCTAATTTCAAATTAACAGGTTTATTACAGCACAAAAGACACCCAAGGACATTCAAGGTACAAATGTGCTAACTCACACATTCCAGCTGATTAATACCTGGACAAGTGGACAACTGGACATATTAAATTAATATAACCTCGCCTCAAAAACAAATGAGATGACCTTAAATTGCTACGACGATCAACTCAAGCAATGGGTTTACCCCCGCAGCAAGAAATTGTAATAATGATATTTTGCAACCGGTAGTCCTTAGTACGTAAAGAGACAAAGAAACCAACTCGTGAAGAGTTCATTTAAGATAGACTGCGAAGCAAAATTGCGTTTTCACAGAACAACCATGTCAAGACCAATGCGAACGAGTCCAGTCAGGATCGAACCAGCCAGGGGAGGGCATTAGGGGGACCAGTCCCCCCTTTTTAATGTGCAGATATGAAAAGTTGTTAAACCATTTCCGTTTAAAATATTTTTAGCCTGAGTATGATTAAATTGCAAGAAATGCAGAGGGAGGGGAATAATTTGTTTAATGATCAATTTAATTATAATTTTCGTACAAAAACATAAGTTGTAGTAAGAATAATGCCGCTGTGTCGGTAACTTGCCGTATTGCATTGTCAATGCGTTGAACCGACTGCCTTCAATACTTCAGACAACCAAACGCAACATATCATCAATCGCTGTTACATTCTTTCTACTTTAGCGCCCTGTCCCTGAAAAGTGTGCCATCACGCCATCTACCGTGCTTACTGCTCATTTGCAGCTGCACATGTCATCAGTTGCACACTTGCAGAAAAGTAACAAGAAAAAAAGGGGGCGATCTTACTTACCGAATTAATCAAGGCGCAGTGGCTAGAAGTAACAATTCTAGTTTTGCAGAGGCAAAAAATAAAATACTGAATTACGCTCTGACTGTGGCGCAACAATGGAATCAAATCACTCATTCTTCAACATCAACTGATAGGCCTGGTTGAAACCTTCTCAGTAGCGGTACGGTAATTCGACGAAAAAAAATGTCCCCCCTTTTATATTTCTGGCTGCACCGGTGCCCGTCACCATGATTTCAGTAAGCCATGCTGACGATGAACTAAGGAATCATTAAGACGGCCGAGTGGTATAAAGCGTCTGCTTCTGGATCGGTAGACTTGGGGTTCGATTCCGAGTCGGATCAAACCAATGACTTTAAAATTGGTATTCCAGCTTCTTTGCTTGACGTTCAGCATTTACGGGACAGTGTGGAGAAAGCCGGCAAGTTCACTTGTTGTGCCGTTGGGAAAGGCACTTAACGCAATTCCCCCATCTTAGCGTGGTAGACAGATGGCCGGCAACTCCTAAGCGAGCTCGTATAGCGCATTGATCGCTTTCTCGTGATAGGAGGATAAATATGCCAATAATAACTAATTAACTAACTAATAAAATTAAGATGATTGTAAAACCAACCTGCAGTGCTTGACAACACATGTAGCAGAACAGTATTCCTCGTTCCATTGCGGATCAGACACCGCCAGATTTTCGCATCCATCCCGAACACAAATCCGCACGGACATTTCATTCTGATGGTTTGTTTGTTCCGTAGCAGACTAATCACAAAAACAATCAATTGAAGAGGTGATTTGCAGTGCAAAATTTAAGGATGGCAAGGTACAAAAGTGATTGTTCCTCAAAAGCGCAAACTTTTCGGTAAGACGGAAGAGAACTATAAATTTCAGGAATCCTGAAAAGTATCAGACGAAAAGCTTCCAGGAACAACGAAACTTCTCTAGTACCGTGCCATCAATATTAAGTAAAACAATTTCGAATAGAATGGCAATAAATTCAAATTACACAACGCCATGTCAAAAGACTTGTTTCTATAGGTAATACTGAGCACCGGGCATGAGGATTGAGGACAATTTACATTAAGGCTCTTTAATTGGCTTCCTTCAAGCATTCACAAACACAGGGTTTCTCTGGTCTTAAAAATTTTTACACAAGTTCCTTGAGCTATGACTTCTTAAACACCAAGATTATAAAATTAAATTTCTGGGTCTTTTCGACACCTTATTCTCCTTTGAGTCCGTCAATGTCAGCAGATAGTAATCAAGAAATCAATATCATACTTGATGTCTATGTGATCCACATTCATCTGAATCGTCCAAAAATATCACCTCTTCTTGATCACCATTTCCGTTTTCTTTAACCTGAGCAAAAACCGTTAACAGTAGTAGGCTACTTGGCTTTTGCAGCGCACTACGATAAAACCAAATCTCAAAGCTTTGTAGGTTTGGTTTAAAGCTTTACAAAGGTTGAAAATTTCTTGTTACAAAATGTTTTTGCAGAAATTTGCGCCATGTTAAAAAGGAGCGTCGAAAAATGCAAAAAAGAGAGAAGTAAGGGAGGATCAACTCGGTTGACCCAAAAAAAAATGCAATCAGAATAAGATGACTGCTATTTCTATCGACAGCAACATTATTCATAATGTCTTTATTTTTCTTGGAAATAATCTAGCAAACTCCATTGCCTGTTCTTTACTTTTCTCTTTTGCAACTGTTATCTTCTTCACTGTACTGAATGCTAAAACGCCAGATTGAGTAGTTTTGTTGCGTGGTTTTCGATATGGTCGTCCCTGATTGTTATCATTGATGAGCAACGTAATCCCGAAACATGATGGCTCAGGTCTTATCTTGTATAATCGGACTTTTATAAATTTTAGCGACATGGCCTAGCGGTACCGCGCGCAGGTGACAGATCCTACGTGACGGGTTCGATTCACGGCTGGAGCCGATCGCATTTGACATATATAACGGGTGGCTGCAGACTCGAAGAGCGCAAGCTCACTTCGCAGTCTCCCTCAATTACTGTTGAATTTTCAGTTCATTATAATTTGAAAATAACCTGTGTTATTTATTCACATCTCGCTCACTCAACGCAGGCTCATATTTAATGGAAATGTTTTAAATCCTTTTATGCACGACCACTCCGCCCAGCGTTATGGTTTTATAAAGTTTTGTGATTTTATAAACTTATGAAACTTACGTTTGTAACAGATGAGGTAGTAACATCCATAGTTTCTTGGGCTAGTGTTTGTAAAATTGGTTGAACATCGTCTGATTCACGGTTTGATGTGGTCTAAAAAAATTCTCAGTCAAAATGTGTTAGTAGCGTTTTCAGCCTATAAGAGGGAAGTTAGATGTTAAGCCTTTCGACATTTGATTTGCAATAGGCAATTGGGTTTTTGAACTAGTGTATCAAAAATTTGCTGTATTACCCAACTAGGAAATCGCATCAAATTTTACTCACAAAGAATCTCTACACAAACACAGCTCAGATGGCCGAGTGGTAAGAGCGCCCGCCTCTGGAGCTGTAGTTTATTATTTATTTAGTTGCATGTTTATCCTCCTATTACGAGAAAGCGATCAATGCGCTATACGAGCTCGCTTAGGAGTTGCCAGCCATCTGTCTACCACATCAAGATGGGGTAATCCCGCTAAGTGCCTTTCCCAACGGCACAACAAGTAAACTTGCCGGCTTGTTCTCCACACTGTCCCTTTAATGCTGAACATCAAGCAGGGAAGCTGTGAACACCAATTTTAAAGTCATTGGTTTGACCCGACTCTACAGCTAAAGAGACAGACGCTCCATACCACTCGGCCATCTGAGCTGTACCACTCGGCCACCTGAGCTGATGTAGACTTGGGTTTGATTCCGAGTAGGGTCGAACCAATGACTTTAAACTTGGTATTTGCAGCCTCCTCGCATCACGCTCCGCATTAAAAGGGCAACGTGGAGAATAACCTGGCAAGTTTACTTGTTGTGCCATTGGCAAAGGCACTCAGCAAAATTCGCCCATCTTGGTGTGGCAGACCCCAGCTTTCTCATGATAGGAGGATAAACTTGAAACTAAATACAAACACTACGGTTTCATCATGAACAAAATCGTGAGCTGCCATGGGAGTTATTATCTTGCGCTTATTTGTCTAATTGGTTCGTCATAAGGTGCTCAGACAACATAACTACCTGCTGATTTGCAGTTCCATTGCGTATTAAATCTGTCACTTTAATAATGCGGTTTTTCCCGTTGGCAGTATTTGTGATACTGGATGCCTGTAAAATAAAAGATGGATAATTCGTCAAAAATTCATAATACTCGTCGCATTAAGAAAAGCGAATAAGAAATAGCGAAGCCCATCTCCGCGGTAAGCGCTTGGGCAACACATCTTCGACTACTGAAAAAACGCATAGCGGTGGCAAGCCGTTGGCGGCACCATGAGCAGCCCGGGAATCGAACCCTACATCTCACGCACTGATAACGTTACCACTACGCCCAACCGACCGGTTCGGTGATTCATAGTAACGTAAAACAAATCCTCTACAAATAATAGTAAAAACGATTGGTTATATTTTTTCAGAGCGTTAAAATATTGTTTACCGATTAGAGCTCACCTGGCTCGCTGGAATCAGTTTTATGATTTGACCTGGCTTGCTTTGTAAAATAGTGATACCACCTTGAGCTTTAGGCACGATATTCCTCAACTGTATGGGCGGGGGCAATGTTGGACTTGTTGTATTTGCCCCAGGAACAAGAACTGGAGGCGCAGCTTGAGAATTTGAATTTCCACTAGAGGCGAAAAGTTTTGGCAAGGTTTTGGCACTTTCATTAGCACTGCTGTCATTACTTGTAGAAGGTGAATCGTTTTGAATACCTAATAATATTCATTCCTTAATATTAGAATCATTAAATTACAAATATGGTGTGCTGGAGCAAACGCATTCCGCCAGAGTGTGGTAATACGACAAATGTTAACGTCAAAAATTGAATTTAAATTTCCAAGCTATCTATCCAAACGCTTCGAACCAACGATATGAAAAAATGTCCAAAAAATACGAAATCGCATTAATTTTAGCGCTACAAACCCTTAAATGTTTTAAAAGTGTGCGTGACTACTTTAACCCGAACACCAACTCCCCACTAATCTAAGCCCTAAACCACTCCGAATCCTAACCTAAACTCTAAAACCATGTTTGTGTGTCAAGTGGGTCACCCCGAGTTATCAAAACACCGAAAAGTCTTGTCTTGTCACCTAACCCGTCCAAAACGCTGCGCAGTGCACACGTACTTTTTTTTAGAACGATTGGAGCAACTTTTAGCTTTGGTGGAGGGGGTAGATCTTTATTAGACGATGAAGCTGTTGTCATCTTTGTTTGAAGGTACATAAGTGGTTGACTATCCTCTTCATCTTGCTCCTAAATAAAACTCAATAGTGATGATGCACCTCCAGAACTTAATGGGAATCGATCGCTTGCTTGGGTCAACTCAAAAATATTTGACAAAGTGAAAAACAATTAATAGCGACATTATAAGCAACATGTCTTAACGGTACTGTGCGCAGGTTACAGATCGTAAGTGACGGGTTCGATTCACGGCTGGAGCCGATTGCTTGATATATTCACAGGATGATTGCTGACTCGAAAAGCGCAAGCTCACAACGCAGTTTCCCCAAAACTGGGAACTTTCTGCTCAATGTAATTTGAAAATAACCTCAACTATTTTGTTTTGCAATACAGTATTTCTAAATAACGTAGAAACGTCAACGCCTCAAGTTTGCTTCCAAAACAATGATTAAAATACAGTATTAATAAAAGCATTACAACCAAATTTTTTAATTTTTTTAACATTGCTACCAATAAATTAAAAAATTTCAGCTTTGAGTCAGTTCATGGCTTATGTGAAATTTTCGTGAAATTACTCCACGATTCAGCAAAATTGCTTACTTTAGCGGCACGATAAGCAGCCAGTTGCTTTAAGTATTCCCGCTTCGCTAATTCTGTTTTTTGCTTGTAAACCTGATAAAACGGAAACATTAAAAAAAGGCCTCGAGGCTCAAGTCCAACTGTAACTGGGTCATACTAATATTATACAGGCTACCTCTTGAGAAGCTCAGAACGAAAAGACTACTATAGCGTTGCTTTGCTCTGAATTTTGAGATTATTTGTCCGAAAAAATAACACAAAACCTTGCAAGGGACAAAATTAATGTTTTATACTATTAATTTCGTCCTTTGCAAGGTTTAAGTTATTTTTCAAGACAACGACAAAGACTCTATAACGAGACTTTCAACATAAACTTTGCTTGTATAAGTGATAAGTTTAAATAAAAAAACAAGCATCTTCGAACCATCATATTTGTAACGTTTAGCCTAGGCAGTACAACAAATGTTAGAAATAGCTTTGCTTTTACGTTACTTCACAGTTAAATACTCATTACCAAGCCAAAAGCACGCCCAGAGTCTACCCCTTCAAACAGAGCGTTGTCAAAATTTTGATTTTATACTTCTCGATACTATTCACTTCTACTCACAGAAACACCACACATATTCATAAATTTGTATCAACTACAGAACTTAAAAGTAATGCAGTAGTGAAACAATAAAAGTATCGACACCACCTGGGTTATTTTTTTCAACTTTTTTATAAACCTGACACTGTGACGCCGGTAGTCCGTTTGTAATTGTTGCTTGCATATTGGCAAGATATTTCTTTGGTCAACTGACCGAAATGGCTTCAATTTTTTCGGTTTGTACGAGTTTGATTTGGACTATGACCGAAAGTTTACCAAAAAAAAAAAAAAAAAAAAAACAGGATACCACACACTGTTCATTTTAAGAAACAAACGTTGGGAAAAATGGAGATTTTGGGCAAACTTTTGAATTAAATTAATATGTTCCATATTTTGGTGCAAAGTGAAAGCAAAAACTTTGGGGAAACTGTTACCAAAATTCATACCTCAGAAAATTCGCACTTAAGATCTCAGGGGGACCCTGTACGACATCCAGGAATACACTCGAAAATTGGTAAATTTTGTTCACCTAGTCATACTTGTTTTATTCTTTACTTACCTGCTTGGCTTCTTCGCGGAGGCTATCCCACATTGATGCAACTATTTTCGAAACTTCACCAAAAGTAGCCATAGCGTTTTCAGCTTTAATGGCAGCCTGGGTGTCCCTAAAAACCATTACAGTCAAGCTGTATGCCTTTAAGCTTCAAAATTATCCTTTTTTAAAGACATATAGCGCACTGTCAATAAATTGCTTTGTTATCTTTTTTCGGCATAAGGCGCACTAGACCATAAAACACAACAGTTTTAAAGAAAAATTAGGTTATTGTACAAAGCTCAGCAAACGAAAACTCGATATTTTAATGGCAATAATGCATAAAGCACTAACTGATCCATTCCATACATAAGGTGCACGATCAATTTTTGGGATAAAAAGATGTAAGTGCACCTTATGATCAGCAAAATACAGCAACTAGCAACCAAGAGCTCAGTCTACATCAACGACTCCAAAATTTATTCTTTAATCCCACAGATTTTATTCATTTAACAGATATCCTATCAACTACCAATAAATGAAATAGCAATTGTACCTAAAAAAGAGAGCATAGGCAGACGCTGGTTTCTGGGGTTCGGACAAGGGTTTCTTTTTTCTCTTTTTCGCACTCTTTTTAGACGTTTCGGATGTTTTACGCTCCGCAAAATTCTACAATAAAATATTTGTAAACAAATTACAAGGTACGACTAATATTATCACTGGATTACTCAATACTACAAGAAGCAACATAAAACGTGGCAGAACTTCCCATGATCAATTTTACTGTCGTACCCTTAAGTTTAGATACTACAGTTTCAAGTTTGCCATACAGCAGCAAAATTTGCTAGTGTTGCTACAGGTTACTGGACTATCATACAAATTGAAGACTGTTACAATTAGCTAGTTACATGTACAGGATGATTGCTGACTCAAATAGCGCAAGCTCACAACGCAGTTTCCCCAAAACTGTAAATTTTCTGCTCAATATTTTAATGTTCACAGCGCTATTGATTAGATAAACACGCAAACACTAACACACAATAAACAAAATGCTAATAAAATCTACGATTTTGCACGGTTATTTGAATGAATTTAATTGAACAAAAATCTACTTTTTTACATATTCACTTAAAAATTAATAATTTGTACCATTACTGTAGAGCCAGAAACACTTGAGGCCAAAGTTGCAGGCAGATCAAAGTGTAATAAAAAGTAATTGAGCCTTTTTTTCACTTACTTCATCATCTGAGCTTGAAGGAAATTCCTCATCCTAAATATATACAGAACAATCAAATTACACGTAGTTAGTAGTGAATGACCACTCAACACAGGGAAAACAGGGCCATCGATCCCAGAATAGTAACAGACCCTGACCTCATTTACTGTTCCTTTAACTATCCCCAAGTTCAAGAGTTCTTATTTTCCAAGTTCAGCAAAAGAGAAAACAAGCCCAAGTTAATATTGGGTCATCCATCTTCAATCACCCAATTTGTGCTCAAGTGTCAACCCACCCTCTCGGAATTTAACCAAATTCAGCGTATCAGGAGAACTTATCGAGAAACTCACAATTCCCAAATTTCAGCTTTCTATCTTTTGTACTTTCCAAGAAAATCAACTCTAAAATTTCCTGACACTACGTGGCTTTTTCACGCTTCAGTGATTTTTTTGCTCCCCGAGCCTCCCCCTTACACAAGTTGCAAAAAAATGCTAGACGTATGTTTTTGGGGGTGTAGAATCAATTTTTTCCCTTAAAAATAATGTAAAATGATTAGAAAAGTTGCTATCAGCAAATATTGGTGTTGTCATCAAAGTTGTTATCACCAAAAAATAATGTTGATAGGTATATAAAAACTTTTCACTTTCCATTTATTTCAGCGCAATGAAAGGCACACTGAGGATAACAGGAAAAGAGCGATGCTCACCAAATCCACTGCAACCACACTAGTGACAAGTAAGAAAAATATTTTATTTCATGACCACCGAGGCTGACACAATGACACACACAGCGTACTCACCATGATCAAAACTCAAATAAATACAAATATTTTGATCACCAAGCAGCTTGAGTTAGCTTTGTCACAAAGATGAAAAAGTGTCATTGAAGTCGCAGCTTAGCTGCATAAAATATCGTAAAGTTATTAATGCTTGAATAATATCTCTGCAATAAAAAATTACGAGTGGTTAAAATATCATTAAAACTCTGAATTCTAAGTGCAGGATACCCCAGAAAATGTGTATACACACACCAAAAATAGTTGTTATTTTTAATGTGTATACATTTTTGCATCTAGTATCAGCCCCCAGGTTCAGCTAGGGTTAGGTTAGGATTAGGTTCGGTTAGGGTTAATATTCTAGGCCTAACTGAACCAAACCCTAACTAAATTTAATCGTAGCCGAATCAAATCCCAACCAAACCTTGAGGCTGATACGAGACGTTACCCGAAGAAAAGTGGTTGAGGTATGTTATGTTAATTAAGGTTAATCATAATGAAACCAATAAACCACAATATTGAATAATAGCGACCAATACACAAATCTTTCTTTTTTCGTAATTGACTTATTGTTGATCTGTGGTTTAATTGAATTTTATCTATGGATTTGCTAGTCTATCAGTCTATTGTTAATGAAAAGCTTGTTGGTGACACAGAATTTCTAAACAGTTTAGAGTTTAAATCTGTCTATTGTTTATGTTCAGTGTTAGCAAATAGGCTACCGGCATGTCGTACATCATGATAAATTTATTGATAACGTCTATTACAGACTAATTCAGGTATCATATACCGGTACACTGGTACCATGTTTTTTCATGTATCAGAGTATCGATGATTGTTTATTAGGCCTACCGGTATATTGATTTTGTGAAAAAAAAAAAACTACCTTACACTCTAGTCTGGTCATGCAGTCATGGTCTTTCAAAGTGGCTAGGTTTATTCTTACACAGTTACAGGCCTGTACTTGAACATTCATTCCTGCCCACCAAGAGAGCGTAAAGGGAGAATAAAACAAACAACACTGAACATGGCTAGGCCCATCTCTGTATCTATGCGAACTCATACAAGGTACCAGTACCAATACAGAGAAACACTAGTACATAGAACTACTAGTGCCAGGTTACTCTGTATTACAATCATTTTTTAATTTTTTTGCCAGTAGCTACAGTATTTTTTAAGCCTGTAACTTAGATCAGTGCTCTTCAACTTTTTTAAAAATGAGGAACTCCTATTGTCCTAATGTATTTTGGTGTTTGTCACGAAACCCCACTAACTGACAAACAAAAATTAAGAAGTCATGAATCTGTGAATTGCTGGTAGGCCTAAGATCATTTACTTTGTTATTTTAAAAATAATTAACCACTTTAACAAACAAGCAGTTATCAAAAAAGCTACAAAGTCAGAAACTTAATGACTCTGTTGTTCTTGCATTTCTGTTCTTTCGCTTCACACACAATACCCGGATAATAAGCTGTGCTGTTTTACTTCATTTGACGTACCGGTACCACACTAAACAATAATAATTTGGTTAGACTAGTCAATATTTTTACGTGTACACCATTTTAAAAAACTCTCAACAGAAGCTCTTCAGTCTGTAGTCTACTCTACTCCTACTTCAACAGCTGTGATGGGCCGCAATGCATGGTATCATGATGGTATGACAGGGTTGCCAGAATTCGCCACATGGAAGATTCGCCACACAACAGGTGAGACACACGAATGTGACGGAGAATTTGAGCGTAAGCGTCGGACAAACGTTTGCAACAGTGCCGACGTGGAAGATTCGCCACACGACGGTGATAGGTTGCGGTCGGAGGGTTGGGTCGGGGTGGGGTGTGGGGTTGAGGTCGGAGGGGGTTGGGGTCAGGGGAGTGGGGGTCGGGGGGTTGGGTCGTATGTCTCACCTGCTGTGTGGCGAATCTTCCATGTGGCGAATCCTCTGGCAACCGCATGACAATGATGCAACAACAACGTTTTACTTAATATAGCATGACAATGAACTATACCCTGTACGGTACTATAACTGAGTACTAGGTGATGCAACAAATATATCACAACCACTCGTTTAAATACCGTATACCGGTACAAGAATGCGCAGAGCTGTCGCCAGAGCAGTCGAATTAGGGGGCCAAACGTTTATTAGGGGGGGCCAAAGTTTGAAATTAAGCACAAAAGCCGCTGTTTTCAAAATCGAAAGCTTGTTAATTTGGGGGCTAGGCCCCCCCTTGGCGCCGGCCCTGTGAATGCGGCAACCTATTCTTCTAAAAATGATGGACCATCGCGAAACCCCCACGGAACCCTTAAAACTAGGGTGGCCATCGCTTGATGATGAAAATGGAGGACGCTGATGTCTCAAAATGATTCACGCGAAAGTTTACAAAATTAAACTAATTGGTTACACACCGTAGACCTATCAGGAGTTTAGTTGACTGTATCATATTTTCAACACATAGTTCTATTTTCGAAAGCATTTGAGTTACCCGAATTTAACGAAAATAATAGGCCTATTAGCAACATCAATATTTCAAATAAACTTCTAATAGCTAATGCTAATCTAATCTAATGGAACAGCGACGAAGTTTGGCGTGGGGCGGAGCATGCTACACGTATTCCTAGGTAGAGGCAAAACATGTTATCATGACCCGATTGAACTTTCCAATCTAATGTACAATATCTTCAAAATGACGCGGTGAAAATGCATCAAATTTATTTCTTAACGAATTCTCGCATAGAACAAAAAACAATTTAAAGTCTTCGTTAGCACAACAAAGTTACTTTAGGACGATCACGACCTCACGAGAAACGTTACATTAGCGAGGCCAGATGTGAAAGAGCAGTTAGTTATATTTTAGCCCTTTTCTGGATATATTCAACAATTGTTTGTTCTTGAGCAAACGTTTGAACATCTGAGGGCATTCGTCAGTGAAGTTGCAGCATACTTGAAGTTCTGCTTTTACGGTAGCAACTTTCATGCGATTCCTCTCGTCTCTCCATGCCGTGTTCATTAGTGAGAATACTCGTTCAGTGTGTGCATTGCTGCAGGGTATTGAAAAGATAAAGGAACTCACTTTCATTAAATTTTTCAATGGAGCTGCTGCCATTTCGAACAATCTTATATACCGATCTTGAACGCTGATACTCTCGAAGTCAGAGCTTTTCACTGCTTTCTCTATGATTGCAAACTCTTCATATAATTCGTCCGTATTTATATTTTCAAGATTGCAATGCTTCACGGCTGAGCTAAATTCAGAAAATGATAAACCGCTTTCCAGACTCAGCTTTGCAATTCTCGCATGAAAACTTTGCTCAGAAAAGTCATAGCTTTCTAAAACATATTTTAATGCCCTTTTATAAAACTCAACGAAATCCGAAGTGCCCTTCCGGTTGAGGTCAGGATGCAGTTGCTCCAATTTGCTTAATAAGAATCAGCTATTCTTCTCTCAATCTTTGCTTTTAAATCAGAGAGAGCTGCATGCACTGTTGTAACAGAAAAACGATTTGGATTCTAATGTGCGAATTGCGTCAGCAAAGATTTTCAGAGCATGGCTGAGAAATAAAAAATAAATTTTATGTACTTCAATAGCTTGGTCATTACCAAAACACTGCCACAGAGCATTAGGGCAATTATCCTCACCCAAACTTTGAAAATAGCTTTTCAAGACAGTAGAGTTAAGGTTTGCAGAGCTTCTTTGTTTCACTTTTTTACGAAATTCGGACGTCAAAAGATGTCAATCGACGCAATTAAATTGATCGCATCATTTTGTTGCCGACTACCACAAACGCATGTAATCTGCGAGCAATATTTCGTATTTTAACATAGCTCGATCGTATTGGTGCTTCGCCATTGGGCAACCCTAGTTGCGCCTCTGGCCACGATCGTGGCTTTACTTATATAGGCCTAAACGTTGTTGCGATCTTTAGGGTATTCTCGCGGACCTTTGCTGGCTTGTTCCGACTACAAAATAGGTAGGCTAATTAAAAGGTTTGCTGATGAAAGAGGGTACAGAAAAAAAGAAATGATGAAGACGAATTAGGGGAGTTTGCGTAGCGCATATTCAGCCAAAGTGGCATGATTTTGCGCCCTCATCGCTCCAGACTAGAGATGTCCAACCTGCGGCCCGCTACCGGTAATTGTAAAAATTGACTTCATTAACGAAAAAAATGCAACCGACAAAAAAGGATTGTTTAAGCGATCACAACCGAACTAATGTTTAATCACCTACGGTGAAGTGTAGGTTACAATCAGGACGTTGAGATGAAAAAAATAAAACTTCGTAGACAACAAGCCATGGAGCAATGACATGCAACTTTGAACCACAGGACTAGTGTTGTAAGTCAAAAAAAAACCCGATTTTTTCATTTTTTGTTTTACTCGTATGTTTAACAAAGGCCTACACATTTTAATGAAGTGCTACACAATTTTGCTGCTTATTGCTATTACGAACATTTGAGGTTCAATTCAATTCAATTCAATTGAGGTTGAGTAAAATGTTGAAAAATACGTTGATGGGGAGAGTATTTCGGTCATACACTTTTTGAAATTGCAAGTTAATGCGAATCAGGGTTAGATTTTAATACTCTTTTCATTTATTGAGCCAACATGCGTACGCTTGGTACTACCGGATAATAGGTAACCTCTTCCAATAAAAGATCCCATTCTTTGCTATTTTTAATATCAAATTGGGAGAAACAAATCGGAAGTTTGCTTTTTAACAGATATGTTAACCTGGAGCTTCGATTTTACCAGTTATCGCATCAAGAGATGAACAACGAATGTGATTAATTCATTGTGTCAGCAGCGGTACACAAAAAAGATCAATATTTTACTAGCCTATGACATGTCAAAATGATAGCGAGCCACAGAAACCTTGCACAAATTGATACGTTCAAGGATCTAACTCAAATTTACGTTGAGCCAGTCAAACGACTTGCATTCGCTGCACCAAACCTAGAGTTCCAGAGCAAAAATTAAAAACAAGTTGCACAACAAAGAAAGCTTTAGACTTTGCAAAATTAAATCGCGTGAGCGTATCATTAAAAATAAATAAATTTGAAGGGTTTTCAACAATGGTCTTGCGGTTCGTTAGCGACCCAATGCTAAAAAATAGCATCAGAACTGGACAGCGATGGCGGAAGCATTTCTTAAGTGGGGGCCAAAAGCAATGACCAGATTTCCTTCGCTTACAACCAGTGATGGGATTCAAAATTTTAAGAACAGGTTCTCTTTTGTATCGTACTTCCTAACAACAGGTTCCTTCATAAAGATCTGATGTCTGTAAAAAGAAGCAAGAATGGGTTCGCTGATTATCCTGACATTCCAAGAACGGGTTCGCGCGAACCCCCTGAATTTCATCACTGGTTGTAAGCAGTGATGGTTTTTTTTACTGACATTAGCTTTTTTACTTGACATTGCTTGCATGCTTTTTTTTTACTGACATTAGACCTTTATGAGGGAACCTGTTGTTGCAAGTACGATACAAAAGAGAACCTGTTCTCAAATTTTTGAATCCCATCACTGCTTACAACCCATATTTAGCTTGTCCACATGTGACACGTCCAATTTATGTGGGCTTCAGACCCACGGTTCTCGCTTCTAGTTTCTGCATCAAATTAAATTTTTGATGACTTTTCACAATGCAATTTTTAAATTGTCATTGTAACCACTACAACATCAAACACTTAATTGTGTTGCAGAAACTAGAACCGTGGGTATAAGGCCCACATAATACGTGGGCAGGGTAATTGTTTAGCTAAAGTTTATTGTTTTGGCAACCCCAACAGCTACTGCTCAGATGGTAGAGTAGTACGTCCGCCTCGGGAGTTGTAGACTTGGGTTTGATTCCAAGTCGAATCAAACCAATCACTTAAAAATTGGTATTCACAGCTTCTCTGCTTGACACTTAACATTGAAGGGACAGTGTGGAGAACAAGCCAGCAAGTTTACTGGTTGTGCTGTTGGGAAAGCCTCTTAGCGACATTTTACCATCTTGGAGTGGTAGACAGATGGATGGCAACTCCTAAACGAGCTCGTATAGCGCATTGATCGCTTTCTCGTGACAGAAGGATAAATGTACATCTAAAAATACTGTAAATACCATAACCGTCCGTAATGCCTCTATTTGAGCGCCACTATTGAAAGATTGAAAAACAGAACGCCACCTTCTACAGGGGAATAAGGTGTTGAAAATGACGAGAACGGCTACACAGAAACGTGTCACATTTTCCACATTGAATTTTCGATTACTTATCAGTAACTGTGTTAAGTTAATGTATTTTTTTCTTTAAAGGTTAAATGTTTACTCCGTTACAAATTTTCTTTTTAATCAAATTTATCTTTCCAAAATTTTGACTAGTTAGTCAATAACTAAACACCACCTTTAGTAGAACGCCACAATAGCACAAGAGAAGGGTTGAAAAATAGAGCGCTGTGGCCTTATGGCGCTCAAATAGAGGTTTCACGGTATGTCACGAAAACAACAAGAGCACAGAGCAGTAAGCTTTTTGGAGCATGCGAAAAAATAAAGTTGTGATGAGCGATAACTCAATTCTAATTAACGTTATTTCCTACACCGATGGATAAGGTGATGTGTAAAGAAGCAGTAGAACCTCATAAATCATATCGCCACACGTAAAACTAGAATCGAAACGTTTTAATTGCTTTCTGTGACTAGAACAAGCAATTTTGTTGGCCAAGGAATTGCTAGGGTTAGCACTGCACAGCAAAACAAAGTGAATTTAAAAAGTTACACGCATCAAAAAAAAAAAAAAATCAAAAACTTAGCTATAGATATTTTGCACAGTCCGCCGCTTTTATTTTATGACGGCTGCTTATTTTATCGATTTTGAAGGTTAGTTGTTAGCGTCAAAATTAAGTCTGAAAAAAAAAAGGAAGCTCCCATCTACCCGAGAATTAGCCCCGCTTCTTACATTATGAAAATATACCCAGCAAATACAGCAGGCAATTTGAGTAACTGTCCGCAAACTCAGTGCAGACAGTAGGTACACAATACATTGGTGTTGATGCAGGGGCCTAGTTTTGAGTTTGGTTGCAATTGTTTACTATAAACGACACTTACGACAGCTACTGTATCTCGCGTTCTCGCCTCGTCTCAAAACGTACAGTTACATGCTTTTTCCGTACTGAAAGTTTAGATCAGTCATTCTCCATCTTTTCTGAGCCGTGGCCCCTTGATTGTACCTCTAAAAGACCGTGGCCCGATAGTGTGTAAGTTCAAAAGTCCCGGTTTGTCATAATTCATCAATGATTCCTACCATCGTGGCTCCCAAGAGAACACTCTGTGCTCTTTGGTCCCTTTTGGGGGCCCAGGGCCACAGTTGAGAAGTTGATAGCCCCTGGCACAGATGCTACCAATCGCTGGTTTGCCTTTTTTCCTCAGTTTGACATTTACAAGCCGAAAGTTACTTTTTTTGCTATATGAAGATTACACTTTCTCTGTTCCCCAACTCCACAAACAAAATTATAGAGAATACATCTCTGAATTTAAGCTCTTTCCAAGGCCTATTAAGTTTCAAATACATTCATGCAGAAGTAGGCTAATATTGTAGAAATAATCGCGTAAATTAGGCTTCCCCCTAAAAAAAGTGGAGGGGCCAGCCCCCCCCCCCCCGCTACCTATTTAACTGGACCGTCAGCGGACCGACAAGAATCCTGCTAATGACTACGCTTAGGGTTTCCCTTTTTCTTGAATTTTTAACTACCCGGGAAGCGGGAAATTTTCAAAAAGTTTCTCGGTAATTCGGGAAAATTTTCGGAATCTTGAAAATCATCGGGATTCGCGAAATTCCCAGTAAATATTTTCGAGCTTGATTATTTTGACATTTTTTCTAACTTTCAGCATTTCAAATTTAATTTTTAGCATTTTGTTATGTTGTTTTGACGAACTAAGCTTGAGTTTTTCCATTTTTTCGATAAATTGAAGAAAAAATTCTAATCTCACAAGCAATTGGTTTAAAAAAATTTTGCGAATTTTAAAAAATAATTTTTAGTAGGCAAAAACAAAATTAATTTGCAGTAACGCAAAACTAACGCATTTTTTATGTCGGAATGATAGATATCAGCGCCACTGAAATCCTTACTAATGTGAAGACATTTCCCGGGATCTCGACATAAACTTCCCGGAAAATTTGAAAATCCCAAATTTCTTCTTCCGACTTACCGGGAGGAAACATTAGCTAGACTAGTGAAACCAGCACTTAATACGTTGACTGCCGACCGATTTTTGCCAAAACTGCCAAACGGTTTTAGCGCTAGGAAAATGCTGTCACAAAGCTACAAAGTCGATTTTTGGCAACAGCTATACTTGTTTGTCACGTATGATGCGAAATTAATACCCACAAATATACTCGTAGATGGCACCTCAATCAACAAATTTGTTAAAAAATGTCACTCTACGAGATAACTTGTGGTTGTAAATTGCTTTTTTTCCCAGATTACTCGCAGTATACTATTTCAAAACTTCACCATAGCATTATATATGATCTTCCTTTTTTCACTGAAAAAAAAAAAAAAATTGTCCGGTTACCACAATTTTTTGTTTGGCTAGCGTGGTCAGTTGATCACTCATTCCTTTTTGTTTTGTGGTAGATTAGGCGGCAAAGTTTGTAAAGTGGTTTTGTCAAATAAAGTTTTGAGTTTGTTTTTACAACGATTTTCTATATGGCTCGCAAAAGAGATAAGCCTGTATCTGAGGGTGATTGGGACGATTGCATGGATTTGAATGACTCCTTTAGGTGAGTTTTCTGACTCTGATGACGTTGAAGATTCAAGTTCTGATGAAGATGAGGAAGAGGCAGCAGTACGACGTCATGTACTAGTATCTAGCCTGTCTGCTGATCCCACAGCAGCTTCAACAAGTGTTAGTAGTTGTTCTGCTGCCAGTAATATAGTTAGTACTAGTAGTAATAATGATGGTTGGCTTGAAGTTGCATGTGACTCACCAAACTTTCCATTTAATGAAAACGTTGGTTTAAAAACTAATTTGACCAATCTGGCAGACTTTGTTGACCTTTTCTTTTCAAAAGAATTGCTTGAAATGCCAGTGAAGCAAACTAATCCCTACGCTTCTCAGACAATTGCTAAAAGTGGTCCATTTCGAAGAAGCTCCAGGAAGAAACGCTGGAAGAAAACAGATGTGCCAGAAATGAAACTATTCTTAGGTTGTATGCTGCAGATGGGACCATATTCTTTTCCTTCTCTGGATGCTTACTGGAGAAAAAGCAGGCTGTATGAAATCAATCCATGGTCGTTTTTAATGAGCAGAAAAAGATTTCAAATATTATTGAGATTTTTACATTTTGCGGATAACTCTGTAGACAGTGATGATAGGTTGTATAAAAATCGACCAATTCTAGATCACTTCAATAACATTATGGAGAAGAAGTATGTTCCACGCAAAGGTCTTTGCATTGATACCTCGATGATGTGGAGAGGCCGACTGTTATTTAGACAGTACATCAAAAACAAAACGCAAATATGGGATAAAACTATACAAATTGTGTGAGTAAAATGGATTAGTCATCAAGACTAATTTATACTGTGGAAAAGAAGAAAGTGCACAAAGTGAGATGGGGCATGCATCTGATGTAGTATTGCATTTGGCAAAAGATTTATTAAAAAAAGGTTATGTACTGTCTATGGATAATTTTTACAACTCAGTACGTCTTACCAAGGCCCTAACTTCCAACAGCACGTATGTTTGTGGTACCTTGAGAAGCAACAGAAAAGAAAATCCCAAAGATGTAATAACAAAGAAACTGAAAAAGGGAGAGATGATTTGAATGAGGATGTCACTGTATGCAAGTAGAAGGACAAACGAGATGTTATTACGATTTCAAACATGCACCGAGTGGAGCTTGTAGAAGTAAGGAACAGCAATGGAAAAGTCACAATGAAGCCTAATATTGTAAGAGACTATAATGCTGGCATGTCTGGAGTAGATCGATTTGATCAGATGCTCTCATATTACTCTGCGTTACGCAAAACAATCCGTTGGCCAAAAAAAGTTGCCCTACATCTTTTTGAGATGATAATACATAATACATAATTTGAGTTGATGTACATAATGCGTGCTTGCTTTGTTGTCCAGAAAGTGGTTCGCAAATGAAGAGTTTGTTTTTTAGAGAAAAGGTAGTATTGCATCTTTTGGATGGTAAACTTTCCAGCGAACTCAAAACCAAACGCCGAAGACTTGAATTTGTGACTCAGCATTATTTGGAATATCTTCCAGCGACAGCAAAAAAAAAGAACGACCAACCAAGCCGTGCCGTGTATGCACCAAAACCAGAAAACGAAAAGAAACACGATACTATTGTGCTCTCTGCGAAGATCATCCACCTCTTTGCGTGGTGGAGTGCTGCAAACGTTAGACATGAATGCCTAACGTTCGGCTGATTAACGATTTTACTTGACTTTGCATAGTTTTAAATTGGCAAAACTTTTGATGAACATTTATGTTGAATGACGATTTGTGTATATTCCGTCGCTCGTTTTTAACTACGGGTCCTTTCCCTTTACTAATTAGGCTGCTTGACATAAGCGTAAAATTATCAAATTGCAATTGAATCAATTCATACAATTTGTAGCTTTTTTTATAAAAACAAAAGTATCACATATTCTGTGCCAACAACAAAGTCAGCAAATTACTTGACAGTTAAGCGCTAGAAGTGCTCGGCAACTTTTGGAGTGTTACTAGGAGGCAGCAATGCTTCATAAGGTCTTATAAAGATACAGATAATGAAATTAAAATAATTGTGTGGCAAAATTTCCATTTACTTTTTCACAAGCTTTCCAATTTTTGGCAGCTATTTTCAAAGTTAAAAGTGCCGAAGTGATTTTTGCGTTGTGCTACAGATGCTAAAGGGTCGCCTTTTATGCATTAAAAACACGAGCATACTCGTACTTATTCTGGTATTTTAGAAAAAAACGAGTATACTCGTAGCTAGCACCAGGGAACAAATGCCACATTTCGAGTTATCTCGTAGTAGGCAGTCAACGTGTTAAGGCACCCAAAATTGCTCATGGTCATGCCATAAATGCCATCTTTAGCACCGAGTAATGAGTGCAGGCTATATTTTTGTTGTTAATGGTAACTTGACGTTGCAAATAACATATCGGTACCATTAAAAACAGCCTTGTCTTGCCTCAATCTCGAGCAGATAACAAGTCAAAACGGGGTAAACTACTCAATTAGCTATGAAATGGTCAACAACATAAAAAAAAACACGAAGCAAAAAAACGGTTTTTTTAACAACACTGCACATGACTGAAAAAGGAACTACAATTTTTGATCAAACTATCTTAACTCGCTGAAAAAGCTCAGATCCCCCTTGCATTTTCTCTTATCTTACATATAAAAAGGTGCAAGTCTTGACACTAGAAGAATAGACTCTAGCTTATATGAATAAAGAATAGCTTGTGATTCGCTTTCAATAACGTCGCCAAGCACCATTTAGGATCTGTCATATTTTTACCAACACGCTTAAAACTTCACAAAATAAAGTTTGTCATATCGACTCAACCAATCGAAATCGTCCGACTTCTGGCGGAGGAACGACGTTAATAAATGTTTTGTAGAGCAAAGCTCCCCGAGGAAAAGTAGCAACTGTTTTAGCCAGAGGCATATCTGATTGCGGAACAAATATTTCTTTGGTAAAACGAACTGTTCCAGTGCATGCCGCTGTTAACGTCTTTTTTCTGCCGCAAATTACCTGAAAATTTTTAAAATGTAAACAGACCTTTATCCACTCATAAACAAACTGTTTGACTGCTCACTTCATTCGTCCAGAAGTGATACAAATCAAGTGCCTTCGCAACGAATCGTTGCGCACAAAGCAGTTGTAATACCTGACTCATGCAAACTGAAATCATGGTCGCTCAACAATGGGTTGAAGAGTTTTTACCACACTAAACGTTAAAAGCTTTTTTACCAATATTTCTTTACGACATTGAACAATAATTGTAGAAACGATACTCTTATGCATGCGAGTATGGGTCATAGGGTCAGGTTACCACAGAAAGTATCGTCGCTTTTTCGTGACAAAAAATAAAGCATATTTTATGTGACTAAAAAGCTAGTCAACCCCACTTTTGACACTAATCTTCGTCGTACTTAAGATTGGAGGAGTTGTAATCGCATAAAATAGAGGTAATGTAAGCCACATTAAGCAATGAAAAATAGAGTATTTAATGTTTGTTGTATTAATCAAACAGCTCTATTGCTGAGACAGAAATTGAATTAAGTATCACCGTATGAACTCGAAGCGCAAACAATACCGATGGTCAATATGGTTCATCAATACCAAACATGGTGGGTTTTCATCGACAATGATCCTTGGGTCATTGCGACAATGACTCAAGCAGTGACGGCATCAACCGATGCTATGGAAAGGCTAATGCGGCACACGCAAAAGTGACAAACGAAGAAAAATCATCAAGTTTGAACTGAAAAAATTACTTACATTAGCACCTGGATACCAACGAAATGTGTGAATCTGTCGAGCCAACAAATAGCCTTGATGCACAATATCACCTGCAAAGTGGAAAAACAAGCTAGTTTTTCGAGAAAAATAAAGCCACAGCAATGCCTTGCTTTCAGTTTTGTACTACCTTGCTCAGACTGCAGATGATGACAGATGAATCTATGACGTTGAAACGTCCAGTTTTTAGTATCGTTGTGGCTTAGTTTTCCTCCTTGGCTATTTTCGTCCCATATTTATTGCATTCCGAAGCTAGTTTTTGTTTAGTTTTGCCTTAGGCTCGACTCTTAGCATTCTTTAAATTTGCAAGAAGTCAGCATGCTCAATCAGCCGTCTCTACTGGTCACTGCATTTGAACTTTGGTTTTTGATTTAATGATTTAAGTACGCCTGGGGTGCTCCCACTCAAAAATGGTACTTAATCTGTTCTGGGTTGAGCGTAACTGTTGATTCATTAAGAGTTAATCGTAAAAGAAAAGTTTATAGAAATGCAATGGTTTTCTTACAATGCAATCTGGTTGATTTTAAAGCTAAGCACCATCAATATACAGGGTGTCACAAAAAAATGTATACACATTAAAAATAACACCCTTTTTAATGTGTATACATTTTTTTGGGACACCCTGTAGATCTTCACTTGATACAAACAAAAGCACGCTAATTGCTCATGACATAATATACAAGCTAGTACAAACTTTTTCATTACACGTGTATTAGGGTGTTACATGTTTGGGCGAATTTCTATTTCAAACTTGCCTGGCAATTTTTAGGGTAGAAATACGTCAACTTTCACTTCTGCAAAATATTTTTTAATTTTTTGAAGTTCCACCTCTTGATTGAAATTTTAGGGGAGTTGCGCGCTACTTGAAAACTGAAAAAACGCTAATACTTGAGAACCTCACACGCTAGAGTGAAAATTTTGGTATTAAAATTTGCAGAAACTCCGTGTTTCTATCTCAGGTGTGAAGGAATACGTAGGCTTACTGCAACACAAATGAGATAAAGCAAAATTTGTGATTTAGCTACTTCACCGCCAGACCTTCAAGACAGTATGCTCACGCATATCTTTCATTAGGCAAATTGCAAGTTAAAATGTTTTCAGGGAACATCAAGAAATCACTCATTGACTATATACCCTCTCATTCGTTTGTCAGCTTATATTTTGCTGATGGTACCAATACTGTTGAGCACTTTCTTCCCCTCTATGACAGTTGACAATTAACCAATGAAACGTTTGCAAGTACGATTGTGACTGTCGATGGACCTCTTAAATCGCGCGTCACAATCAAGGGTGGAAACCCAAATCTAAACCTGAAAACCCGGTTTTCAAGGAAATTTTGGAAACCCAAACTGAAACTGACACCTACTCAGCTAAAATTTTGAAACCCAAACTTGAACCAAAACCGTTTTTTCTTGAAACGTCAAAACCGATACTGAAACTAAAACTTGTTCAGAATTTTTCAAGATTTTGGGTTTAAAAATTGCCATCACCATCATTACCAGTACAGTTCCTTCAATGCTGAGCGTCAAATATAGAAGCTGTGAATACTAATTTTTGAGTTTTTGGTTTCACCGGACTTGGAATTATATCCAAGTCGACAACTTCTGAAGCAATTGCTCTAATCACTCGGCCATCTGAGCTGCTACTTATCATCGTAACAAAACAAAAACGTCAAGATGTACAGCACTTGCATAATCGGTATTCACAATAAAATAGCTTTCTTGGATGAAACTGAAACCCAGAAACTGAAGTCGTGCGTAAGCAAACCTGATACCGAAACTGGAACCTATTTTTCAACAGCCGTGAAACCAAACCAAAACTGAAACCTGCCATTTGGATTTCAACACATCAAAACTGAAACTGACACCCTCACGCCAAGTAGCCAGGTTTTCATCCTTGGTCACGATACTGCAAGCAGGATCCACATTTGCTTTTTCTGGAAAGGAATGATCGTAGATGGCTCCTATATCTACAACATTTCGTGAGTGTGGACCTGCGATGGCAAAGATTGCTCCGAGCGAGGACAGCAGAAAATGGAAAAAGACGATTATTGCAAAAAACAGTAACTGCAACGTCAGTGGGATTCGACCATGCTGTAGCACAGAGTTGGACGCGGGTGGATTTTCTCGGCCCGAACCCGACACCCCCTGTCCGAACCCTACAAAAAAATCAAAAGTCCGAACTCGGCCGAAATAATCTTACCAAAACGCAGTGCTCTTTAATTACGTCATTATTATGCCATTATTGCAAAACGAAAAGAAAAAATATTCCAAACGAGTGCTTGCTATAGAATACAGATTCAGATTAAAAATGCAGCAAAAGCATTAAAAAATAAAATAAAAAATATTTTGTGTTGACAAGCTGAATATCAGCCCAAAAAAAGCTCGAAATAATTTGAAAATCATGGCTCGAACCCTGCCCGAACCTGACCTGAAAAGCCCGGCCCGAGTCCAAATCTGCTGTAGCATGTTTCCAAAAGCTCTTTTTGATGGCTTCGCACACCAAGGTTGGTCTTGTTGATTGAAAAAAACAGGAGATCCCTTGAAAATATTGCATTTTTATCAGAAACACGTGGCTTTAAATGAAAACTCTGGAACATCGGAGCACAAACACTTACAACAAGATTTACCATTCGTTCAAGGCGATTTCTTTTTTCGGCATCAAACAACATAGACGGCCAGTGCGTTTGAGGAAACTTGAACAAGGCCAATCTCAAATAACCATTAATCCAACCAACTGTGCAACAACATGTTAATGGTAAGCAGTGGTGTAAAGTAACGAAATACTTTTACTTGAGTAGATCACTTGAGTAGTTTTTTTCGGTAACGAAAACTTTTTTGAGTAGTTTTTTTTGGGCTACTTTTACGTTTACTTAAGTACTTTTAGTATGAAGTAACACTACTTGCTTAGTTTTTATTTTAGAAAAGTACAAAGTTGTCCTTGAGTTAATAGTCTCACTTGAAATCCCTCGTTGCACCTAAAATCTTGCTTTGCAAAGTTACGTCGCATCCAATGTCACTGTTACCTGTAATTACTGCGCGACCGTAACCGCATGACCGCAAGCTGCAGAAAATCCTTAACATGTTTTTAATAATATATTCATTCCAATTCCATAAACCTGCAGGTCTAGCAGCAAAACTACTGACTATCGAATTTTTCTTTCAACCTTAATTATGAAAAAAAGCAAATTGCAAAGTTAAAATTGAAGTGATACCAGAATCAAGCAGGTTTCCGCTTCTGATTTAATGCTTATTTATTCATAAGTTTATCCTTCTTTGCGATAAAGGCGCTATAGCGAGCTCGCTTAGGAGTTTCGAGCCACCTGTCTGCCACTCCGAGATGGGGAAATCTCGTTAAGCGTGGTTCCGAACGGTATCAACAAGTCAACTTGCCGGCTTGTTCTTCACGCTGTCGCCTTTGATGCTAAGTGTCATGCAGGAAAGCCACAAATACCTACTTTTACACCTCCGATGGCCGAGTGGTAAGAGTGTCCGCCTCGGGAGCTGTAGATACGGGTTTGATTTCGAGTCGGGTCAAACCAATGACATTAAAATTGGTATTCACAGTTTTCCTGTTTGACGTTCAGCATTAAAAGGACAGTGTGGAGAACAAGCCGGCAAGTTTACTTGTTGTGCCGTTGGGAAGAGCACTTAACGGGATTCCCCCATCTTGGTGTGGTAGACAGGTGGCCGGCAACTTTCAAGCGAGCTCGTCATAGCGCTTTGATCGCTTTCTCGTGATAGGAGGATAAATATTATGCCACTAATGCAAATAAATGCAATTTTAAGTCATTGGTTTAACCCCATACTGAATCGAACCCCGAGTCTACCGTTCCAGAGGCGGACGCTTTATCCACTCGGCCATGTGAGCGCTAATAATTTTTTTTGGTTTACCATTTTGCCACCTTCAACGCAACTCATCATCAGCAAGTGTGCAGTTGAAACTTTAACGATTAAGAACGCTATACTTTTACTTGAGTAATTTTTAAATGACTACTTTTTTACTTTTTGCTTAAGTGCTTTTTTTAGTCAATACTTTCTACTTTACTTCGAGTAGTTTTGCCGTCAGTAACAATACTTTTACTTAAGTACGGTTTCAAAATACTTTTTACACCACTGATGGTAAGCATGTAATGAAATTGAGTATCCTGTAACAACGCAGTAGTAGGACTACTGGATTAGGCTTATTTCCTCTTAATTACCGATACCGAGAATGACGAGTCTTACCAGCAACCTGGAAGAAATACCTTTGCCATATACCAGGAACAACTCGTCAATCTCGGTACCGGTAAATAAGACAATATTAGCCTAGTCCTATTACTGCGTTATTACAGGATCCTCATTTTCATTACATACTCACCAATAGCATGTAGTTGTACAGTTGGATGACCACAGCCAATGGCTACTTAAGATCGGCTTTGTTTAAGTTTCCTCAAACGCACTGACCTTCTATGTTGTTTGATGCTGAAAAAAGAAATTGCCTTGAATAAATCAAAAATTTAGTTGCAAGTGTTTGTGCCCCGATGTTCCTGAGGGTTCATTTAAATCCACGTGCTTCTGATGGCCCAAAAAATGATACATTTTTAAGGGATCTTCTGTTGTTTTTCAATCAACAAGACCAAACACTGGTGTGTGAAGTCATCAAAAAGTGCATTTTGAAACATGCTACAGCATGGTTGAATCCCACTGACGTTGCAGTTAGTGTCTTTTGCGATAATCCCCCTTTCAACTTTTTGCTGTTCTTGCATGGAGCAATCTTTTACTTTTGCAGGTCCACACTTTCGAAATGTTGTGGATATAGGAGCCATCTACGATCATTCCTTTCCAGGAAAAGCAAATGTGGAAACTGCTAGCATTATTGTGATGCGCATCTTGAAAGTCCATCGACAGTCACAATCATACTTGCAAACGTTTCATTGGTTAATTGTCAACTGTCATTGAGGGGAAGAAAGTGCTCAACAGTATTGGTACCATCAGCAAAATACAAGCTGACAAACGATTGAGAGGGTATATAGCCAATGAGTGATTTCTTGATGTTCCATGAAAACATTTTAACTTGCAATCTGCTTAATAAAAAATATGCGTGAGCATACTGTCTTGAATGTCTGGCGGTGAAGTAGCTAAATCACAAATTTTGCATTATCTCATTTGTGTTGCGGTTAGCCTACGTATTCCTTCACACCTAAGATAGAAACACGGAGTTTCTGCAAATTTTAATACCAAAATTTTCACTCTAGCGTGTGCAGTTCTCAAGTATTAGCGTTTTTTCAGTTTTCAAGTAGCGCGCAACTCCCCTAAAATTTCAATCAAGGGGTGGAACTTCAAAAAATTAAAAAATATTTTGCAGAAGTGAAAGTTGACGTATTTCTACCCTAAAAATTGCCCAGGCAAGTTTGAACTCAAAATTCGCCAAAAAATGTAACACTCTAACGTGTAGCCTATCATATAATTTGCTGCTAATGAACAATGCAAAAATCGCACAGCCTGCTATGAGTTCCACCACCTTCCATATGTAGGCTTTGGAACAATTATGGTAGTTCAGCTGGCATTCACAGTACAGCATAATATATTTAACTTTTCATGTTTGTCACATTACATTTTTTGTTGTGTTAATTGATTTACACATAGATATACTATTTCCATATCACAAACATTCAATAATTATATGAAATAACAAAGTTAACATAAGCAAAATGATCTTTGTATGGTAAGGAAAAAGTGAAGGGAAATGAAGTCTTCAAATCACGGCCACCAAAAGATTTTAGTGATCCTAATCACTGCTGCAGGTGTTGCAGAACCCGAATTGCACAACAGATAATAATGCATCCTAACTGATACATACCATCTTGCACTTTCCATCCTCTTCGACGATTTCTTTGAGTTTTTCTATCATTTTTTGTGTTGCCTTTTCTTCCTGTTGCAGCATTGCAACTTAAAATTGATGTCACACTTTCCAACGTAGCACCTATGACCAAAAGATAATGGTTAAATTTAGTCAATAATCTTCAAAATAAACAACTTCAACATCATCATCTTTCAACATAAACAAATGCTTAAAAACATTTTTTTTGCTTTAAATTGCAGGGATATTTACCGTAAATAGGTAATTTCCACGACCTAACTTTAAGATGACAAGATGACATTTTACAATATTACCATATCACAGTGATTACAAGACCAAGCAAACTATTCCGCATAAATTCTTCCACTTATCACATACGTCATTGATTATCAAACGTCTTTACCTGGGGGAACCTTTAACTTCCTTAAAATACTGGCAGAGCCCCATCAATATTTGAAAGAAAATTAAAAAAAGCATGATACAAAATGCATTAAAACAAATGAAGAAATATGGTACTGGTACAAACAGACAAAGTCTAATCAAATTCTTAGACCCTGATGTAAACAAGTCATTGACTGATTTTGCCAATCAGCGCAGTAGCCTTTTTTTATCTTGTTTTTGCAACAGATCAGATGAGCTACTGGTATATATATATTATGACTTAGTAATAGGGCCTTCATTTCTGACATTTTTTTCTAAAGAGTGTTACAGGAAACTCTTTAGCCTCGTTGTTCAAGTTGCGATGACTTTACAGTACCAGTATTACCGGTACTTTGCTTTCTTGAAATTTGAATGACATACTACTAAAATATTGACTACAGGTAACAACAATAGCTGATTTGTACTTTAACCTTAAACATAACTAATGTGCAGAGTGTTGAATAAGCGGTGCAAAATTCAGATTGTTAAGCATGTTAATGCGCTGAGAAAGTTATATAAGCTATTGGTGCTTACCTCTATAAAGCAATGACTTGGAGATGCTAGAAAACAAACAAACAATCATTTTAAGTACTGGTACAAAGTATGAGTATTAAAACTTGAAACTGTCTAAAACTAAACAGTACTGTTTAGTACTGTCACCAACATTAGGTCGCTTGATTCTCACATACACACCAAATCACCAACTGACCAAGTTATCAGTAAATTTTGTTGCGGATAGGGATCAGTGTTGCCAGATATGAATTTACTCAAGCATCTTGTGGATAGATTTTTGATCAAACCACATCTAAACAACAAAAGTATCTAGATTAGTATCCAACTGCAAAAAGTGCGTAAATACGACAAAAAACAAGCGATATTGCGGAGTATGACATGAAATACCATAACTTATATATTTATCCTCCTATCACAAGAAAGCGATCAATGCGCTATACGAGCTCGCTTAGGAGTTTTTTTTTTTTTGATTGATTTGATTGATTTCTTCATCTTTATCCTCCTATCACGAGAAAGCGACGGAGGCGCTATGCGTAGGACGAATCCAGACTCGCTTAAGAGTTGCCTTTGTTTCCAAGTTTTCCGCTTGAATTTTCTAGTGACTTCTTTCATTTGCTGCTTGCCAGACTCCACCAAGCAGAGATAATCATCGTGAAGCATCTTATCCAAGGACGCAACAACGAGACTAGGTTGGGAGGTGAACCATTAACCTTGCGATCATGGTCGTCGTAAAAACGACGCTCCGAACCACTACGCCACGCTGCCGACTTGCCGGCCATCTGCCTACCACACCAAGATGGGGGAATCTCGCTAAGTGCCTTTCCCAACAGCACAACAAGTAAACTTGCTGGCTTGTTCTCCACACTGTCCCTTCAATGCTGAGCGTCAAGCAGGGAAGCTGTGAATACCAATTTTGAAGTCATTGGTTTGACCCGACTCGGAATCAAACCCGAGTCTACAGCTCAAGAGACAGACGCTCTATACCACTCGGCCATCTGAGCTGTTATGAAGACACCATCTGAGCTGTTATGAAGACACAGAAATAAAGACACAGTTTGGTCGCAGTGACATTGAAACACCTTTAAACGCATCATAGCCACACATTCAAGCAAAAAATGAATGAAAATAAACACAGCAGAAAAATATCATGGATCTGCTAGTCAAGTCATATCATCAGCTTTCCGCAATTGGCTCCATAATGGTTTTAAATGGACTGAACTTTGAATTAAGCAGTTTCATGAACTTCCTGGTAAACTTACGCACTAACTGTGCAGGCTATATATATTAGCATGAGCACCTGAGAATCTAGTGCACAGCACACTATCCATTTAATCTTGTAGGCTTACTCCACTTTAACATTCCTAACCGCTCATGTGCTCAATCAAAGTTTTTCAACAAAACACCACAATATTCCAAAAGTGTACAAGACGAATGTGTATGGTGTACTTTGTTGAGGCGAAGCCTAAAACACTTGATAGTTGGTAACAGAAGTTCTGAACTACCTAAAATTAGCAAATGCTCTCTTCACTTAATCATCTTTTTAGAACATAGCTCTCAAAAAATTGTTAAGATTAACTCAGCTCATAAATACAATAATTGAAGTACCGGCACGCTACTTGCAGGATTTCAATATATGATTGGATTTTATGCACACCAGAAAAACTAACTTGTGCATTATGTACCGCAGTTAATTCGGTTATTGTGTTGCTCACTCAGTTCAATGTAAAATTTGGGCCTGAAAACTATCGGTACTGAGCTGAACACTAGGAAGAACGGCTCACAAAATTAAAGCGATAATTTCCGGCATTCTTCCGCACGAGAAGCTAAATACGCGAAAAATCAGTTTTAACAGAATCGCTACAGCGACATCAGTATAATGCGCTGACAAATAATCAAAACCTAGGAGCGCATTAATCCCCTGCCCTGCCAGTGGGAGTCCAACACACTAACCCCTACCCCACTTCACCGTTGACATGTGATTGTAAAATTTTTGTACAAATACTTTCTTTACGCATCACGTGACTCTCAAAAAGGCTGTAGCGGTTTTGTTGAAAATGATTTTTCGCGTATTTAGCTTCTCGTTTCTTCCGCGAAGGGATAAAACAATAAACAAACTGGATAGGTATAGAAGTATCTAGATTAGTAGCTAGGATCTAAACGACGAAAAAATTGGTATCTAAGGGGACTAAAAATGTATCTAGATCGAGATACTAAGTAGCTAAGTTGGCAACACTGATAGGGATGAGCCGGATACCGGATATATCCGGCGCTTTTTGAGGTATCATGTATCTGGCCGGATCCAGCCGGATACAGGATATTTTTAAAGTTCAGGAAAACTGCGTAGAGTAGATTCGGTAAAAATAAAATTTACCCTTTCGATCTATGTGAAAAAATTTGGAGCAAGTTTGAAAACTTTAATTTTGTTTGGACTATGTAAAAAAGTAGTTCTAACCAAGTTCAAACCTTAGACTGCGTTGGTAATTTTTATATCAAGTGGATTTAAATTCAGTTTATATACAAGTATTTTTTTTCGGCGTAGCAAGTTTTGTAACCTGGAAAGCAACTTCAATGCTGCAGCTGTAGGCAGTAATCAATCGGCATCAAACCGAGACGGTATAAATTCGATGACCACCACCGCCGTTGTCTCCCGTAAAGACCATGCAAATAATTTACGTTTAAAAGCCTGTCTTCTGTCCTATATGATAACTTGCACGTTCGAAATGAAAAAAAAAAAACACAAACGCAATGAGCAGCCAATTAATTCTCGAAAGCAAACGGCAGGGGAGAGAACTTTTATAGAAACTTTGTTTTCTACGTTCAAAAAACGACGTTTCAAGGTACCAGTAGCATTGTAATGGATGTGCTTCTGCTTTTAAATGTTGTGTGGTTATGTAATGTTAAGTAAATTGAAGTCTTTATTTCAACCTCTTTAGTTTTAGTTCATCAATTGGCTGTTTGTGTTAAAAGTTAACGTAATTCACCCATCATTGTAGATTTACGGCAGGATCGATTTTTTGCAGTAATTTTATGGGTATTTATTAAAACCTTGCGTTGTTTTAGTAGCTCTGATGTTAGCGCAAAGCAAGTGAAAATTCAAATTGCCTTTTACCAACCGCTTAGTGTAGTGGTTAAAGACATTGCTATCGGTGTGAGAAGCTTTGTCACTGTTGCAATGTTTTTTCTTTCGGAGTGTGAAATTGTTTTGCACAGGCGCAGAAATGGGCTCCACCACTCGTTACATGTTTCGGCGTAATACTGCGAGTATAATGACGATTTGATCGTTTTTGAAGTTTGCTTTCGATGGGTATCACAGATTGCTCACTAGCACAAAACCGCAAAAATCAACACAATGTGTGATAATTGTTAATTCGATTGCTTGACTCGTAAATTTACGCCGCTGACGGAGGCAGCACGCTTGATAGTTTTCCTCTCGCTTTACATATGACATCAGCGCAAAATTTCGTGAAAACACTACTAAGACTTTGCGCTGTTACATTTTGGAAGTGTTTTAGCTACCTTGCAATGTGCATGCAGTATTCTTTTAATATAATAATGAAAACATCCCGGAGGCCGGACTGATGTTGCCCTTTTCGGTATTAAAGCTGAGGAAGCACTGTTCCTGCTCCCGCCGATTAGACGCGTAGGGTGGCTGACTGATTTGGCGTCCGATTTTCAGCACACTCTTCACCAAAATCCACTCTTTTCACACAATTTTTTTTACTCGAAGTTACAGCTCAGCATTGAAAACGTGTTGATACACAAACGTAGTGTCGTGGATCGTAGTTGAATCAAAAGCGATCAATAAGATGGTCATTACATCAGCTGAGCTCCTGCCGCTCGACCGCATTGCCGATTCGGCCAAATTAGAGTAATGAAGTCTATTCTTAATGACCCAACGCTTTTGAAAGTTTCCTGTGCGTCACACAGGGCTGCCAACTCGAACTCGAACTAACTCGATCATTTTGCCGAACACGAATAAAACTGTTCAAGTTTGAGTTCATTAGAAAGATATTTAAATTGTTGAAAAGAAATAAATGATCATTACGAAATATAGTCTGTAGTTCAAGCAGTCACAATCTGTGTAAATTGAAGTTATCATACGATTTTACCAGGGCCGTAGCCAGCCAGACCAGCTTGGGGGGGCGAAATAAATCTCAGGGGGGGCGAAAAAAATGACCTTTTTTTCAACGATATAGCCATCCTAAGGTGTTTTCTGAAAAATTAACTGGGCTACGCCCCCAGCCGCTGACGAAATTTTCGAATTTTAAGCAAAAATACTTCATTCTAACGCACTTCTTATTAAAAAAAAGTACTTGTAACTGATTCAATAATATTGGTAGCAAAAGGACCAGAAGCAGAAATCATCGCATAAAGCTGATACAAAAGTGATTTTTCATTGGTCTCATGGCCAAAGGGGGAGTTGAACTCTTCTCGTGCACACACCACTAGACGTTCATGATGATTTAGTTGTATCAAACAATCAATTATTCAGCTTGGGGGTCTGGAAGAGCGTTGTAAGCTCCCCCAGCGGGGTCCGGGGCTAAGCCCTGGAAGCTATTGCTTTTTCTGCTTTTAAAGTTACTTTCCTGAATCAGCTTTGAGGTTTTGAGGCTATTAGCAAATTAGTTATTTTGCAATCAGTGGCCTACAGGCCTCAGAAAAGGCTATTAGGCCCTCTCAAATTCAAAGTGTTAATATAGTCAATTTATGTTGTTTATTGTACGCTAAGGTAAAGTACTGGAGTTTCAGAAAGTTCTTAGGAGAAAATACTACATGCGTAGAAAATACAAGCACCCAACAAGCTAGAGTGTTTCAAAACATCGGCTTCATGTTCTGGTTAGGACCCATTTTCAAGCTTGACTCCAGAGAGGGGTAGGAACGTAGGAGGGTAGCCAGACCCGAGTGCCTGGGGAGAACAAAACTATTTCCAGGGGAAGCAGAAAATCTTAATCTTTTTGCAAATTATTTTGCAATTATAAGCTACTTTGGCTCAAGAACTTATCGTTTATTAGGCTAACACTCAAATCGGGTATCGACGATAATGTGCTCACTTACTAATAAGCGCCTTGCCTAACGGTTTACAGATCGTACCATATGCTTATCAACCAACTACTACAAGGGCCCACTTTACGAATAACAGAAGATATACAAACAATATTTTTTCAAGCTTGTTACATTATTGTACTATCGGCCTTTTAGAAAATATGCTTGAATAGCGATTACAAAAAAATGAAGCCTATACAGGTCAATCAATGTAAAATTCATGATTAATTTGATTACAACATTTAGAGCAACATAATTATGATAGCTTAAGGAACACGTGCAGCGTGCAGGAGAAATAACGAAGTACTGTACATTGTAGGCCTATAGGTAGGTACTTTATGCAGGTTCAAGAGAGATGCCCACTGAGCAACGACACAACCACAGGGAAGTCTCACAATCTCACTGCTGCGTGTTTTGCTGTGTTCTGTGTCGTTTAATAAGCAACAAAAATAAACCCGTTCTTTCAAAAATCAAATCAAATCTTCATTATACTCGCCGTATTACGCCGAAGCATGTAACGAGTTGCGGGGCCCATCTCCGCGGCTTAGCGCCTGGGCTACACAGCTCCGAAGAAACGTCGCAACGGTGGCGAGTCGTTGGCGACACTGTGTCGATTTGACCGGCCCGGGAGTCAAACCCCAGACCTCCCGTACCGATAGCGTGCGCTTTGCAACTGAGCTAACATCAAAACAAAGTAAATGCAATTATGACGTAATAATCAGAGCTATGTAATAATCGAACATCGTGAGCAAAAAGCGCAAGCAAAAAAGGCAAGTTGTAGGTTTGAAAGACAGTTTTTAAAACAGCTGCGGATGCCGATCCAAAAGGTTCAGTGAGAGGGGAGCTTGGGCAATCGTTCTCTCCCAAAACGTCAACAATTTATACTATTTGCAAAAGAAATTAAAATAATATTTTCAATAGGACTAAAGTATATTGCCCCCCCCCCCGGTTATCGAATTTGTGGATCCGCACCTAGCCGAGGATCAACAGAAAAAAAATTGTATCAAAGTATAATTTTTTTGGTTTTATTGATAAAATCGCAATTTTCTCAGGGGGGGGCGAAAATTCTGCCAGGGATGGCGGCGCCCCCCCTGGTCCCCGGCTGGCTACGGCCCTGGATTTTACCAAACGAAAAGCCGCATGTCGTTTATTTGCTCATGCCTATGCGACCTACATTTTTATCTTTTTAGTTGCATGAGCACCGGCGGTGAAAAAGTTGTCGCGATTTTGGATATTCATCTGCCTGAACTCGATCTTGAACTCGAAAAAGCTTATTTTTGTCGAACTCGAACTTGAACTCGTAAAAATTAAAGAACTCCACCTTGAGTTTGGAGATTGAACTCGAACTTCAACTTGAATAAAATTTGTTCGAGTTCGCAGCCCTGTCACATGACCTCACGCAATAGTTTCGTGGCTCGCTAGTCGAGCAAAACGATAGCGAGGAGCAAGGGTGGAAACCTGGCTACTTGGCGTTAGGGTGTCAGTTTCGGTGTGCTGAAACTCAAATGGCAGGTTTCAGTTTGGGTTTGGTTTCACGGCTGTTGAAAAATAGGTCCCAGTTTCGGTTTCAGTTTTGCTTACGCACAACTTCGGTTTCTGGGTTTTAGTTTCGGTTTAAGTTTCATCCCAAAAAGCTATTTTATTTTGAAGAGGCTACGGATTTTTTAAGTGCTCTACTTTTTGCGTTTTTGTTATATTGCGATGATAAGTAGCAGGTCAGGTGGCCGAGTGAGTAGAGCAATTGCTTCAGAAGTTGTCGACTTAGGTATAATTCCGAGTCCGGTGAAGCCAAAGACTCAAAAATTAGTATCCACAACTTTATTATTTGACGCTTAGTATTAAAGGAACTGTGCGGGTAATGATGGTGATGACGATTTTTAAAACCCAAAACCTTAGAAAATTCTGAACAGGTTTTAGTTTCAGTGTCGGTTTTGACGTTTCAAAAAAAAACGGTTTCGGTTAAAATTTAGGTTTTCAAAAATTTGGCTGAGTAGGTGTCAGTTTCAGTTTGGGTTTCCAAAATTTCCTTAAAAACCGGGTTTTCAGGTTTCGGTTTAGGTTTTGGTCTCCACCCGTGGCGTGGAGTCGTGGACAAAAAATATCAAAATATTAATTTTGGCTTAGTGCTATACTATCTGATATCCCCGGCCGGATAATGACGCACCGGATTTCCGGTGCGTCACTATCGCACCGGATATCCGGTGCGTCACTATCCGGCCGGGGATTCCGGATAGTATAGCACTAAGCCAAAATTAATATTTTGATATTTTTTGTCTACGGCTCCACGCTATCGTTTTGCTCGACTAGTGAACCATGAAACTATTGCATGAGGTCATGTGACAGGGCTGCGAACTCGATCAAATTTTATTGAAGTTGAAGTTCGCGTTTCAGTCGCTTTATTTTTTAAGTTGCTAGAAAGTTGCCATTAATAAGTATATACTAAGTTTTAGCTTTTATGTTTCAACTTAACAACAAGCTCGATGATTTAATTTCTTTTGGTGTGAGTGCAATCGTCCTTGCAGCTGCACAAATCCTTCAAGAATCATATGGGGCGCCGTTTGGAAAAAAACTATTCGTTTTGTGAACCATGTTTTTTGAGCTTATTTAGACCATAGTTTGTCCGATATGTATATTGGAAATATTCTACTTATATATCGGACAAAATCTACTCTAAGTCGGACCAAAATACACGCGCAAAATAAGTCGGACAAAATCGTTTTTTTCCAAACGGCGCCCCATAGAATCATCGCGTTTTTTGTTTGAATTTAGTGCAAGATTTGCCAGCTTTTTTTTTTTTGTTATTTCAAGCCACTTAATTGCAGCTTAGGATTTTTGTGGTAGTGAAGCACATGCATCATGGAGATGAGCTAGTTGAGCATCGAACCCGCGAAGCCAGCTTCGGAGCCCAATGCACCAACCACTCGGCCAACTCCATGTGCAAGATTTGCCAGCTTGCTTGAGATGTCAGGCAAGCAAGATCTTTTTGCTGCAGACTTGTGTAGCATTGTACCGGCCGGTTAGCTAAATGGCTAAGCGCACGCTATTGGTGCGAGAGGTCTGGGATTCGATTCCCGGGCCGGTCAAATCGTCACAGTGTCGCCAACGGCTCGCCACCGTTGCGACGTTTCTTCGGAGCTGTGTAGCCTAGGCGCTGAGCCGCGGAGATGGGCCCCGCCACTCGTCACACGCTTCGGCGTAATACGGCGAGTATAATGAAGATTTGATTTTTTGTGTTGCATTATCACTGTACACGTGAAGAAATTTAAGGATAATAGTTTTATTGAGATTTCGATCACTGTATTACAGAAATGTAAAAAGTCGTTACAATATTAAGTTTATGGAGCACAGGTTACAGGAATTTAAACTTACTTCATGTGTGATAATGTCCACCACCTTATTTTGCTACGGTTTTATTTTTTTTTTAAGTTGTAAAAGCGAAGTCACTCTACTATTCCCTTAGATGTTTGGGTCCCTGGAAAGCTTTATTTTTTTTTCAAGTCACTTAATGGCAGCTTCGGATTTTTGTGGTAGTGAAGTACATGCATCATGGAGATGAGCTAGTTGAGCATCGAACCCGCGAAGCCAGCTTCGGAGCCCAATGCACCAACCACTCGGCCAACTGTTATCGGTAAGCCATAAGCGGGTGCTTGCAGCTGCCATCTAGTTGAATTCGTTTTTAATTGACTTTGGTTTTTAATTGCATCGCTTGTTTTGCACCTTACGATTGTTTTTTAGAATGCCGCGCAAAGCTATCTAGCTTAATAACGTCATAACTTCATAACTGTTTCCAGAGATGGGCATTTATCGCGATAATTTATCGGCGATAATTATCGGCGATAACTTTTTATCGATTATCGTTATCGCTCAAAATAGTTTGAATTTATCGATTACCGTTATCGCTTTTGTTATATATTTTGTTATCGCCGATAAATTATCGCGATAAACGATCTTTTATGCACGCAGTGTTTAAACTTCAAAGTTAATGAGTTGGCGCTATGGAAAAAACACGGTGTCCATTAAGACTTGCTGTAATTTTTAAAAATTATTTCTTTGTTTGGCTTAATTTCACGGCAGAGTCCGTGAACTGCTCTCTTTTCTTGAAAAATGCAGAAAAAAACATATTGCAATTCGACTTACAAAAAAAACTTCGTCAAACACATTGAAAATTTACCGCAACATTTATCGGAAAAATTTATCGGCGATAATTTATCGATTATCGATATCGCTTTAAGAAATTGAGATTTATCGATTATCGGTATCGCCCAGGGCTTTTTTGAAGTTATCGATTATCGTTATCGCTTTAGTGCAGAAAAGTTTATCGTGCCCATCACTGACTGTTTCGTAGCCTTATGATGTGAATGCATTTTCAAACGCTGCTATGCAGTTAAAAGATGCGTGTCTTCAGTCAACGTATCCAGAGTCACTGCACATACAGTGGTACGTGTGCACAGATGAAAAGTCAGCAGTTTAAAGATGCGTGTCTTCAGTCAACCTACCCAGAGTCACTGCACCTGATTCGACATGAAGTGGTACGTGTGCAATGTGCACCAACGAAAGAAGTCAGGAGTATGTTTTCAAACGCTACCTTGCAGTTTAATAATGCGTGTCTTCAGTCAACCTATCAAGTGTCACTCCACTTGGAGTGGCAGGTGTGCAGTGTGCACCAATGAAAGAAGTCAGGAGTATCTTTTCATACGCTACCTTGCAGTTTAAAGGTGCGTGTCTTCAACCAACCTATCAGGTGTCACTGCACTAGTGCACATGCAGCGTGCACCAATAAAAAGTCAGCAGTTTGAAGTTGCGTGTTTTAAGTCAACCAATGAAGTATCATCGCATGGAGTGAGTGGAACGTGTGTACCAATAAAAAGTGCAGTAGATGTCAAAACAGCTTTTGGCTCATTTCAAATGCTGCATCAACCTATTGTACGTGTTCCGGTATATTTTTTATTTGCTCAAAGTTACGCTATTTTATTCAGTTTTTAATAAAAATGTGTTTCTTAGACGATGATTGAAGCTATGTTATGGGTGTGCAACACACAGGAAAAGTTGATTTCTATGTTTTTTTCGATTGAATAGAGGTTATTGTTTAGAATGGAGATGGAAGCGCTTATGAACTAATTTTTGGTGCTGTCTAAGTTGCTCGTTGCGTAGCGGGTTTGAACCACAGGACATTGCGTTTTCTGCTCCGCTTTGCATCAGTAGGTGTGGGTTTGTAAGCAAGAGCAGCAGGGAACCATAAATCATGAAGAGTTACTTTGTAAAGCGGGCAGGTTTGCGGAGTTCGTCGTGGTCGCATGAACTAAGGGCTTATAGCCTCTCCAGTTAGCTATCATGGTGGGATAAAGATATTTCTTAATGCTGGAGATTGATTGTAATGAGTACCGGTACCAATTTAAAGTGATGAGCTATTTGTTTTTGGCATGGCCAATATTTACCAACTTACAGGATAACAAGGCGTTTTGTTATCACTGGGGATTTTGGTTAAAGCAATAATCTGAGAGCATTTAGCCGGTAGAACTATTACAGTATAATTTCTACCAACAAATTCAAACTACGAAGGTTTTGTCTTGTTTGTGCTGAAGCACTATTTCCAAACGCAAGATCAGTTGAAACATGTTTGGGGAAGGGGGTAAAATTTTTGCCAGGTGGGGTGTCACCTCACCTGCCTCCTCTTTGATTGCGGCCCTGCGGTAAAATAAACTGCGACTCCAGTTTCGCTCCGGTAAAATTTGATCGACTCCGGCTCCGTATCCGGCTTTTGGACATCTATGAAAGGTGACCCCAGCTCCCAGCTGGCAGCAAGCTTTTTTGTATATTTTATTTTGGTGATGATTTCGTCGCAGAGCAAAAGCAATTATATTTTTGTGCAAGAGACAAACAAGTAAAGAACATACGTCTGTTCTTTATTAATGTTCGTTTGTATTAAACAAAAAATGAATTGTGCCGGACTTGTGGGGCATTATGAATAAATAATTTGGCTTCTGTAAATGTGAATTGAATTACCTGTAGCTGTATTATTTAGTTAAATCGGTCAAATTGCCCATTTTTAATTAAGTTTTACAGCTTATCAACTTTCTATTAAGGTTTGACCTGCTGTTTAGAAAGTTGTGCCAGCAATAGATGTAATCATATGCGGTGATTATCAAGCACAAGGTGCCTTACAGCAAATCATGAAATCATTGGACGTTTAACGCGAAGCCTTGATATGTGGTAATTAGTAGGGCCCGCTAAAGTCAATAAAGTCAACATTTTTTTAGGACTTTGTTACATGATCAAATGTGTACTAATGTTCGTTTCAGGTGTTCAAGAGTCTGTTTTGGCAGATTTTATAAGTCAAAATAAAGTCAAAATTTTGCATAAAGTCAAAATTTGTCAAAATCGTCTTGATCAAAAATTTTCTTACAAAAACGAACAAATTTATATTTTTTAAATATTTTTTTGAATTTTTGAGCTGCTATTAAAATTTTATGCGCAGTTCTATTTGATTTTAAACTTTTGAAATAGTTGCAATATTTGCACTATCGTCACAATAATGCGTGCGGTAATTGAGAAGGAAATAGCACTTATTATGCATGAAACGTCATTGTTGATGCATAAATACAAAATTGTTAGACAATTAATCTAATCCTATAAAATCCTTGTGCTCTTTATAGGTGGTCTTCTAAGTTGTAGCCAAGGGCATAGTTGCCACTCCTGATGTTTTTACATCAGATCTGATGTTTTGGACAAAATTTCTGATGTCTGATGTTTTGACCTACTAATCTGATGTTGAAACATTTTTTTAAACAGGTAAGTTAAAAATAAAAATTTTTAAATTTCTTGTGACTATTTTTTTGCTTTCGAAAGTGTGTATTGTGCCACTGACTATTTTTCCAACCAAATTCCTTAATCAAGCTCCTTTCCTGGAAAGGAAAAAAAAAACACTTCATGCATAACTGAGTTATAGATAGAAAAACCAAAAATTGCCCAATGCCCATAACGAATCACAATCTGAGTTCTGGGTTAAAAAGAAAATTGCCCATCACAAAATAACTTGTCTGAAGCACCTTCTTAATGTTATCTGTTATAAGCCTTGTTATATGTTATATTGTTGAAATTTTTACTGTTATAACCCTCATAATATTTAAAAGTGATATTCAGGGCCGGTGCTAGGAACTGCGGGGCCCAATTAGAAATCTAATCGCGGGGCCCCTCTTTTCATAATAAAATGTATAGACGTTTGTGTCTCATGAAAAAACATGTAAATGAACCAAAAAAATAGACATTTAATACCTGCTAAAAACAAATCTAAGAGCCGGCGCTAGAGCAGTCGTCTTAGGGGGACCAAGCCTTTATCAAGAGGGGTCAAACATTTAATCAATTATGTAAACTACAAAAAAAGCTTTCACGCCACAATCTTCTTTATCAACGAGAACTTTGCAGCGAGCTGACATTGATCTGAACTTTACGATGCCGTTTCTGTGCAAGTGTTATATATCACAGTTATCTCAGTTGTTTTACGAGTTCGAAGACAAAAGAAAAGCAGTGGAACACGCTTATAGTTGCTTGTTGTGCTGTTAACAAACGCAATTTCCATATTCTTAATTCGAACGAAGCGCAAAACAGTTCCTGCGAAGCTGTTTTAACAATACATAAAATGTTTAAAATTATGCTTAAAAGCCGCTGTCTTCAAAAAAGTAAGATTGTCGATTGGAGGTTAAAGTGGGGGGCAAGCTTGCTGTAGGTGGGGACCAGGCCATTCTTTTGCGCCGACTCTGCTTTTATTGATTACTGTACTTTGAACATCAAGAAAGTCGGCCAATTAGTTAAATAATTTTAAATTTCAGACAAGCATTATCTTATGGTAATATCTTGAAAATGATGCCACAACGCAATATGTTGCGAATACATTTTTCTGAATTTGGAATTCCTTCAAATAAGCCTAAATATGCCAACAAACAATAAACAAAAACTACCGGAAAGATTTTTCAAAATGCATTAAAATTGTACTTGTTGTACGAAAATTTTAATAAATTTCCGAGAACGCATGGCCCTGGATTTCCTAAAGATAGTTTTGTCCATAAACTGCTTCAAATGAACTCGACCTGATGTTGCCACTGTGGTATTGACTTTGTTACCATAAATCTTGAAGGTTTTTCACGGCTTTTGCTTTTATTAAACAAAATATATTTTATAATTTCACTTAAGTGTCAACTGCTTTGGTGGAGAGCGTGCATCCTTAAACAGGCATTAAAAAGCTGCAACTGAATTTAACATGAAACCCCCCTGAAACTACCTCCAGGCGTTTACTTGTGAACAGCAAACCCACGTGACCAAACAACTGCTTGGTTTTTTTCTTTACCAAAGCTTGGTTTCAGAGCCGGATTTAGAGAATAAGAGGCCTTAGGCTTAGGTTGTGTTGATATCAGGTAGGCCGCTAGTGATCATAAGTCGCTGATCAGACTTATCTGTAAGGTGGCCATGGTTGATCTCGAAAACAAAAAGGTCGCTCCGTAATCGCGTCGAGCCCTTTTGCTTGTGACGAGGTCCCTCGTTTCTCCGAGGCCTTAGGCTTAATTCAGCCTGATTTGCCCAATGGTAAATCCGACCCGGCTTGGTTTGACCAGCTACCGAGTTGCCGATTTTTTCTATTTAGCCCAACCCTGATTTAAAAGAAAATAGAAATGATTCATAGATATTATGCACCGGTTCAACTTTTGGCACTTTCACCTATTTTGTACAGAAAGGGACTCCCACTAGCGCGGGGCCCCTTAAGGTGCGGGGCCCAATTTGGTCTAATCGGTCAAATCGGCCTAAAACCGTCCCTGGTGATATTCCTATAATATGACCAAATTACTGCAGAGTTCTGCAGCTTTACTGAGAGCATTTTGCTAACTGTTAGTTGAAGTTAATTGCCTTTTATTGTGAGCATGATTTGCAAATTTCAATGATAGCAAGGTATATAATATCTAGCTAATTTAATGAGGTGTTACTTCGAATTGTTTAGATGTGCATCAACCAATACTTCAATGTTGCTTGTTGAACCCTGTAGTGTCAGAATGTAGCAAAAAATATGTACCGTAGAGCTGTTATTAGCCTCCGACCCAACAAGAGGAAGTCGTCATGACTTCCCGCTAGTAGGCCAGGAAGGACATTGCTTTTTTACTTGAAAAAATATGTAGGTAGTCATTAATTGAGTTTGAAGATTAAGTGCTGTAAATTTGTAGAATACAGCAAGCTAATTTTACCAGCGATCACTCTTTCTTTTTATGTGATAGCCAAGCTGTAGAGTTATAAGCAATCTTGTTTCAGTCATGTGTCATTAATTTATTAAGGTGTTGTTTGCCCACGTGTTATAATATTGAACTTGCAAATTGCTGCTTGAGATATAACTCCTGCAGGTTTATGGAACCATCTTAACTATTTTTTACATTTCTTGTAGGAATATTGAAACGAAATGTGTTTAGTTTGTAACAAAACTGTAGCGTAAAAAATCTGATGTTGAAGGTTTACAAAATCTGATGTTATTTGCACTTTCCTCAGTGGCAACACTGGCCAAGGGTGGAAACTCAAACTTAAACCGAAACCTGAAAACCCGGTTTTTAAGGAAATTTTGGAAACCCAAACTGAAACTGACACCTGCTTAGCCAAATTTTTGAAAACCTAAACTTGAACCAAAACCGTTTTTTCTTGAAACGTTAAAACCGACACTGAAACTAAAACCTGTTCAAAATTTTCGGAGGTTTTAGGTTTTAAAAATTGTCATCACCATCATTACCAGCACAGTTCCTTCAACGCTGAGCGTCGAATATAGAAGCTGTGAATTCTAATTTTTGAGTTTTTGGTTTCATCGGACTCGGAATCATACCCAAGTCGACAACTTCTGAAGCAATTGCTCTACTCACTCGGCCATCTGACCTGCTACTTATTATCGTAATAAAACAAAAACGTCAAGAAATGAAGGATTTAAATAATTCGTATTCACAGCATAATAATTTTCTTGGATGAAACTTAAACCGAAACTGAAACCCAGAAACCGAAGCTACGCGTAAGCAAAACTGAAACCGAAACCGGAACCGATTTTTCAACAGCCATGAAACCAAACCAAAACTGAAACCTGACATCTGGGTTTCAACACACCGAAACTGAAACTGACATCCTAACGCCAAGTAGCCAGGTTTCCTCCTTTGGTTGTAGCTTGCAAAGCAAAGAATGCCAAAACAAGCCAAATCTTCTATAGCGAATGTTAGGCAAACTTGCTAGGAATATCCGGATGAGATTTCGGCAACTCCTGCCGGCGACTTGCGATGCAACCTTTGCGACGGGTTAGTCAAATGCGACAAAAATTTTTTTGTGGAAAGCCACCGAAAAAGTAAGCAACACCAAGGAAAATTGGAGACGAAGAGCAAATCTCAAAGTAAGCAAACCTTTTTACATTTCGATCAAGTAAACTTCAAGGAACAGGTTGTTTCTTCATTCTTAACTGCAGATGTCCCACTTCATAAACTGAACCACCCTTCTTTAAAGTCTCTGTTTGCTAGAATGGAAAAAGTATTGCCTTCGGAGACTGCAGCCCGAGCATGTGTTGCTAAATTGGCATCCCAAAAAGAGGAACAAATTCAAAAATTACTTCGTGACAAAAAAATTGTTTTTGATTGTGGATGAAGCAGAAGTTGCTAAAACAAAAGTATATTAGTGTGCTTGTGGGCAGCTTAGATACTTCAAATCAGACATTCCTCGTTAGTTGCCATCCACTTGACAGCGGTCGCAATATTGATAGCAGTATTATTGTGCACACTGTAGATGACATATTGCGACAACTCGAAATAAAACGCGAGAATTTTTCATTGTGCTTGATTGATGCTGCTCGGTACATGTCTTCGGCTGGAAAGACATTAAAGGAATTATACCTCTCTTTGATGCATGTCACCTGCGTTGCGCACTTACTACATAACTGCGCTATGCGTGTGCGTGCTCATTTTAAAAATATTGATGAAGTAATAGCGACGATCAAAGCAGCAACAATCAAAAACAAAGATCGCAAAAAAGGTTTTCATGATGCTGGTTTGCCGTCTCCTCCTGACCCTGTAATTACAAGATGGGCAACTTGGCTTAGAGCTGCCTTATATTATAGTGAGAACCTTCCAGCTGTTCGTACCATTGTCAACAATTGGACAAGTGCAGGCCTCTTAGTCAGCAGAGCAAAAGACGCTATCAATGTGGAAGGTTTGGTGTCGAACTTGGTTAAAATAAATCAATACCGGACTCTAGCAGTCAACGTAGAGTTCTTAGAAGGAAGTGCCTGCACAATAACCAAAGCATACGGACTGCTGAAGAATATGCAATTTGATGATGATCCTTGCGCAATTAAAGACTACATTACAAACGACTATCCAACTCTGATGTACAAAACAATAATAAATTGTACCAACTTGACAATTGACTCATTATAAGCTACGCACTATTGCAAAAAGCCCGGCCAACCTCTGCTGCTGTTGAGAGGTCATTTTCTATGCTCAATAAATTTCTGAGAAAAGACAGAAACTTTGATGTTAAGAACGTAAAAAAATATAAGATGTTGTATTGCAATAAAACGTCCTTGTAATTATACTGCGTGACTTTCGTTAAAAAAATCATATACGTATTGTACAGTACAGATGCGATAGCAACGCAATTTTTGTATTACACACTAATTGATACCGGTACACACAATGGCTCGTTATCCTAGGTTTTAACGTCATGGGTCGCTTTGTTGCATTAGCTTCCACACTGAGTAATTGAGAAAATGTTCGAAGTAGTCTACCTTTTTCTTTAAAAACTTATGTAAATTGCAGATTATAAAGCATATTTAATCAATAAAGTGCAACAAGACATAAATAATACGCGGAAGCGGTTAAGTCAAAATTTTACTAAAATAAAGTCAAAAATATATTTTTTTAGGTCAAAACAAATGGCCCTAGTTATTAGTTAATACTTCTGTAAAGTTTTTGTTACTATAATCTGTTTCGTGTGACCACGTGGAACTTAAAACATCACAATCATTGCAAAAAATACCACCGAAGAGTACTACGGCATACTTGATAAAATAGTAAATGATAAGTCAAAATTAGTTGAACTTAGAAAAGAAGCGGGCATAAAAATAACAATACAGAAAAAAACCTACAGGCCTACTGCGTATTATATCAAAAAATACATGAAAAAACTCGAAGAATATGCAAAATTGATACCCTCAGGAAGCAAGCCAAGAAAACTGCATGGACAAGCCAAAGTTCACAAATCAAACGTCCCTCTAAGACCCGTTGTATCAATGGTTGATACCCCTGCATACAATTTGGCAAAATGCTTGGACAATATGATTAAACCATACATTCCAGACACTCATCTCTTACGCTCAACTGAAGATTTTCTTGAAAGACTCCAACAATTTCGGTGTAATGATAAATGTGTAAACAGCTAAAAAGCAATGTCCTTCCTGGCCTACCGGACGGGAAGTCATGACGACTTCCTCTTGTTGGGTCAGAGGCTATAACAGCACTCAATCATTTACTGCAGTGCGATTTACTGGAATGCTTTGCACTGTTGGTGATGGAGTGCTGTTATAGCCTCTGACCCAACAAGAGGAAGTCGTCATGACTTCCCGTCCGGTAGGTCAAGAAGGACATTGCTTTTTAGTTGTTGATCTTCACCCTGGCCACGTAAAGAGTTTGACTGGAATGGTGACGTAGCCACACGAGTGGATTGCGTACCACAAAAGTTAAATTCTTTAAGAAATATTTATCCGAAGGAATGAGTGATCCTGGCAAGATCATTCGTCCTGGAAGATGAATGTTTTTCATACCTGAGGGCGGCTGAAAAAGGCTAATAGCCAGAAACAGAGCTGTCTCGCTCTATGATAAATGTGTATTAGTTATTTCAATGTTGTTTCTCTGTTTACAAATGTCCCACTTTCGAAAACTATTGATCTAATAACCAACTGTCTATGTGTAAATGAATATGCTAATAATATTCCATTGTCTAAAGAAAATTTCCGCAAATTAATGTATATGACAACCCAAGGCATATTTATCGATAATGGTAAATTTTACCAGCAATTACACTGCAAATATTGTTGGGTACCTTTGACCCAAAATGTTTGGGTACCGTTGTTGGGTATTAAGGCTAAGACACTTCATTATATTTTATGGGTAAAAAGTTCCCAAATAATTGAGTAAGGTACATGACACCCAATGCTATGGGCATATAAATGGGTATTGACTACCCACAAATTTGGTGCTATTTTGCGTTGGCATTTCGGTATTAAATTAATTGGGCTATTGTTACCCAAATATGTTCAGGCAATCTTAACTTAAAATGCAGAAGGAGGTTGCCCCTATATCGCTTGTTTGCAGTGCATTGCTTGAGTTACTACGTTATTCTACAAGGTCTAGTCAATGCATATACGTAATACTTACATGTGCGGTTCGTGCAGAGCATCTCGTAGGAAGCGAGTTTGATATTTCTATTAAACTACCTGTTCTGATTCATATATAAAACAAAGAAAGATAATAACATTTCACTAGTGGTATTTTTGAAAATACGTCATATTGGGTATTCTATACCCAATATTTCTTTAATTTTTGTTTTTATTTTCGCTACTCGCATGCGTGATTAGTGTAGGTTCTTCGTACATCTCTTCGTATTCAGGGCCGGCGCCAAGAAGGGGGAAGGGGGGCTGGAAATTTCCATCGACATGCTAGGCTCCCCCAATCAACAAGCTCACTTTTTTGAAGACAGTTGCTTTTGTACTCAATTTCAAACTTCACTCCCTCCCTGATAAACGCTTAGCCCCCTAAGTCGACTGCTCTGCCGCCGGCTCTGTTTCGCAAATAAACCTTTTCATAAATTAAATTAAAACATTGCTTGCAAATGAACAACAATTTCATTTTGAGTTGCTTAATAGCGTTTAATTTTTCGCCTCAGGCGGAAAAAATATTTTTTAAATCAATTACTGGTAGAAACTCTTTTGTGATAACTGCTGCATAAACATAGATTGTGTCATCGAGTCAAAAGTTATATGGGTAGCATATCATCTTTCTCAAAAAGATACTCTATCAAATCGACCTTAACTTGTTCACCTACAGTTTTTAGTTGTTTAGTTTAGTTAGTTGCATATTTATCCTCCTATCACGAGAAAGCGATCAATGCGCTATACGAGCTCGCTTAGGAGTTGCCAGCCATCTGTCTACCACACCAAGATGGGGGAATCCCGCTAAGTGCCTTTCCCAACGGTACAACAAGTAAACTTGCCGGCTTGTTCTCCACACTGTCCCTTCAATGCTGAGCGTCAAGCAGGGAAGCTGTAAATACCAATTTTGAAGTCATTGGTTTGACCCGACTCGGAATCAAACCCGAGTCTACAGCTCAAGAGACAGACGCTCTGTACCACTCGGCCATCTGAGCTGTTAACTATATTTACGAAGCTAGAAACTATATTTACGAAGTAGGTATACATAGAAACTACATAGCTAGAAACTATATTTACGAATTATATGTAGGGGCTTGTATTAAAGAGGCTTCCTACACAAAAATAATCTCTCGGTCTTCACGAGTTCTTCGGCAAGGTGTTTGGTAAGCCTGATTTTTCTGTACTCCTCAATGACTTCTGTACATCACTCGGTGTGCTGATAACAATTAGCCTTGTTAAATTGAAAGATTGAGTACAGCACACAATGACTGAACGCAGAACTTAACGCTGTACAGTACGTCTAGTCTAAGCGACGTTCTAAGAGAAAAAAATTTTAGTTTCTAGCTTCGTAAATATAGCTTCGTTAAATATAGTTTCTAGCTTCGTAAATATAGTTGATTTTAGAATACAATAAATATGGGACGAAAATAGCTTAAGGAGGAAAAATAAAGCCGCAGTAAAAAAGGAGGAAAAAAAACAGTTTTGAGATTTACAGCGGCTTTAGTTGATTTTAGCTTCGTAAATATAGCTAACATATTTTTAGTGTGATTTTGATAGCCGCTGAAAGGCTTTCTTTGCTGAATTGTTTTATTGACACCAGTTTGATTGATTTGATTTCATTTTTATCCTTCTGTCACGAGAAAGCGGTTGAGGCTCTATGCATAGGACGAATCCAGACTCGCTTAAGAGTTGCCTTTGTTTCCGAGTTTTCCGCTTGAATGTTGCTTTTGACTACTTCAATTTGCTGCTGGTCAGATTCCACCAAGCAGAGGTGCTTGTCAATTGTCGTGAAGCATCTTATCCAAGGACGCAACAACAAGGCTTTGGTGGGAGTTGAACAGGGCCAGATTTAAACAATGAGAGGCCCTAGGTTATTTGATCAATGAGGCCCTAGTGAGCAACGATCAGACTCATCTCTACGCAGTGGCGTAGCGTGAAATTTTGAAAAGAGGGGCCATGATTTGCACACTTTTTTCAAGCGTACTTTTTTTGTTCGGCAAAACTAATTTGAAGCTGATTGAGACACAGAGAAGGCTTTAGGAGGGTCCGGGGGCATGTTCCCCCGGAAAAATTCTGAAATTTTACATGCTGTAATGGCTATTTTAATGCTTTTTGAATAATTTTCACGCAAATTATGTTTAAATTTTTTGACCCTAATTCTGAGTGCTTCGCCAAATATGATGCAATTTGTTCGCACGTTTTCATTGTACGTGCTGAAGGCGTAAGGCTTATTGCTATGGAAGAGATTCGATATTATGGAAAAATTGTATTCATCAAAAACATTTTTGAAAATAGCTGGTGGGAGGATGCATACTCCTCATCCTGCCCCCCTGGCCATGAGCTACAGAAACCATCAAAAGAATCTGCATATTTTAGTCACTTGGCACCATTAATTTTGTTCTTTTTTACAAAAAGGCCGAGTCAAAAGGGGGAGGGGGCATGGTACAATGACCCCCTAAATACGCTTTTGTCTCTTCGTTTAGGCCTATAAACGTCTGGATGGTCAATTTCTCTCAAAAAAGGTCTTGATAAAAAGGTCTTTGTTATTCGTGACGAGGCCCCTTATTTCTCTGAGGCCCTAGGTTTCAGCCTGCCTAGCCTATTGGTAAACTCGGCCCTGGAGTTGAACCATCAACCTTGTAGTAGTAGTAGTGGTTTATTCAACGACCATCAAAATACATAGAAACAACGCATATCTCGACATTCGGCCGAAAAACCATCAACCTTGTAATCACGGCCGTCGTAAAACGACGCTTCGAACCATTCGGCCACGCTGCCGAATAAAGCGAAATCACGCTGTCATCCAGAACTTTCGTATCGAGATTTCACATAAAAAACGTTCACATCATTGCTAAAGCTAAATCACGCTGTCAACCAGAACTTTCGTATAGAGAAACCAACAAAATTGTTGGGTACCGGTGCGTTAAAACGCGGATTACTATTTACCATTTTTAATTTTTAGCATGGGATTTGGGCATTCTAAGTTGTTACCCAAAATAGTTTGGGTAAATGCTCTTTCCAAATATTGTTGTTGGCGTTCGAGTTTATTTTAAGTTGAGCGCGTCTCGATATCAAAGGCAACACAGCGATGTGAGAGCCAGAAAAGAGCGAAAGTATATTTTAAGCAAGCACGCGAATTTATATTTCTGGCAAAACAAACAGAATACAAGCATTGCCACGTTGGATTGCTGGAAATCACACCTTCTCTTTCGGAAAAACCTGCCCGTTCCAAAACGGAGGAGGAGATGATAAACAAAATAACAAAAAAACGTGGGAAAAGATTGGAAAAAGATAAAAAATCGCACTATCGATGAAACATGTTGAGAAACAGCCAGATTTCGTACGGGAAATAGATTGCACGACGTCCAGCAACGTCCAACGAGCACGTAATCGTCACCAAGCTTCCCCCCAGATTTTGAAGAGTGGTGGCGATCTGGAGGAACGACCATCACACGAAGAAAGCGACTGAAACAAAAAAGTGGCGAGCAGTAACAAATAAACACAATTCAACAATAGGTGTTGCAAGAATAATTTAATCAAAATGGCACGTGCTACACAAAGTTTATGAAGACGCAGACTGTACCAACAAAATTTAAAAAAAAAGGAAAGGTGCGTTAAAAAAAACGTTTTGAGTCAAAGTAAGAACGCGATATTCAAAATTATCGTATGCGTATTAAAATTCCAATTTTTAAACAAATTCTAACTTTACTCGCTGAATTCTAATGTCATTTTTCGAAAGTCAGAAAATCTGCGATGTTTGCTATTTTTTTTTGCTGAAAAAATAGTGAAGTCGAGGCGAGTTAAGTTACATATCTTGATGCAAACAAGAACAAAAACTTTTCAATGCTACGATATCTTAGAAAACCGGTATCGTAATTATATTTTAGCACGCATTCAAATGAGCGTTGGGCAAAAAACAATTGGCCTATACTCAGAGTACCAGAGTCAAAACACGAATAATTCGAATTAATGTTTTGGTCTAGATTTTGAAGACAACTTGTGTAAGCCTCGGCACATCGTTGCAGGGTGGTCCACGGCGCATTGATTATTTTGTTTGAGTTGATTTTTAGCAAAGCAGTTGAACAGTGATTGCACAATAGGAATAAAATTGTAATGTTTATGTACACAAATTTGCTTATCCAAGAATGTATGCTCATTATTTTTATTTACTATCTCTTCAAACATGGCGACAAATGCTGCTCTTGGCTGGTATTTAAACTAGCTAAAGTGGGGAGAGCTTTTTGTCGCAGCAGGTTCAGGCAACGAATTTTTTTTTGGTTGAAAAAGTTGCAGAATTGACATACAAAAATTACCGCCATAGGCCTGGCGGTACTAGCCAAAACGTCCTTAAATTGGATCGCTGATAAATTTTCCCGAAAGAACGTAGCTAGCTGAACCCATGTTTGGAAATCAGGTGAGAAGCCAATTTGGCTTACAGCTTTTATAAATTGAATACACGCAGTGAAGGTTTCATTAGTTAAACCAGACTGCCCTGATGCTTTCCACTGCTTAAATATTTCAGTTGCTCGATGCAAAAATGTGAAAGAGAAGCTGGCAGACTCTTCTGCATTTACGGTAAGGCTTGCACATCTCATTATTTTTTCTCGATCCTAAAACGAAAAATTGAAATATTATACAGAAATTTCTAAAATACAAGCCGGGGGCACATTGCACGGCAATGCATCAGTGAAAAAGGAAAAATACATTCTTTCACACTTGATATATATAAATCTTTAGCAGGCCTAGGCCTACAGCATAACGGTAAAAACCACAAGAACTTTAATTGAACGCTATTTCTTCACAAAGTGCTAACCAATTTCTCGTCAGTATCGGTAACAACAGTAATACTTTTCAATGGTGATGTCAAAGACATCACTTTCCAAACGTTGTTAATAAAAGTAATGAAATTTCAAGTAGCAGCAAAGTTGGGATAACTGGAACTATAATGCTTTGTGATGGATGATAAAAACCAGAGCAGAATCAGTAGCAGTAAAATCAGAATTAAAAAACACAACAGCCTGTTTCGTCGGTAACGACTCATCAGGTGTCAGATTCAAATAATCTGTGACACCTGATGAGTTGTTACTGACAAAATAAACTGTTGTGTTTTTAAATTTTAACTGTAATTTTAATTAAAAAAACTTTAAAGAGCCAAGAAACACGACGATTGACAAATTCAGATTATTATATTTGTCCACTAAAACAGCAGAAAATAATATAGCAGCGAAAATAAAATACCATAAGGTACGACGCAATGTGGACCAGGAAGCAGCGAAGAACCCACGCGGTTAAATACAGCTATATTTACACAATAAAAGCTATTTCGTTCAGCTTGAAGTTACCCAGTTCAATCTTCACCCAGTAACAGGCTTGCATTTGAAAGAACTACTGCTGCACATTTTGAGTATAGTCGCAAAATGCGCAAATAACAATTGACTAATCAATCTCCAAGTTATAACGCTAAAAATACACCAATAATCCAACTTACTCAAAAATACACCAATAATCCAACTTACTTACTTGAGTGAATGTTTTTGCCATATTGGTTGGATTCAAGGATGCCTTTTTCAGTGAATGGGCAACTTTTAAGCTCTTGTGTTCTTCTAAAGCATACAGATGGTTTACATTACCAAACAAACCCAGGCAACTGGACCCAATGTATCCTCAAAACCAACAACTGGATGGAGCATTCAGCCTTTTAACAAAAAGTTATTGGAAATATTTTTCAGATTGCGAGTGCAATCCGATAACTAAAAAGTAGCTCTCCAGTCTTCGTAGGATGCGCACAGTATGGTTTCAAATTACCACCACAGAGATCCATAAACATTTTTCAGCAAAACAAGAAACAGCACATTTTTTTAGTAAAATTACATCTGTTACATCAACCGCTGCATTGAGAAAATTATAATGTGGATTATAAGAAAAAGCAAAATACCCAAGATGAGCTGTTGAGCCTATGTAAATGCAGTAAGCAAGTATAATATTACTACAGGTATTACAATATACGAGCTGCTACAGCATCTGATACCGACAACATTGATCATACATTTACAAACAGCAAAAATTGTTTACTCTGATATTTTATCAATGAGGCCAAAGTTGTCAGAAAACTTATTGTTATTCACACATACAATTTTCTGTTTTTACATAGAAGTTACTAAATAATGAGATTTCATAACTACACTAATGCACATTCTCACTTATTGTAGATAGACTATGATTGTCCACGGAAACAGCCAGAATGAAAAACATATCTTTTAAAGATTTCATAACTGTATTAAACCATCATCTCAACTGATCCGAGTCTATTTTATGCATTGGGACAAGGCACACAACATCTATCCATTTACTCTTCATATCTGCATCGACCAAAACAAAGAAAGCGAAACATGGACATTTATCAACACAAAATCGGTATCCAAAGTTGCACTGGGGTACACAACAAATGTGTGGTATAGGCCTAATGATAGAATTACTGTAGTGATTGTTTTTACTTTCAAAAACCTCTTTTTATAACTAAAATATGTAACTCTTAAAAAAGATACTTAGTTAGTTAGTGCAGTCAATGGTCAACTACTCATGGCAAAATACAGATATATACGCGGTAATGTCAATATTTTCTTTTTATGTTTTTGCTTTTTTTTGGACTGGCACATTAACAGTATGACTGTACGAGTAGTTATTAACCACAAATGTAATTGCCAGAATATTTTGAAACATATTTAAATGAAATATCTCGGTTGAATTACATTTAATGTAATAGTCAAATTTGACTGAAAAGTATCATTTGAATGTGTTTCAATTTGTCCTAGCTACACTGTTTCAGGCCTATTAGTCTATTAATAATTAAACTAGGCTCTAAAATATCCATCAATCATACAACTAAGTTATTACTGAACAACACAGCTAATTTTTTTTAGTTGAATTGTTTTTGCATGGGCTACACAGGTCAACTCTAACTATTAACTAGTTTACTTTACTAAGCTTAGACAATAGGCACATAACCTTAACTTTACCCCATCCTACCGGTACCTACAGACCTACCCCTACCTATTGATTTATGGCAGCAGGGTTTTGATATGTAATAGAAAATATACATCCCCTAAACACTGCCAAATAAATATAGTTCAATCATTTTAAAACAGTTGAAAATCAAGTCTAGTTAACACTACTGGTACCAGTAAATGCGGCTATGGCATCTCTTGTTCACTCTAGTCTTATCATCTTCTGATAAGCTAGGCCTACTAAGCTTCTATTTACTAAACAAAACTGTTTTACTCTTCTAAAACTGACATTCTATCCTACAAGTGACGTTTGACTGCACCTTAACGCCACGGTCAAACTTAGCCTAACCGGCCACCAATACAGTCACTTGAGGCTCAGAACTCAGCAGTCAGCCCTACTATTGTCAAGCGCAAAAGACAAAAAAAGCGGAGTAAGCGATCCCGATGTTCTAGATATCCCTGGTGGACGTGAGGAAAAATATTGACCATGTTGTAGACTGTGCACCAGAGTGACATTGATAGGAGTGCAGGCTAGTTCCTTGTTCACGTCACCAACTGTAATGCCTGCTGACTGTCTGTGCAACAAAGAGGTTAACACTCGACCAGGATTGCTCGTTCGTTACGGAATCAGCAATAATCTCAAGGTCGTGAGTTCAATCCTCACTCGGGGCACCAATGTTGTTGTTGGCGTTCGAGTTTATTTTAAGTTGAGCGCGTCTCGATATCAAAGGTAACACAGCGATGTGAGAGCCAGAAAAGAGCGAAAGTATATTTTAAGCAAGCACGCGAATTTATATTTCTGGCAAAACAAACAGAATACAAGCATTGCCACGTTGGATTGCTGGAAATCACATCTTCTCTTTCGGAAAAACCTGCCCGTTCCAGGACGGAGGAGGAGATGATAAACAAAATAACAAAAAAACGTGGGAAAAGATTGGAAAAAGATAAAAAATCGCACTATCGATGAAACATGTTGAGAAACAGCCAGATTTCGTATGGGAAATAGATTGCACGACGTCCAGCAACGTCCAACGAGCACGTAATCGCCACTTTGTTATTGGGCAGTGATAGGCAAAAATGGGTGAATTAATACATTACCCAATAAGATTTTTGGGTAATGGTGTTGCCTAAAGTGAAATTTTGGGCAGTAGGGTAAATACTGGGTAAATGCCTGAATTTTTTTGGGTGAAGCGTGTAATTGCCCAATATTGGGTAGTGAAATTACCCAACAAACTTTGCAGTGTAGATGGAATATCCACGAGCTTACCTCTGGGACCAACTCTTGCTAACTTGTTTTAGGCAGTTTAGAAGAGAAAATGTTTGATGATGAAACTATTGACTTACCCAAACTATATTTACGGTATATTGATGATGTGTACGCTGTATTTGAAATTGAAAGTATTTGTGAAAAATTTTTGAAAGTTTTAAATTCAAAGCATAAAAATATTCTATTTACCATGGAAAAATCAACGGACGTTAGAACCATAGCTTTTTTAGATGTACAAATTGAACTGAATGAAAGTAGCTACAATATTTGGGTATGGCGCAAACCAACCAACACTGGACTACTGTTAAACTTTAACGCTATTTGTCCACAAACATGGAAATCAAGTCTTATAATGTGCTTACTGCTTCGTGCTAAAAAAAAATCTGCTCAAACGATTTGTTGTATAAGCAAGAAGAAAAAAAAAAAAAAACTGCTCGTTGTTTCAAAAAAAAAATGACTACCCTAACGCATTCATAAACAAGGTAATCGAAAAGTTCAAAGGCAATTCCAAACCCGAAAATTTTGAAAAAAAGTTTTTTTATTCACATATTACGGAAAAACTTCCAACCAATTTGCAAAACGCCTAGCAAACTTGATTAAACTTAAATTTAATATCGATATTAACGTATATATTTTACTTCCATGGAAACTGCCTTGTATGCCCAACTTTATGGAGTAGGTTCGTCGATTCTGTTGAATGTGTTTTAAGTGTATTCCGCCATCGTAACTATTAATTTATATTGTTTTATAGTTTATAAACTGTATGTATAATTACTGTAGACCTTGACCTATGATCGTACTGTGTTTATACAGTAATATGCATAATATAATACCTGAATTGTCATGTCATTATATGTGTTATTATTACGCTGATGCATTAACTGCTCTCCGATTTTTCAAAAAAATTTAATTTCATTCTAATTTTCGAGTTAATTTATGCTTTTACGTGTGTAATGCGGGTGTAATGCTTCTGCAGGTGTAATAGTAATCCGGCGTGTATAATGAAGATTTGATTTTGATATATGCTTTCATTTCTCATATTTCTCTAAGGAGGGCCAGATGTAAGGCCGAAAACGTTTAGTTCTGCAATAAAAATGTTCATTATAAAATGCACTGACGGTTGCATTATTACGGCTACAAAAAACACTAGGTTTGCACTTTTACGCAACTACAAGTATCGAAAGGCATTATTAATATAAATGAAGAGGGTGAACCCCTCTGATCCCTTTGGATTCGTCTGTGGAAGGGGGTTTGAATTTAGCTTTCAAGAAGGTTTGGAAAATTGAGCGAAGCTGCAGCGTTAATTCTCACCAGCAGACTAATAGTAGTGCTCAATGATGTCAGAAAACCGATCGGTTATCGCAGTTTAATCTTCGGTTTAATTAAGCATAAAAATTAATGATATTGGCGATCTTCTAACAGAACTTGTATTTCGCTCGTAAAGATATGAATTTTGAAATTACCAGACAAGTTCCGCAGCACGTTTTCTAAATTAACCTGATTAACCTATGCGTCGGCAAAAAAATGATGAAATTTAAAGCAAAAGCGTATCTGCGATTGCAACAGTCAACGTAATGCTATTTGGCTGAATAAGATGAGGTTTATCCAGCATTACGTTATTACAGCTTGCAAACATCGGGATTAAAGTCACGTTCGTTTGCTGAGTGTGCACAGTAAGTAAATCTTTAAGACACTTCATGCTGTGTCATAGGCTCACCACATCTATTGGGTTTGTACGATAGGAAAAACCTACTAGATATTGAAGTTTTTGTTGCCAGTGACGACAAATTGCTGAATAAAATAACCTGATTTATTTGATAAGAGTATTCAGTTCGTAATTAGATACGAAATTCAGCCTACTAGTATTGGTTATAATTGTAGCGGTGTTTTAGGTTTCAAGCCTGTTTCAGAGATTGAAAAACTAGATTATCTTAAATTTATGAAAACTAAAACTAATTTGAAAAATCGAAAATAAATTGCAAAGTTGTTGACTAGTTCACTTTAAGTTCCAGCATTAGAAAAAATCACCACATTTCTTTGAAAAAGTCATTGCACCCATATTTTATATTTCATCGCTTTTGCGTTACCGGTATATATGCTGTATTTTTTGTCAGGCTGGCAGCTTAGCGGTTAAAGATATCATTGTCGGCGCGGGAGGTCTGAGATTTCATTGTCGGGCCCCGTGGAGTCGCGAGAAATTTTAAAAGGGGGCCCGTATATTCCACATTTTTTTCGGCGGAACAAATTTGAAGCTGATTGTAAAACAATGAAAGCTCTAGGGGGGTCCGGGGGCATGGTCCCCCGGAAAAATTTTGAAAATAAACAATAAACATGCTGGAATGGCTATTTTAGTGCGTTTTGAATAATTTTCAAACAAATTTTGTTTAAATTTTTTGACCCCAATTCTGAATGCTTTGCCAAATATGATGCATTTTGTTTGCACATTTTCGATTATGCGTGCTTAAGGCGTAAGGCTTAATGCTATGAAAAAGGTTTGAAATTATGGAAAAACTGTATACATCAATAGCATTTTTGAAAATGGCTGGTGGGAGGATGCATACTCCTCATCCTACCCCCTTGTATCCGCCCCTGGCCATGAGCTACAGAAACCATCAAAAGAGTCTGGCATATTTCAGTCACTTGGGACCATTAATTTTATTCTTTTTACTAATAGCACAATCAAAAGGAGGGGGCCTGGCTCAATGCCCCTCTCTAAATACGCCCCTGCTCGGGCCGGTCAAATCAGAAACAGTGTCGTCAGCGGCTCCCCACCGCATTGATGTTTGTGCAGAGCTGGTTGCCTTGGCACAATAAAACGCGGAAATGCACATGGAGTTGGCCGAGCGGTTACTGCATTGGACTCGGGAGCTAGCTTTGCGGATTCGATGCTCAACTAAATCATATTCCATGAATCATCCTATAGGTGGCAATTATGTGGCTTGAAATAAGGAAAAAAAGTCGCGTAAATGAGCCCCGCCACCCACTAGACGCTTCGACGTAACACCGCCAGTGTAATAAAAATTGATTTTGTTTAATTTTGTCATTTAAAGCAGCATCATATCGTAGGCTTTGTACTGCATAATCTTATGTTGAAAATGACCAAAAATAAAAAGCTTGACTGCGACTTGACCAAAAACAAAGATACTCCCAACAATTATGACAGCACCGTAGTTGAATCTGACCCCTCTGTCTTATTATCCAAGTTTGGAATGTTTCAAATCCGTTCCCTTATAATGATATCTATCCTATTCGCCAACCTTGGGGCAGTGAGTGTCGTTCCAGTTTTTGTGAATATCATACCAGAACATGAATGCAAAACAAAGGATGTAAGTAAGTAGGCCTATATTTACCTGCTTTCGTCTGACATGATCGTGCAAAATTCTAAAACAGAGCTGCGTCCATCCACAACTTTTTTTAATGGCCCAAGTAAGAAAGTAATTTTACCAGCAGGCTGCTCATCGGGCTACAAGGTGGATTTAGTTCTGCAACTTATTCAAACAAAATTGTGTTTTCTATTCAATTTAGAAATTCTATTTGAATAAAGAGATTATGGGAGCCAAGTCCTTTTCTCTACTCATCCCATGCCCATACCTCAGTAAGCAAATGCTCTACCCAGGTCAGGTTTAATCCGGTTGGGTTTTTGCACTCCACTTTTCTTACAATCAGGAGAGGGCACTGGGGCATTGGCTCCCCTTTTATGACGTATGAAGAGCTTTTTACCGATCGATCACTAAGAGTGGGGTCCTATTAAACACGGTAAAGGACTGAAACACCGCAAAAGACAACAAAGTGCCTCAAATTGATATACCTAACCTTAATCTCAGCTTAACTCTAACCTAACCATAGCCAAACCCTAACCTAACCCTTATTTAATGTCCTTTGTTGTTCTTTACGGTGTTTAGTGGATCAATTTAAGGTCCATTGTCGTTCTTTGCGGTGTTTAGTACATCAATTTGAGGTCCTTTGTTGTCCTTTGCAGTGTTTCAGTCCTTTGCGGTGTTTAGTAGGACTGCTAAGGGTGAATAAAAACGGAGCTTCTCATTGTCTAAATGCGGCCCTGGCTCTCTAAATATCTTTGTTGGCAACCTTAGGAATTCGTATTAATGATATAGAAATTAATCAATTGTACATATTTTACATATTTAGATTAACAAATTTATTACGTTGTTCAGGTTTATGACTCTGCAAATTTCAGAAATGTCAGCGATTACAAGCTACTCAAAAATGCTAGTGCAATTGACGGTAGACAGTGTAGCAGGTAATCTAACTTCTATGTGGGGTGTAAATCACGCCAAACCAATTGTGGTAGATAAAACCTGTACAGGCACACTGTACAGTATATCGGCAGGGACTTCGTGCAAATTTCAACTTGTAATAAGCTTTTGGATTTATTCAAATCGAAATTATATGTTTGTAGTTATCATAACTACCCGAGAGCAAGGTTTAAACATCAATCGACGTTGCAATTATAAAATACATTTAGTGTGAAACGAAAATAACAGTGGCTGTAAGATTATAAATTCGAAAGAACGGAGCAGTTTTCGAAAAAGCTGCTCCAAAATTAATTCCCAGAAGCAGGAAAAGTTATAGAAAGAAAAGCTTTTGTTTTTAGGTTTTCAAAGACTTAGTTTGGACTCTTAACATTGTTTTGAAAAAGCTTATTAGAATTATCAATGCATTTAACTTCCGGTATTTTGTTTCAATAATTGCACTGGTTTCAAGTAACTTTTTGCTTCGCCATTTGGACGGCTCGGTTATAGGCAGGGAGTCGAACCGAACCCGAACCGCGAACCGGTAAAAACCGCTTTTTTTCGGTGAACCCGAACCGAACCTGAACCGTTTAAATTTAAGATCATTGAACCTGAACCGAACCCAAACCTTTAAATTTTGGTGCAACTGAACCCGAACCGAACCTGAACCCAAATTTTTAAAAAGTTGTGAACCTGAACCGGAACTGAACCGCTAAAAATTAAATTTGTTGAACCTGAATCGAAGCGATATTTTAGACGGTTCGGCTTCCTGGTTATTGGTGATAAGTATGTGGGATACAGATGCTTCGAGACGAGTTTGATTTACGGCTGGAGCTGATTGCATTTCACACATTTCGTGTGGCTGCTGACTGAAAGAGCGTGAGCTAACTTTGCAGTTCCTCTCTGGCTTTACTGAATTAGGTTATTTTGCAAAGATTTGAAAATTCCTTCTGCGTTTTATTTATTTTAAAAATTATCAAAATGTTTAGAATCGTTTACAACGAGACCCTTCAACTTTCTTCTTCCGTCAATTCAACTGAAAATAGAGAACGGTGCGCAAATGGATGGATTTTCAATCTAACAGAGGGAAACACTGCTGTGTCACAAGTATCGCAGCCTGATGAAATTCATTACTATTCTTTATTGTTTCAGTAGTTTTAAATTTGCTTCTTTCAGCGGCTGTTAACTTTTCGGATTTTTCATACGTTATTGAACCGGTCGGTTAGCTCAGTTGTTTAGGACATCGTTATCGGTGCGGTAGGTCTGGGGTTCGATTTACCGGGCCGGTCAAATCAACTCAGTGTTACCAGCAGCTCGCTACCGCTGCGACGTTTCTTCGTAGCTGCGTAGACCAGGTGCTAGGCCGCGAAGATGGACTCCGCCACTCGTTACACACTTCGGCGCAATCTGGCGAGTATAATGAAGACTTGATTTTTTTTGCAAATAACGTATAGCTCGATAGGCCTACTGATAGATATGAGGCATATCATTGTTTAGTTATGCTTTTTTTTCAGTTTGGACTTGTTTGTGAATCGGGATGGAAACGACCTCTTACAATCTCCTCCACAATGTTTGGAATGTTGCTGGCAAATATATATGGGGGACATCTATCTGATAGGTAAATACTGGTGCACTGTAATTATTTGGTCTTTAGGTAATTTACACTTTCGAAACAATGAAGACGAAGTCGAGTTCGCTAAAGGTCGAAGCTCGCGTAAATGTCGCTGCTGTAGCCATAATTTTTGCTTGAATTTTGTTTTTTACTTCCAGCCAGTCAAAAACCGGCCAAGCTGAGATTTTCTTCGTGAAGAGCTTTATGCTAGAACGCAAAAATGAAATTCAACTTTATGGTCCATACTGTTCTAAACAAGGTCTTTTTCTCAGTTGAACTTGTTTTTTTTTCAAGTTCACTGAACTGACTGAGGGTTACGTAAATGACATTATCCATATTGAAGTCCTTTTTGGACGTTGAACGACCATCAACGTTTCCCGTATGCGTTTTCACCGTAGCCTTTGCGACGTTGTCCATAAATGTAAACTATGAGCTATTCGCAATTATTTTTTACTAGATATGGAAGAAAAATGTCGGCTATTGCAGCAGTCGTTGCCCATGCCGTAGCATCAGTAATAATTTCTTTGTCTCCAAGCTACTGGTTTTACACTTCTTTTTTGCTTCTCAACGGATTTACCAGAATCTTGATGTACATGTATGCTTATATTTGGAGTAAGTACGCAACATAACAAAGCAGTGATTTTCAATCTTTCTGGTGTGGCGGAGTTTCAATGAGATATTCCAAAGACTCGAGGAACCTCTGTGCATTAATTTAATTTACTAATTTACTCGAACCCAGCTCTAAGTTGTAAACTTGCGAAAGCCGTGGACTGCACTGCAAGAAACCGGTTGAAAACCACTGTAGCCTACTAAAGTGTATATTCACCCTGTCTTTATGTCCAGTATAAATGGCTTCAAAATCCGTCGGGCTTTCTGCATCATAATCAATTTTTGATGTACCATTAAAAAAGTGATTATGACATCAAAGATTTGATTGCGATGCAAAAGGCCTTTGGGCTTTAGGAAGCACCTTGCTGGACATGTTGTCAGGGTAACTGTGGATTTACGTGCAAAATTCTTTGAAGCAAGATAGAATCTGATTTCGCCATTGCTGCAAATATGTTGCGACAATAAGAATTTCAGGTATAGGCTATAAGAAATTTGTCTTCAAATGATTAGCAGTCAACGCTTAGTAAAAACATGCGTTATTTTGTTTCATCCAAAAAGCGTTGAAAACTTCCGCAAAAATATTTACAGTCTACGTTGAGAACTCGAGATAGCTCAAACCGCGAGACCATCTCCAGACCTAGTAAACGATTTTCGTCGCCAGATGGCCAGGAAAGAGTCTATCTAACTAAAAATAGACATTTACACGACAGTTGATTGATTTTCAAAGCGGAATGGCTCAGGTTTTGACAGAAATGTCTGATTTGTTTAATCCAAAAAGCGTTGAAAACTTCCGCAAAAACAGTCTATGTTCCGCAAAAACAGTCTATGTGGATTTCTTTGTGGCTGCAATCTCCATCTCAGACTTGTTTTATATCAGTTTAGGCGTAAACGTCGAGGCAATTCGAACAATTTTTTTTTTCAACTTTCAGCAGTTTTATATTACATTTGCTAAATAGAGACAAAATACGTTATTACGAGAAGCTAAGCTGGTTTATATAGTCTACATAGGGTACGTTAATCAAGTACTAATCTAAATTTTAATGTTGCTTCAATTGCTTTTTTTCATAGTTGGCTACTTGCTATAGTTTTGTTTGACAGCATTGACATTCGTGCTTTCTTTGTGCTACGCCTACGCTTTAAAGATGGGCACGGTGCTAAATAATAGTCCCTAGGTATGATATTCGTTGCTAGCTCGTAAAAGAACAAAGGAAGTGCCGTCGGTTTTGAAAAGTATCGCTGCACCTCATAAAAACTTGCCGAGTCACCCAAATCACAAACTGCTTTGTTAAAATTGTGTCTGTTTTTCGAGAATAGGGGATCAGTTTTTCCGATGCTGACGAGCAAACAGAGAGCACTCAAGATAGCAAAAAAAACAAACAAACGGTTCAACGTAACAAATGCTAGAATTTGTTTGTTCTTATTTGAAAATAACAGCAATTATCCCTTAATACGGGGGCTTGGTGTATCAGTTAAAGAAAGGGTTGCTACATATTCATTGCGCAAAAGGATAGGTTTTTTGAAGGTCATCACGTCTGCAGATGTCCAGTTTTCCACCCACAATCGAGTAAAGAGCAAAAAAAAAAGGTCATCACGTCTGCAGATGTCCAATTTTCCGCCCAAAGTCAAGTGAAGAGCGAAAAAATAAATAAGGTCGTCACGTCTGCAGGTGCCCAATTTTCGGCCCAAAGTCAAGTGAAGAGCGAAAAAAAAAGGCATCACGTTTGCAAGCCGTTGTTTGAGATGAAAATTCCCAAAAATTTCGTGTAAACATGGTTTGACATATTTTCACTGTTCAAAATGCCAAAAAGGAGGACATTTGGGCATTTTTTAACGTCCTCGGAGGACAAATTAATTTTTGTTAAGGAGAAGGACATGTTCTTCAATAGGAGGACGTATGGTAAGCCTACTTAAAGAACATCAGCTTGCAAGCAGCCGTTGGGGATACACGCACCTAAAATGACGTTTGTGTATGATTTGAAAGCAAGCTGCCACAAATAAACGTTACGTAGAAATACACAAAAGTCATTACGAATATACAACGTGTTTCTATACCAATGGTCAGCGGAGCAAGACAATTTGACGCGGATGATTCGACGCGAAGAAACTTGACGCGAAAATGATTTGACGCGAAACGTGTGTAATGGGGTCGGCGGGTTAAAAAAAGGTGGAGGTCGGGGATTGAGGTCGGGTTGAGGAGTTGGGTCCGGGCGGTAATAGGATTGGGGTTGCTGGGGTCGGCGGAGTTGGGATGGGGGGGTTGGGGTCCCGGATCGTGACACTAACCCCGGATCGTGACGCCACCACCCCCGACCCCCACTCCACTTCACGCGTTTCGCGTCAAATCGTCTTTGCGTCAAATCGTTCTCGCTTCAATTCGTCTTCGCGTCAAGTCGCTGGCGTCAAATCGTTCGCGTCAAATTGCCATGCACCCGTTAAAACCAGCAGCTCTAATTAGCCGATTCGTTCCTCCTGTTCTTAAAGTTTTACAAGCACAGAAAACCAAGTACTAAAATAGTTAGTTTTCTTTGATCTAGAATTTGCTCTTGAAATAACGGCATTAATTTTTGTCTTACGGATATGTCCAGTTGCTTTGAAATCGAATTAGCACCACTGTACTGAGCTGGTGCTTTTTTCTTTCAGGCCAGGAATTGGTTTATTCCAGTGACAAAAGAGCCATGGCTGCTCTGGCTTTAAATGTAATGTTCTCTGTTGGCGAGATGTCGACGTCATTAATCGGTTATTTTGTTCGAGAATGGAGTTGGATGTACAGAGTATTTGCTGTTTCCTTTGCGATAAATGTGCCACTGTTATGGTAGGTAGTCAGGAACATTGCCTAGCCATAGCGATATAGCGATATCGCGCGCAGGTTATAGATCCTACGTAACGGGTACGATTCACGTCTGGAGCCGATCGCATTTGACGCGTATACCGGGTGACTGACTCGAAGAGTACAAACTTTTTTCGCTGTCTTTCTTTGTTAGTGTTGAATTTTGAGGTCAATGCTTGTTTGAAAATAGCGTTACTTACACAATTTAGTTTTTAGATGGATTAATGCAGAGTTACGAACCTTTTATAGAAAGGAAGAGTGGTTGGAGTTTGCTTGAAGTTTAAATTTCTATTTTTGTGTTTTGAGTGCAAAAAATTCAATGTTGATTAGAAACAAACATGCTGAAAATCTCAGTGTTTTATTCCAACTAATTTACTAAACGTTTTGATATTTAATTAATCCATATTAATCGTCATTATGGGTAGAAAAACTGTATTTTGGTGTGCTTGTTTCAGTTACAGTTTTTGCTGAATTCTTGTAGGACGGTTCCTGAATCACCTATTTGGTTGATGCAAAGCAAATACACAGAAAAAGCTGAGAAAGTTTTGAAACAAATTTCGAAAACAAATAAAATCAAAATATCAAGCGTTTGTGCAAATGCAGAGGTAAGTAAGCAACAATCAGTTGTTTGTAGCTGCAATATAAACCCAGGAACCCTCCAAACCCCAAGTTGATTCAGCTATTCGAGCTTATTAATTTTCATACTTAAGTCTGAATCAGGCAAGTAATAATACATAAGCTGTACATCTTAACACATAATAATACGCAAATAGCACTTGTACGTGTTTGCTGAGGCTTTTGTTTTAAGGGAAAGACGATTGCCCTTGCTACCCTTCTGTATCCTTCCCTGGTTTGCACCCTACCGTACACACTACCTTAGCTGGATTCCGATCTTGCAATCCCAGCTTATGCTTTGGTCTTTTCACAATTCTGAAGTAAACTCTTAAGAAAAGGAGGCAATTGCCTCTACCAAACTATTTCAAAATTCAGTGTCATTAAGAGTATTTACGTTAAATTATGCCCAGAGAAGGGGGGCAGTTAAATACCTTTTTTGTGGACCGTTCAGGAAGACCAGAAGTAATTTTTTTTTAGAGATCGTTCATCGCTTTTAGTTTTTGATGCTTTGGCTATATATATCTGAATACCTTCTCCAATATTTCAGTCGATGCAGCAGCAACTGTGTTTGAAAAACCACAGGCGTGTTCTCTCCACCGATTCAAAATAGCATCTTGATCTTTCTGGATAACATCCTTTGAAATCTTCAATGAAGGAAGTGTATTGAGTTATTTTTTTACTTTCGGCTCCTCATTATGATTGAAAATATGAATTTACAGCGTATTAAACTTTGTGTTTCGTTTTAGCGTCAAGATTCGTCGGAATTAACCAAGAAAAATAACACCACCGAAAAAATATCTTCCATTATTTTATGGAAAAACAAGATTTTAAGACGTAGAATGATTATCATGTGCTTGTTGTGGTAAGTTGAAATTATTTTCATTATTTTATCAGCGTAACCGGCCGGTTAGCTAATTAGTTGTTGAGCGCACGCTATCTGTGCGGTAGGTCTGGGGTTCGATTCCCGGGCTGGTTAAATCGGCATAGTGTCGCCATCAGCTCACCACCTGTGCGACGTTTCTTTGGAATCGTGTTGCCCAGGCGCTGAGCTGCGGAGATGGGTCCGGCTACTCTTCAGCGTAATACCGCGAGTATGATGAAAATTTTAATTTATTAGCTTAGTACGACTCGCGTATTGATTAATTATGGCTATCGCAAGTTTTTGGTTAATATATTTTCATGCAAGATTCACTTATCTTATCACAACTAAGATTCTTTGATTAAAGCCCCAAGAGTTTTCTATTTTGAAATAACAATTGATGTCAAAGGCAATTTAAGATTATTTCAAGATTACAATGGCTTTTAAACCGGTTTAAATAACGTTGGAAACATGAAAAATTGAAGATGCATTGTATTTTTTTTTTTTTAGTAGCATATTTATCCTCCTATTACAAAAAAGTGATCAAAGCGCTGTAACGAGCTCGCTTGGGAGTTGCCGGCCATCTGTCTACCACACCAAGAGGGGGAAATCCCGCTGAGTGTTTTCCCGACGGCACAATAAGTAAATTGCCGGCTTGTTCTCCACACTGTTCCTTTAATGCTGAGCGTCAAGCAGGGAAGCTATGAATACAAATTTTAAAGTGACTGGTTTGGTTTGATCCGAGCTCCACTGGCAGACGTCTTACCATTCGGTTATCTGAGCTGTTGAATGTTTCGTGTTTAAATTGGTAATAAAATCATGTGCGTTCATAAATCTTTGCACTATTAACTTTTCTCAAAACGCAGAGACAATACCGGCAGTACGTCGATACTTCTAGATACACAATACCGGTACCGCAAAAAAACACTTTTTCGACTCCTTGCCTGCTCCCCCCATAAAATTTCTGGATCTGGTCCTGACTGCACACTAGTGAATTACGTAAAATTGTGCAGTAAAAGCACGATTATTGCGCTTTGTTGGTTTTCTTTTTTTACTTTGGATATTTTGGTTAGAAAGCACATGAATGATTTATTTCGATAAAACCAAGCACAAAACTTGTCTTAAATCTTCAGCTATCATTGTCACATTTTTTTAGGAACTACACACTGATGAGTTTTTTCACAAACGCTCTCAACTCGGCGAACTTAGGGGGGAATGTTTATATCAACAACTTAATTGGAGGAGGATTTGACGTCGTCGCAGCTGTTGCTGTCACCGTTTTGGTGAGGAAATTTAACCGCAGGCACACGATGGTCTTTTCAGTTGTAATGCTGGGCAGTTTATCCATTCTTTCGCAACTTGTAAAGCAAGGTAATTTTTTGACGTCTTATTCAAGAATGAATTAACTTTACTCGTTAAGAATTAACACAAAAAGCGATTGGGATTTGCCCCGAGAAAAATTATCATACCTTTTTTGGATTTTGACTCCAACCCTGCTCCAAACACACTAACTCCGACTCCAGCTCCAGCTACCAAACTACAACTTTAGTTTTGTGTCCTGTTTTTACGTTCCCTAGCAAATTCGGATCCAGTTTTTACGTTCGAGTTAACTCCGGCACAGTCCTGGTCGAGAATAATCCGTCTGAATTCGGCTGCAGATCCAGCGCCGGAACACATTCAGTAAAAGAAAACTATTATTACTTTTATCATTACTTGTTTTGCAGCGAATCAAACAGCTGGAACCATTTTGGTCTTAGTCAGTCGATGCTTTTCCACAATTTCGTACATGCTAGTATATTTAATCACTGGCGAGTATTTTCCAACTTTGTTACGGAATACTAGCATAAGTATTGCCAGTTTATCCTCAAGATTCGGAAGTATGGCGGCTCCATTTCTCATATATGCGGGTAAGGCATCTTGCGATAAGAATCAAACCATCGCAATCGATTAACATTCGTAACACGTTTCTACGTAATCGCGAGTATGATAAAGAATGATTTTTTTATATTTTGCATTACGAAGCTATTCGCAGCGTTTCATGTTCTTGCTATAATAAGCTAACCGTAGGCTAGCACTTGTATGCTAGTTCTTCGACAAGTTTAATTTCAAATCATCGAACCAAAAATTCAACAGTAACTGAGGGAGGCTGCGAGGTGAGCTTGCCCTCTTCTAGTCAGCCGCCACCCGACATATACAGCAGGTCAAATGCGATTGGCTCCAGCCGCAAATCGAACCCGTCACGTAGGATCTGTCACCTGCGTGCAGTACCGCTAGGCCATATCGCTGACTAAAGTTTATAACCGTATTTCTTAAATAGAAGCCGCTAAAGAATAGAAACCGCACGAAATGGTTTAAAAAAATCAACAATAAAAGCCGCAGCTCACGAAACTGATATCTTTATTGATATACTTTACTTTACTTTGCTGATTCTTTACTGATATAAGAAAACAAAGCAAACATATCGAACAACACGCAATAAAAACAATTCAAACATTGCATGTTTTTTTTCAGCTAGTTTACCAATGGTAATTTTCATCATCATCAATTCCACTGACATCATTTAAGTCGGGAGGGGAACCGGCAAAGCACAGCGGGCCACGTTAATTGCATACTGTTTTCAGCGGGATGCATTTACTTTTAGTTTTTAAATTCACTTTGAAATGACACTATGTTACGTCGTAAATATACAAAACTTTCATGGTGAGGTATTTTTTTACCGTAAAATCAGAGACTTTTGCGCGGTTTTTACGTCACAAATATAGCATGTAGCCGCGTGTGAAGCAGCTTTTAAGAAAGATTAATGATTTCTACTTTACCAATTTGGTGTATACTTGGCAAAGCTCTGACGCGGGCCACAGTCAAAACTGAAGCGGGCGGCAGGGCCCCATTTCTGATTTAGGTAAATGCCATTTTTGTTCCTACCTAGAAATTAACACTTCGTACATTTGGTTTTGTTGAATGCTGTACCCAGACGCGACAGGAATAGCAGCTGTTGTTGGATTACCGGAAGGGCGGCACATGATGACCTGAGAATTTCACAAAACAGACAATGCAATTGCAGCTGATTCAGTGTTTTCGTTTTCCTGTCACTTATAGTGGTTTAACTTGAATGCTCACTGAATACCAATTGAGAAAAACGTTCATATAAAAAAATTGAAGTCACTCTTGAATATAAACCGCACAAAATGTCTAAAAAAAGTAGCCGCGGCTTCTATTCAAGACAACACGGCATATGCAGGGTTGGGAATCGATACCCAAAAGAGTAAAGCACAGTAACCGATATTCGATGATACAGTTTAAAAAAGTAAAAAATAAAGAATATTGTAATCGATATTCGATATCACACAGAGCATTTAGCGGTGTAGGCTTACGCCCAGCATTTTTTGTGATGTCCTCACATTCTAGTAGTAACTTACAGACAAACGACGGATATGCGAAGCAACTTAGCTATTAAAAATTTTTTTTTGATTTTTTTGGCACAAAAAAACTTTATCAGCAAAAGCAAGGTAATGGCATACCGACGATTATTTAAAATTTACTAAAGTGAGATAAAGTAACCGGGACAAAAAGAATCGAATATGGAATATCGAATTGCGCTGAAAAAGAGTAAAGACAAGGCCATATTTGATACTCATTCAAAAAAGTAAAGGCTTCAGTGCATTCGATAAACAAAAAGTAAAGAATATCGCAATCGAATATCGATTACAATCGATTTTTCCCAACCCTGGGCATATGGATTGAAATTTATTTAGAATGATGAAGCTATCTCCTAGTTTTTCTGTCGCCTAGAAAGGTTGCATTGAACTAATCTATAGACTCTCTTAGAAACTATCGTGTTTACCATTTTCCGGAAAAACATTTGAAACCTAATTCTCAAAACTGACCATAATTCAAACTGATGCTCGATTCTGGCCCACGGGCGACATAAGAAAGGGGCAATAAGTGTTTGGCCAAACCTTTAAGGAGTATTTTCGGAGTGTTTTTTTTAGCTAGCGAAGCTTGCTTCCCTAGAAATTTTTTTGCCAATGCCCTTACTGAAAGTTAACCTCTACTTGCAACGCATAATAACATCAGATATATTTTGTTGGAGTCATAGGCTTACATCATGGATGTCTCCGCGTTACTTTCTTAAAGTCAGGTCGTTGCTGATGAAATTAGCTGCTCTGTCGATTAAATGCTTGCTCAGTTTTCATAAGTGTGCTTGCGGATTTTGGATCACAATGGAATTGTTGGTGCCTATATCACTTTTCCAATGAATTGAGCGGCTGGAAATTTTGTTGCGATCAAGAAAAGATTACGGGCTTTGCCTAAGAAAGTAAGTAGTCTTGTGGACAGGTTATAAGTCTATCTTTGTTTTCTTAGGTGAAGAAATCAATTTGTCCATACCTTTCTATGTGATTGGTGGTCTTGCTGTGGTCAGCATTTATTTGACTTTGCTTCTACCTGAGACTTCGCACATTCCACTTCCCAACACCTTGGACGAAGCTGTAAACATGAAAGATCCCAAGTAAGGTCGTAAAAAGCTTTTTTGTGTGAAGTTATCACTGGCGGATGCAGGGGACTAAGGGCTCAAATCTCCCATATGTTTTCAACGTTATGCATATTAATATTGTTCTTTAAAAGTTTTGAAAGCACAAAGCTACAAAACAAATGTTATATTTTTTGTCCCCCACCCTCTTAAAAATCTGAGTCCTCCCTTGAGGAAGTTGTTGTGTATATGGTTCAGTTATGGAAACCTTTTCTAATAAAGTTATGAAACGATAAATCTATGATATTTGAAGGTGGATTCCACTTTGCAAGAGATGCGATTACGGTTGTAATCATGACAACGAACGACCAAGGAAGGAAACGCGATTAAATGCATCTTCAACCGGGATGGTGAACGATTATGCGATTTGAGCGGTAGCTTACCAGTAGTTGTCTACAGACATCAGTATATGATGTAAGTTCTTCTTTCAAATCTTTTTTTATTTTTAATTGTCGCTTATTACGGCTAGGCGTAATAATAAGACACTGCTTTTGGTCGGGGAAGTCTGAGGTTCGATTATGCGAGTCAATCAATCAGACACCGAGCAGTCAATAACTCCCGACTGCTGCGACGTTTCTATGTAGTTTGAAGCTGCGTTGCCCTGACGCTAAGCATCGCCGATTGGCCTCACCACTTGTTACAAGCTTGGACGTATTATCGCAAGTATTGGTATCTTTTTGATCTTATGCATTGACGTATCAACAAAGAGTGAGCGTGAAACTGAGAAATGAATTAGAGATCTGCATTGCAGCAGTAGTAACAGTATAGGTTTTATTTTTTTGCATTGCCGTGCCAGCAGTTCTTATAAAGAAGACACATTGACTCTCTACAATTTCTGATAGTGTAGGACGATGCGTAGGATGACACAACGATACAAGAGCAAATCCAGAGGGGGGCCATCACCTCCCCTAAAATTATGTATGACGGCAAACTACTATAAGAGTTGTTTTCGTAACATTAGAGTTGAGATGATAACCCCAATGCATTATTGCGCACCATTGAGTCATGAAAGTAGTGTTTTTTAGTGTTTTCCATTGCGTTTTTAGATTGAGGGAGACTTTGGAAACACCACATCATCATTATCAAGCTTTCCCAGCCAAAATAACAAAAATTCCGACCATTTTGTGTTGGAAGCTATGTTCTAGTCCAGGGGTGGAGAACCTGCGGCCCGCTTAAGTTTTGACTGTGGCCCGCGCCAGAACTTAGCTAAGTGTGCAACAAACTGGTAGAATACAAAACATTAAGATTTGTTTCGCATTCAACTTAGTGAACTTACATCTATATTTGTGGCGTAAAAAACGCAAAAGTCTTTGATTTTACGGTAAAATACAACTCAGCACGAATGTTTAATAAATTTGCGACGTAGTTTGAGTATTTTTAAGTCAAAATTTACAAATTAAAAATAAACGTGACCCGCTGAAAGTATTATGCGATCAATGTGACCCGCTGTATTTTGCAGGTTCCCCACCCCTAGTCTAGTCCTAATGTTTTTTACAGCTTATAGTATTTTCACTTGATTATGTCCATATTTTTCAGTTACGATGTAAAATTGATAAGCAATGTGGTAAAATGTGAACTCATATTGTAGAATTAAAATTTTCTCGCAAATAACTTCTCAATGTTGGTGATGTTTTTACTCGTAATTATTTCAGTTTAGTTACAAAGGTCTTGATGGCGCAATTTTTTGTTTGTTATTTTCATCTTGCAGTAACATTTTTTTTAAAGCGGAAATAGTGTAAGGATGTTTACTATTCTTGTTGAATATTACAAGTTCTTCTGTGCATATATTTGCAGTGTTGTAAAATCATAAGCTATACCCTCGACGGCAAACGCCACAAACAATGACCTTGAATAATTTACGTCATGGACTTTATCGTGGTTACGTCATGCGATTGGAACCTGGGCATGCGCAGACATTTTCTGACTTCAGGGGTTAAGTGAGTTTTAACGCCCGATTTTTTGTAGAATTTGAGCTATAAGAGCTTTCAATATGTTTCAGAGAATGTCTGAGGGAGCGCCAATGCGCCTTTGGGTTTATGCCACTGCATCAAAATGATTCTACTTTGTCGTAGTCATGGCTGCCTTTACAACAGACCTGTTATAAAAGTAGCCAAGGTCGTAGCCCTACTTTAAAATCTGCAGCTGCTGTCACAGATTGACTTTGCTCACGAAACATCATAATTAGACTACATTATGCAGCAAAAGCCGTTCAAACACACAGGAAAGAGTCACAGGCAAGTCTGGCAAACAGCTACTGGCGCAATTTTTTCAAAAGTACTTATTGTATCTAGGCTGATTGTACTTTTTAAAATACTACTATAGCTCATAAAAGATGTCCTGAGCGGCAGATATAACCTTTGATTAACTGAAGATGTCCTTAACCGCTGTTATAGCCACCATAACAATCATCAATCTATCAATCAATTTTCTGGACCCGCTTATCCTTGGAGGGTCGCGGGGGCAGTAGCTCGAGTTGGAGCCTCCAAGCATCTCGATCCTCTGCAACAAAGAATAGATGCTCTGCTGGGATGCCAAGGCGAGACCAACTAAGATCTTCTACGTAATCTCGCCATCGAGTTCTGAGACGGCCTCTAGGTCTTCGACCAATCGGTGTTGAACAGAGCAGTTTTTTGGCTGTTCTTTCCTGGGACATTCGTGTCACAAGTCCATACCAATGCAATTGCGATCTTTCTAGTCGGAGAAGCAGCGCTTCGATGTTTAGAGATTCACGAATATCTGCACTTTTAACCTTGTCCAACAAGGTCAAACCGCTAATTCTTCGCAAGAATCCCATTTCCGCTGCTTGAACTCGAGATCTCACTTTCTCATTCATGATCCAACACTCATGGCCATAAGTCAGAATAGGAACATAGACCGATCTGAAAATGGATAGCTTTGCCTTGGTGCAAAACTCCCGTTTCAGTACCACAGATCGGTGGAGCTGGCGCATTACTGCACTTGCTTTTCCGATGCGGATATCCAATTCGCTATTTTGTCTGCCGTCACTTGTGAATAAGACGCCGAGGTACTTGAATTTCTCTGACTGTTTTAGTGGTACTCCATCAATTTGGAGAGAGCACTGCTTTGGTTGTCTGGACACGCACATCGTTTCTGTTTTTGTTGTACTGATTTTCATTCCGGCAACAGAGCATGCATCCGAAAACCTGTCAAGAGCTTGCTGGAGACCATTTTGGGTAGAGTCGAGTAGTACAAGATCATCTGCAAATAACAGACGTTGTACAGTGCATTCACCGATCTTTACTCCGCCACAAGACTCACTTTTCTTAACTATTCTATCCATATAAATAAGGAACATAATAGGTGAAAGCGAGCAGCCTTGCCGTAGTCCCACACTTACTCTGAAAGGTTTCGTCGTTGCACTGTTAACACGAACACAGACCTCGGAATGCATGTACAGCGACTTAATGGCATTTAGAAACTGGCCATCAATGCCATACTGCAACAGCTCCGCCCAAAGCTTGTCTCTAGGAATGCGATCATATGCTTTTTCAAGATCAACAAAACATGCATTGACCTCTTTTGCATATTCCCACGACTTCTCAAAGATTTGCTGCTAGGCAAAGATCTGATCCATTGTGCTTCGGCCAGGACGAAAGCCTCACAGAGCATCCGCCAGTTTAGGCTAAACTATTTCACGGCATTTCTTTTCAAGGCATTTGGCATAGACCTTACCCGGGACACTGATGAGAGATATGCCCCTATAATTGGTGCATTTTCTCTTGTCTCCTTTCTTGTGGATAGGTATTATCACACTAGTTTGGCATTGCTACGGTGCTTGCCCAGTACTACATGCCACCTTACAAACACGAGTCAGCCAACGAACACCATATATGTTCATTGCTTTTAACATTTCAAGTCTGATATCATCCTCACCAGGTGCTTTTCCAGTTTTCAATGATTTGATTACTGCATTCACATCTGCTTCGGTTATCTGAATATCTTCCCCAACCTGTTCCTCGTGAATTTGTATCGGTGTAGCATCAACTGGGTTTAAAAGATCACTAAAGTAGTCTCTCCACCAATTCAAAATAGCATCTTGATCTTTCAGAGTCACACCATTTGAATCTTCGATAAAGAGAGCGGCTTGAGATCTTTTTCCACGTAAACGGCAAATGGTCTGCCAGAACACTTTGTTTGCCGTTTTGAAATCATCGTCTAACCTTTCTCCAAATTCCTTCCAGGCTCTTTCCTTCGACAGTTTAACTTTTGTGGCTGCCACCTTACGTGCTTCAGAGCACTGCGAACGAAGTTCAAGTGATTACTTATTTGCAAGCCAGGTCTAGTTGGCCACTTTTTTGGCACGAATAGCTTCTTTAACTTCTTGGTTCCACCAAGGAGTTCTTTTTTCACTAATCTTCGTCCCTCCAACACGCTTACGTCCACAACAGTTAGTAGCGGACGTAATGACTGCTGTTCGAAACAAACACCACTCAGTTTCAATGTCTTCAGTAGAGGTCGGAAGTTCTTTGAACTTAGATGCAATGTTGTCTGCAAATGCAGTTCGTACCTCTTTGTCAGCCAATGATTCCCATTTGATTCGATAAGTTTCTCGTGGTCGAAACGTCTTTCGATTTTCAAGGGTTTCAAAGTGCAGACAAATAGGTGATGATCAGTTGACAACTCAGTCCCTCTTTTAACACGAACATCAGACACGGTAGAAAACAAGTCCGCCGAAACGATACAAAAATCAATCAAGGAGCGTTGTCCCAGAGAGTCTCTGTACCAGGTGTACTTATGAATTCTTTCGTGCTGAAAAAATGTGTTCATTATGCACAGCCCATTGGTGGCACAGAACTGCAATAAACACCTTCCGTTTTTGTTAATGTCAGGGTCACCATGTTGCCCAATAACACCTTTCCAAGTTCCATTGTCGATGCCCACATGTGCATTGAAATCGCCCAAAAGGACAAGGGATTCTGATGAAGTTGCTTTTCCCAATGCAACCTCAACTTCCTCCAGAAAGGCTTCGTACTGTGATTCTATGTTAGGTGCGTACACCTGCAAGATACACAGAGATCGCTCCTGCAGCCTTAGCTTTAGAAGACAAACCCTTCCTCCCAGTGGTACCCAGTCAACGACACATTCAGCTATGTTGGGGCTCACAAGTAAGCCAACACCAGCTTGAGCAGACATTGCTGCATCAACACCTGAGTAAAAAATTTTCCACCCATCGTTCAACTCGACAGTTCCAGAATCCCGGCGCTTTGTTGATGAAATTCCCACAACATCAAGGCGATACTGTTGGGCTTCGGAAACAAGCTCCTGCTCTTTTCCTGTCAGTGACGAAACGTTCCAGTTCCCGATAGCTAGATCTCGGCAGTTTGGTCCAACTCGAGTACATTTTCTGTGCGCTGCCCCCATTTGCTTCCCCAAACGCTTAGCGACTGCGTTGGTGGGTTTTCGGTGACGATCAGCTTGTGGGGGAGACTGTAGCTTATTTTTCGAACAAATCCCTCTACCTAAAACTCGAACGCGGACCTTTTTATCCTGCGCTCCGTCCGATGCAGCATTGGATTGCTACTTGGTCTGTTTCTCTCCTTCGACCTTAACACCATGGGTGACTTTGGGTGACCATGGATTTCTACATTTCTTTTTTGATTGATTTG
>OZ023252.1:12728375-12883371 GCA_964006365.1 Trididemnum miniatum
ATGTGTATATATTGATAACATTTTAAGTGTAGCTGTGAATCTGATGCCTTTAAAAGATTAATTAGTAGTGAAAATTTGCAATGTGTAGAAATTGCTTGCTTTCTTGCTGTTTCTAAACACTACTTGTTATTTTTCTCCACATTGTTCCATAAACTGCTTTTTTTTCGGTTATTTATATATTTTCTCTGCATAATCATTCAAGTGTGGCTGGTGTTAGATCATTATTATTATTGCTACTGGTAACTTGGATTGAGCTCACTGATTGTCAATTATCATATTTTATTTACTAACCTATCTTTTTGTTTTTTATGCTTGTCTGTTTGGCTAATTGTTAAACTGTGTAATTTAAATGCTTGAATGTGTATATAAATGAAATGCTTGGAATATATATCAATTGGAATTTTGGTCTTGCTGCTTTCCCTCAAATGGATTGTTGGTTTCCTTGATAATCTTGTTTGATTTCTGCCGTGGCATTTCTGTGCTGAATCGGTTGGTTGTTGTTGTTGAACCTAATCCTAACCAAACCTATAGGACGATACCGTACTAGACGTTACTTGCAGCAGAGATGAGGTTCTACAGTGTAGATGATGCAGACACTGTAGCAGTGTAGTGTCTACTTTGTGTCTACTCTACAGCAAGTATAATTAAGTATAAAGATTGGATTTGTTTTTGTTCAGAGTTCATGTACGGTACCTGCTTGCTATGGGTCGCACTAAAAACCGTATGGGATTGTATGGGCATATACGGTGCCCATACGGTTCCACGCGGTCCCTACAGTCTTCCACAATGTCCTTATGGACTCATATGGTAGTCCCATACGATCCCATATAGTTTTTAGTGCTACTGGTGAATGGTGAACACTGTAGGCCTAGCATAAGCTGTTTAGTGTTCAATGTTGTTGGTTATGGTACGGTATTTTACACAATTTGAATAGTGACTGTTTTATACATCTGTTATTGACATTGCTTGTTGCTTTGCTGTGATGTCACTTTTCCAATCATCTGTGCTGATAGACCACCCTATACTCTATATTGCTAATCTATTTCTGAAAAATTGTTTTTGCTGCTCAACTTAGTGGTGCTAGCGTATTCTATCTAACAGTTTAAGGTGTTATCTGATTGGTTATTAAGTGAACACAGAACAATGGAAAACAGTCCATTAAGGCTTATTAAAATATTTACTACTGAACGAGAAAAATTGGTCAAAGAGTACAAAAATCAACTTGCTCTATTTGAACTGCGTCTACAAGACAAACTTGAGCAAAAAATAAAAAATGCATTTCTTCAACAAGAGGTAAGTAGGTTATAGACAAACGTAAAATACCGGTGCCAAAATGATGAAGTTTAGTGGACCCAAACAATGTATTAAATGCTGCATAATACAAATAACTAAGATTAATCTGATACCGGTACATGATTTTCCACAAACAATGCGGAAAACTTGTAAAACAAAGTTTTACCAATACCGCTCTGCTGGTATCTATTTCTAACAGCAATGTTTTTATTTTTCGCCAAGTGCTAGGTGTTGTTGTACTTGTATTAAACATGCAAACACCATTTGTATAGAGTTGTGCTCCTTTTTTTGTTCATTGTTATATTATGTGCATCAGAGGCTTGGCATAAAATTGCAGCAACTGTTTTTTGTAGTCTACTTTTCTTAGCAAGTGCATTTATGTCTACCAAGGTCAAAAGAGCCCTTAGCTACGCTGCAAACCCATTCAGTTGCAATGCTTTTCTAACTTCAAGTATTGGAAAATAAGCTATTATAGATATTATGTTTTTTGGTTATGTAATGCATTTGCCACAATTAGGGTTTCCCTTTTTCCCGGATTTTCAACTTCCCGGGAAACGGGAAATTTTCAAAAAATTTCCCAGGAATCCCGGGAAATTTTCGGGATCCCAAAAATCCTTGGGATTCCCGGGATTTGGGAAATTTCCCGGTAATTTTTCTTGAGCTTAATTGTTTTGCCTTTTTTTTCTGGTTTTCAGCATTTCAGATCTCAATTTTAGCATTTTGTTACGTTGTTTTAACATACTTGTTTCAATTTTTTCGACAAATTGAGGAAAATATTTTGATCTCACAAGCACTTTGTCTTAAAAATTTTGCGAATTTTGAAAAATAATTCTTAATAAACAAAACAAATTTTTTTTAATTTGCAGTGACGCATTTTTGTTGTTGAAATAATAGATATCTTTACCAGTGAAATCCTTGCTAATGTGCAAAAATTTCCCGGGAAACGGTAAGTTCAAAAACCCCAAATTTTTCAGGAAATTTCCCGTCTCAATTTCCCGGGAGGAAACACTAGCCACAATAATGTGTAACAAATTTTGAACTTGCAGATTCGTCTGGTTGATGTCGTCTCAAATATCGAGAAGCAATTGCTTGAGATACGGCATGACTTGAAATCAACAAATCTTATTCAGCAACAAGTTCTGGCTGAAATCAGTTTATTGCCAATGCGAAAACAAAATGAGCAAGACCTTATTGAAAATCCAATTTCTCACAATGACATGAATGATGTGATTTCTAAACATTTTGAAACAACAACATTGTACGAAGAAAACATGGAGCCAACTGCTATTTCGGTACCTGTATGTCTTACTGTACCAATATATTTTGGATATGGTCTAGGCCAGATTTAGCAAGGAGGGATTTTAGGTCAGGGATGTCCAACCTGTGGCTCGCTTGATGTGTGGATGCAGCCCACTCTTGACTCAGCACCTTATGCGTGGATGCAGCCCACTATCAACTCGCTGAAAAAATTTTTTAGAGTCTGCATTTACAGTGAAAACCAGACGTCTAAGTCGGTGAAGACCTTTTTTTGGGGTTTTCACCCATAATTTCAGTAAAATCTGGATGTCTGAATCGGTGATGACCCTTTTTTTGGTCTTCACCCATAATTTCAGTAGGAACAAGACGTTTTTTGTTATACTGGTGGCTTTGCGGCCCAGTCTATATTTTACTCTGGAATGCAGCTTGTTTAAGAAAAAGGTTGGACACCCCTGCTCTAGGTTATTTAAATTGCACGTTTGTCACTAGTGATCCATGGCCAGACTCATCTCTAAGGTCTTCATCGTCGATTTCCAAAACAAAAGGTTTTCATGGCTGGTCACAAAAAAAAAGGAAAGGGGATCGTTGTTTGTGACGAGGCTCTTTATTTCTCTGCAACCTTAAGCTTCACCCGCTCTAGCCTATTGGTGAATTCGGCTTTGGTTATGATGCATTTAAGTTTCCCTATTTAAACAGAAGCATATTGATAGTAATGATTACTTATAGTCAACAGTGTGGCGATGTTACGTTTAGCTTTGTTTTTATGGGCTAGTGTTTGCATTCACATTCACAAGGTCATTGATTCACCCTAGACCTTTCATCACGAAAGTGAATAAGACATACAAGTCATTACACGTAAGCTACCCATTTTTGCATAATAGACTGGTCACTTTTGTGATTGCACAAGTGCATGTTTTTGATGTTTGTAAATAAGGATGTGCCGGATAGCAAATTTGCCGGATATCCGGCAAATCTAACTTACCAGATATCTGGCATCTGGCTGGATATCTGGTTCATCACTATCCGGCCAGATACTAGATAGAAGCACTAAGCCAAATTAATATTTTGATGGTTTTTGCCCACGCTATTGTCTAGCTTGACTAGCGAGCCATGAAACTGTTGCATGAGATCATGTGACACTCAGGAAACTTCCAAAAGCATTGCGTCATTAAGAATTGAATTCATTCCTCTATCTAAGTTGGCCGAATCGGTAACGTGGCCAAAGCGGCAGGAGCTTAGTTGATATTATGACCATCTTACTGATTGTTTTTGATTCAACTCCGGTTCACGACACTACGTTTGTGTAGCAACTCGTTTTCAACGCTGGGCTTTATTTTTTGAGTAAGGAGAATTAAGTTAAAGTGTGGACTTTGGCCAAAAGAGTGTGCGGAAAATCGGACGCCAATTTGGTCGGCCGACAAAGGGGTCTATTTTGCTGGAGCAGGAGCAGTGCTTCCTTGGGTCTAATACCGAAGGGGGTGACATATGTCTGGCGTGCGGGGTGTTTTCATTATTATGTTAAAAGTTGACTACATGCACATTGTAGCTAAATAAAACAGACCTAAAATGTAACAGTGCATAATCTTAGCATTGTCTTGACGAAATTTTGCGCTCATGCTAAGCATCTATGAAGCGAGAGGAAAACTTATTAAGTGTGTGGCCTGAGTTAGCGGCGTGATTTTTCGAGTAAAGCACTCAAGTTAACAACTACCACACATTGTGTTGATTTTTGTGGTTTTGTGCTTGTGAGCAATTTGTGATACCCATCGAAAAACGAACTTCAAAAAGATCAAACCTTCATTATACTCAGGAAATTATGCCGAAGTATGTAACGAGTGGCGTAGCCCATCTCTGTACCTGTGCAACACAATTTCGAACCCCCGAAAAAAAACGTCGCAACAGTGGCTAGTCTCCCACTCCGATAGCAATGTTTTAACCACTATATACACTAGCGCCCGGTAAAAGGCAATTTTGAATTTCCACATGTTTTGCGCTATCACCAAAGCCTGTATAAACGCAAGATTTGTAGTTTAAAAATACGATATTACCCTCCAATAAAATTAATGCAAAAAATTGATCCTGGAATGATAGGTAAATTACGTCAAACTTTAACACAAACAGCCAATTGATGAACTAAGGCCGTTGAATTAAAGATTTTAGCTTATATAACGTTGCAAAACCACACTACATGTAAAAGCAGAAACACATCCTACAATGCTACTGGTATTTTGAAACGTTTTTTAAACGTAGAAAACAAAAGTTTCTATATCAATTCTCTTCCCCTGCTGTTTGCCTTCAAGAAAAAGTTGTCACCTACGTTGGCCGCTCATTTCATTTTTTTTTTTTCATTTTGTACAAAAGACGAACATGAAACGCAAATTATTAGCATGGTCTTTACGGATGGAACAACGGTGGTGGTCATCGAACTTATACTGTCTTGGTTTGAAGCCGATTGATTACTGCCTTATTGCTACACCATCAAAGTGGCTTTCCTGATGACAAAACTCGCAGCGCCAAACGAAAAAAAACTTTTAAACTAAATTCCAAATCACTTGTTATAAAAAACTACCGGTACCAACGTAGTCTAAGGTTTGGACTCGGTTCTACTTTTTGTGAAGAGTCTAAACAAAATTTAAGTTTTCAAACTTGCACTAAACTTTTTCACATATATACCTGTTGATCGAAAAGGTAAATTTTATTTTTAGCTAGTCTATGCAATTCCCCCAAACTTTAAAAATATCCGGTATCCAGCTGGATAAAGAACCACTATCCGGTCAGATACTGGATCTTTCAAAAAGCGCCGGATAGTGCCGGATACCAGAAATATACCCGGTATCTGGCACATCCCTATTTGTAAAAGTTTGTCCAGTGTTAACTTTTTTTGCATCATCAATAAGTATGTAAGGAGTAATCAGGAAATAGAAAATTATTTTACTGAAATCACAATTTTAACTTTATACACTGGAAATGCATTACGATAATATTTCTAAACTATTTGATTAAGCATATATTAGTGAAACTATCGGTTTCTTTTAATTTGCAAATTAAAGGAAGTATATACTTGATATCGGGGTATTTATTTTGGTAATCCAAAAGTTTTTTATTCCAATGGTCATCAGTGATTTGCCTAGTTGTACTTTTTAACTTATTTTATAATTTGTTTTTAAAATTTTTGATTTACAATTGAAACTGGTTGTGGTTGCATTTGGCATGTATTTTCTGTAAAATGCTGTTCGCAACTGTGTCTGTTCGTTTCACCATCTCTGTCATCAGAACACTATTTTTTAATGCTTCAAATTGTAGTAATTTTTCACATTTGTTTCAATTATATAGAAGTGGTTGCATTAATGTTTACTTAACTATAGCTAGTTTTTCTATGGTATCGATAATGTTTTTTAATAATAATTATACCGATTTTGAGCTACCTATGCTGTAAACTTGTTGTTAATCTGCTTTGCATACCTTGATTGGTTTCATATTATTTTGTTATGTAATTTATTAAATTTTGACTTATAAAAATAATATCCTGTTTCTGATTTTTTAGGCTATTGAAGCTTCAGAATTTCAGCCTGAAGAAGAGGTTATGGCTCCGGTTTCTAGAATTGAATCTGATGAAGAAGAATGTGAAATTGCAACTGGACAATCTCTGGTATTATATATACACTATTTATAGCTTCTGCTTTCTAGAATTGTGAGTTAACACTCTTGTGCAAAAAACAGACTTTTTAAAGTGGAAGGAAGCTCATTATGCATCTGTTCATTAAACAAAACCTGGCAGCGAGTTTTGTGTTGTTGTGACGTTGACTTGTGATTGGTTACGATTGTGTTTTTCGATGTCTCAGGTATTTACGTTCAGAATAAAATTTGTAGAATGTGGTGAGTTTCAATTGCATGTTTTTTGACCATTTGGTTTTCTTACTGATTGCTAGTGATCAGCTGTTGAAATTGCATAATATTAATGTTTTACTTGCAAAACTTGGTGCTACGAGTAAAACCTAGGTTTTCCTATTGGATTAACCGGTTGATTGGCAAAGTGGTATGGACGTTGTTTTGAATTTGGGAAACGTGGGGTTCAATTTCTGAGCTGTGTAAATCAGACCTGTTGGTGTTGCCACCACTGGCGCCGACTTGCGGGAAGATGGGAAGGTTTAACCTCCCTATAGCTTGCAGCATGGTGAGAAACTTTCCTGTAAAAATCTCTTTTGTAATTAAAGAATGATACCTCGTTCATGAAGCATTATAATATAAAATCCGCCGTTTGTGTTGATTAAAATTTACCTGATATTTAAAAGAGTATTTTATGTTCTTGCGTATCAACACCAGAAAGCGTACTGTCCAAACACGGTACTCGCTCAAGAAAACTGCAACACAAAAGCCTACGCAAACGCATTTTAGCGTGCGCAGGTTAATTTACGTGATGGTGCGTGCACACGTATGTAAGCGCATTCCCACTGCATCAAACACTTTGGTTTTGACATCTCGTTCAAGCAGCAGTGCTTAGATGTAATAGCACCATAGACGCCGGAGTCTATGATAGTACTCCAGATAATTATGAGATTTGTTAATTGCGAAGAAACACTCGCAGAAAAACTGTTCCATAATACTTTGCAGTTTTAGCAATTCCTAACACACGAAATAATGAGGAATTTTGTTAACCTTAGAATATCATATATGCTTAGCAGAGGCGTACGCAGAAATTTTCAAGGGGTAGGGGGGCGTGAAGAAACTTTTCCACGTTAAGGTCCTTTTTGTAGAATCTAAGCGATAAAGGCTTTTGGCATGTATCGTAGGACGCCAAAGGCAAGGGCATGAGCTTTGGGCCGTGCCGAGCCGCCCCTGCATACCGCTTATGCTGAGCGTAATTACTTGCTATTTCAATGTGTCGTCTTTAAAATTTTTTCATAATTTTGTTTGCTTCTATTTGTTTCTATTTTGAATAAGATAACCCTGACGAACTCTACCGAGGGAAACAGGCTGCCGGGTTTTAATATTTAGCTGATGTGCTGAAGTGAATATAATTTTGTTCGCATTAATTCGCCATGAGCAAGCCCAAAACGCGTTGCAATCGTTTATTCGGAAACGTGCTTATTATTTGTTGCGTTGAAATAAAAAAAAACGTACGAGAAATGTGATACTTCTAAAATCTTAGGGATTGTCACGATAAACTTGCTAACTCGCTCTTCTCTGGTTGAACTAAATCAAAAGTTTGAAAAAGTGCTTTGCATAGCACAACGGTTTTCTAAACAATGATTTGAGCATGAGAAATATTACAATATGATGAAAATCGGCAAATCAAGTGAAGCGTATCAATTGAAGACAAGAAAGCAAAAACATCAACAGCTGATTTCGCTCCCAAAAAAAGCAATTTGAATGTTAAGACCATAAAAACACTCATTTGTATAAAGATAGCGGAACAGATCGAAGAAAAGAAATGCTAGGTTTGATGACCTTTTTTCCATCGTAAGCAAAAACATTTCGTTGATTTAGGTTTGATTGGAAGTGTGCCAGCGGCGAATTACTTCTTTATGTTGTTAGTTAACGAAACACACCTTTTTAAAAAACTCGCGGATTCAATGCCAGGTGCTACGCAGGATAGAAGACTTACCGGTACTCGCACTCCACGCATTTGCAAAGACTTACCGGTACTCGCACTCCACGCATTTGCAAGCTAAAGTTTAATGCGTCTTGAAAACCTACGCATTTTTTGGGGTAAGCAGCACAGTAATGCGTACTTTTCGCGATCTTTGATACTTTGCTTGTGCTTGCACAAAACCTCTCCATGTTTTAAGAGTAAGTCGGCGCCAATGATTGCAACCACTGTTATTTGCTTCAGAGTTCAAAACTGTGCTTTCCAGGCCCAAAATTGAATAGGTGTGTCCTACTCTGTATGTTTTAGGGTAATATTGCGAGTATGAAGAAGATTTAATATGACTATTTTTTTTAAGGATTCGAGATTTGCTATCAATAATGAGCATACGGATGAAGATAGATCTTCGCAGTCACCACTCCAAGCTGATGAAAAGCTTTTAGACGTGGTAATAATTGTTACTGGCAGTGTTTCTGTAGCAATAAATGATTTTTTTTCCTGTTTTGATTCAAAATGTTTTATTTGTTATGATGACCTATTTTATGTTATGTAAGATAAAAGGGCTTTGCTTTTTTGGGTAACATTCATAATTGCTTGGTTATTAGTTATACTGTGGGCGTCGCTTAGCATTACCGCAGATAACCAGCTGCTTACTTCAACCATTGTGGTGCGGTTTGGAATTTCTCCACTTAAGACTTTCTATGTCAATTGACCAACTTTCAGATGCTGTGACCAATATTTGTCGATCTCTCTGGTTCTCCGGTGCAGTAGCTACTTTTATTTTCGCATTTTCAACATGTGTGTCTTCTGTATACATGCCACATGTGCGCTGTAGTGTAGGCCTATGCACTCTATGTTGAAACTTAATGACAAAAAAGTGCTGCGTTGCTATGACATAGAGCAGTGGTTTTCAACTTTCTGGTGGAGCGGAACCCCAACAAAACATTCCAGAGACTCAAGGAACCGCTGTACGTTAACTTACTACTTTACTTGAACCCAGCTTTAAATTGTGAACTTGCAGAACCCCTGGACTATAGTTGGCTAAACCGTAGGGCTTCTCGGAGCCGCTGTTGAAAACCACTAACATGTATTTACTCAGAATCTGACAGCCAGAGAATTAACTTTCGTTCGTAACACAATCGCATCGTCACTTCTGCTATTACAGTAGGTTACAAGTAAATACTTTATTTTATTACCAACGTCGTACTGCTGCTTGGGTTAAGCAGTGAATTTGACGGTATTTAGGCTTATGGCTTGTTGCGTTGGTTCAGATACGGTTGTGGCAACTTCTGTTTTTATGACGATTTTGATATCGTAATCAATATGGTCTGGTTCCGAATTGGTCGTATTAAGCGGTGTGTACTGTAAGCTTAAAATTAACTTGTTATGTATGACGTTTTAAGCTTTTAATCAGTTGCAAAAATGATAGATATTATTTGGCAATAGCGTGTTTTTGAAAGCTTCCAGTAAGTAATGGGCCTATATGTAATGTTTATAAACAATTTAGTGCCAAAGCGGAAAAGTTGGCAATTTTACAACACATCACCAAAAAAATTAAATTTTTATTGTACTCCAGTATTATTACTAATAACTGATCTCTTTCAGTTAAGCATGTGTATTATTATTATTGGCAGGCTGGACAGCAAGCAATTGTTGATTTTAATGTCAAAGAAGAAATTGAACATGGTGCAGTGGTTGTTGAAATAGTGAACACTGAGAAAACTTTATGCAAAGACAATCTTATTAAGGTATTGGAAAATGTGCTGAAAATATCTTTTGTATATCTACTTACAGTCGTTAATAATGTTGACGCAAGAAATTGATGGATTTATTGATGATCCTGTGATTATCCTACCCTTCAGCTCCATACTGTTAGAGATCTGGGGTTCAGTTACTATCTGGTTAAATCAGACCCAGTGTCACCAGTGGCTCTCCGTCGCTGCTTCATTTTTTTGCGAAGCTGTGTGTCCCAGGCACCAAGCCTTATAGATGGGCCTCGTCAGTCGTAGCATGGTTTTGCTTTAGTGTAATTTCGCAAGTATAATGAAGATTTTTTTTTTATGTTTCAGGGTGCTTATGAGACAGCTGAAGCAATTAGAACCTGTCCAGAAGGGCTTTGCATTCAACCTTCCAAAGTTAAGGATGGGGAATATGGTGTTTGGGCTGTTAAACCGTTTTCTAATTATAAATGTGCTGTAACTTCGAGTGATCAAATTAGAAATACACAGGTATCAGTAAAATTTACCTGGATAAAACATTAATTAGACTAGATTTTCTTCGAGTTTATTATTCTTAAACCTTCATTTCAAAGTGCTTGATTATTATCAGTAGCTAGAGCTTATCAGGCAAAGTCACTACATATATAAAACCACTGCAGCCCTATTTCCCCGTTTTTAGCTCCCGACAACGGCGAATCAGGTTGTGTTTTTTTTTTTTATGTAGTGATTTTATCTTATAAACAGTCTCATTATGTAGTTTATCCATTGAATTTTTATGCTATGTTAAGAACACAGAATTGGTGCTCTCACAAACCTGATTTAAAGCGTCGATACTGGCCGCCAATTTACCTCTCAAGAGTGGAAGAATTAATTATGTGAAGCATTGTTACCAATTGTGCATTATTTGCTGCTTTGTTCACTACGTGATACTGGCTGCTTAACTCAGTTGCTACGACATGCTATCGGTGCAGGAGGTATGGGGATTAAGTTTCAGGTTGGTCAAATCGGACGCGGTGTTGCCAATGGCTTGACATCGTTGCGACATAGCTTAGGAGTGGTGTTGCCCAGGTGCCAAGCCACGGAGATGGACCCCACCACTCGTTAAGTGCTTCTACGTAATACAGCGAGTGTGATGAAGATTTGATATTTGGTTTAGATTTTGAGCATTTGTTGCTTCTACTCAAAAATTAAACTGTGAGTTTCAGAGACAGTTGCTAAGATCTTGGTCTTCTGGTCAATTTTTTCTTGTGTATTTATGAAATTATCTTAGTTTTTCAACAACACAATTCATGTATTTTAGGATTTTTCTAATTTCTTGAATAAATGTGATCCGCAAAAGTGTACCTGGATGAGTTATATACAATATGCTCGGTAATATTAATAATTATTTTGAGTGCTTGAATGATGGTTTGTTAGATAATTCGTAAAGCATGTTATTTTAATTTTGAAGCTTGTTTTTAGTTAGCAGTTTTATGTATCTGTAGTATGCCATAAATATTTTGGAGTAAATTGGGTTATCTTTACCGGAATGTTTTCGATGTAACAGAATGTTAGGTGCCTAAAACAAACGTGTGCAGCCCAAGAATTTTCCACAGTTTTTCCTGATTGTAGCGACCCAATTTTTATTGACCCATCTCAGGACCGGTCAGGTAGCTCAGTTGTTAAGATTTTATTATTGGTGTGGGAGGTCGGGGTTTTAAATCCTGGGTCGGTCAAATCGGACACAGTGTCGCCCTGCTATGACGTTTCTCCAGAACTGTGCTGCCCAGATCCTAAGCCGCAGGGCTGGATTTCCAATCTTTACACGCTTTGGTGTAACAACACGAGTGTAATGAAGATTTGATGTTTTGACTTAACCCAACTTGGGTCTCGAAAACTTCCGATTTGTATTCCTATGCCAAAATAGTGCTATTGTATTTCTAGCGTTTGGTAACATATGGGCACTTGTTAGGACTAGCACTGCTGCCTTGTGAGTGAAAAGTATTGCTTAAAAAACTTTGCTACTCTATGTTTGGCCCCAAAATCAACAAATGTGTTAAGTTTGTGTGTTACATTCAAGTTCGCTAGAAAAATGCTATGACATCACAGCATTGGAAAGAAAATGTTAAAACCTATTTAAAATACCATGCAACGTTTTAAACTTTTTTAGAAACTGGTTAGTTTTGTGAGGCATGTATTAGATTTGCATCTTTTGTAAATTTATTAAAGCTTGTTCTATCAGTTTATTCACATGCCCTGATCTAACTCTTGATACACTCTAATTCTGTCAAAGCTGCATAAATAGCAATATTTTTTTTTAATTATGTGTTATGTCCCAAATATTTATCCTGTAAAAAGTATGTCTGCAAAATAGCTTTGAAATTCAAGCGCTTTTAGTCTTAACTTTCTTTCAGAAATGAGTCTGTTATTATTTATTATTATTAAGGAATTATTATGTGCTATTATTAAGAAACAGCAACTTAAGAATTTACTTGCCAATATGAGAAATGTGTTGGGTTTTTCTGTTAAACTTGTAGTTAAATTAAAAGCAGATTTAGAAGACCTAAACTAATAATAGTTTGTTTTAACAGCAATCCTGAAGAGCATAATTTATTGGCTTATCAACAAAACGAAAAACTTATTTTTCAAGTCAACAAACGTATAAAGGAAGATACGGAATTATTGCTTTGTTTTATGGAAAGTGGTCCAATCCAGACCAGTTTGAATAAAAACGCGGATGAATTTCAAGAAGCTCCATCTTGTAGCAGTGTAGTTCCAGCTCCTATAGGTCAGAGAATTCATCATTTTTGTCTGATTTTGCTTTTTGTACAAATGAGGAAAAATATTTTATCAAAAGATTTCGGATTTAACAGCTCAGATGCCCGAGTGGTGACAGCCTCTGCCTCTGGAGCTGTGGACTTTAATTCGATTCTGAGTCGGGTCAAACTAACGACTTAAAAATTGATAGTCACAGCTTCTTTGCTTAATGCTCAGCATTAAAAGGACAATGTGAAGAACAATCCGGCAAGTTTATTTGTTGTACCGTTGGAAAAGGACTTAGTGGGATTCCCCCATTTTGGTGTGGTAGACATATGGCCGTCAAATTCTAAAGTGAGCTCGTTATAGCTCTTTGATTGCTTTTTCGTGATAGAAGAGTAAATATGAAGCTAAGACTAAACTAAACCGAAAATTTTTTAAAGAAAATTATACTAAGCAAAGTAAGGAGCAAAAACAGAAATATGCCCATTTTAATTGCTCTAATATATATCAAATAATATCTGCAAAACGTGCAGAGCTTGCTTGATAAACAGCTTGCAGTACTTTTGTCATGTACGAGAGGCATTCAAAAAATACTCGCAATTTTTCATAATTTATTGATACAATCAATCTACTTTTCAACGCAGCCTTCACCAAGGTCGATGCCCTTCTCCAGGCGGTGCTTCCTTCCTTTTATCCCTTTTTTGAAATAAGCTGGTGACCATTTTGTGAACCATGTTTTTACAGCTTGCTTTGTCTCATTAGTGTCATTAAAATGAACGCCTTTCCAGTGTTCTGTGAGTTTTGGAAATAAAAAAAGTCAGATGGGGAAAGGTCTGGGCTATAAGGTGGATGTGGCAGCAATTCCCACCAAAATTCCCTCAAAACATCTTTTCTGATCCGAGAAGAATGCGCTGGGGCATTGCATGATGTTGGTGTTAGTTCGTAGCTCAAAAATCCTTACGATCCCTGGTATAAAAAACTACCTTGAATAAACCAGCTCTCGACAACTTCGTTTACAAGCGCAAAATGAGTGAAAGGAATTATTCGATTACAAAGAACATACTTTTTTTGGCTAGCATCCAAAAATTCGTTTTTTCTAGCTGGCATTTTGTCACGGAAAAATTGCGCGTATTTTTTAAACGCCCCTCGTATTATAATGTTACTTATTTTACTGATAATAAATATATAAACCAGGAATGTAATAGTAGCTTAAATATACAACTGAGGTTATTTTCAAATTGAATTGGACTAAAAATTTAACAGTAGTTAGGGATGCTGCAAACTCAGGTTGAGCGCATTGAGTCAGTAGCCATCCATTGCACATGAGCAATGCTAGCTGCTCCAGCTGGTAAATCAAACAGCTAAACCGGCACGTTCACCGTGGGACATGGCATGCAATATGTATCATTGTGCCAGATAGAGTGTATTTGAAGACTTTTTCTTACGTAAAGTTCAAACGTCTATAGTGTTTGTTTTAATTACAGGCTGCTTCATTGGTGCTGATTACAGAATGTTAAGCAAATAGCTATGTATAAGCTTTTGCTTTTGTTAAGTCGTTTGAGCAAACATTAAAACTATTTCAGCTGAAGTCTTGAAAATTAATCTTGGTTCAACTTTCAGAGAGGGATAGGCATTTCAGAATAGTTTATTACTCCGGATTTATTCTGAATAGTTACAACCGAATCCTATCCTGTTTTTAATTCAATCTATTTGCGAAAGACCCAGCAGCAAACCAGCAATAGCAGTGAAAAGAGTTTTTTTTTAAATAACCTCAAATTACGTTTTGTTTCAATGTAAAACATTAAGTGCTTCTGAATGCTATCCACCTAAACGAGTTCTCAAATTGTTGAGAGTCAGCCCTGCAAAACGCTCTGTGTGTTGCCATTATTGGAGCCATATTGATGCAGGCATGACAAACAATTACAATTTGTAATAAAATGATGGACTTTTCAATGAAATCGAAGCCAATCAGCTGGTTTGTACTGCAAAAACTATTTTGTATAGTTTGGGATTTAGGTCCTGTGGGATTCGGTATCCTGAAATGCCCATTCCTACTCTTGAATGCAGTGAAAGCCTCCAGTTTGGGCCTGTTGAAGTCGTATACAATTAGCATTGGAATTTGTTAACTAATGATGTCTTAAGTAATTCTACTGCATTACGTTAAGCGAGTTACTGCTCTCATCTTATTTGCAATGTAAATGAAATTATTATATTCCGGGTAGTGGTATTAGTTGCTTTTTATTTGTACTACACCAGGTATTTTTAAAGGAAACTGTTATGTGCCCAAAACAAATATGAAATGGGCCTAAGATGGATATATACAAGAAGAGACCCAAATTAAGAAAATGCTTTTTCTGACTAGTTTTTCTGATTATTATTGATATAGGGACCTTAATAATCTGTAGAGACCCAAATCAGACCCAAAGATTTATGGCAATCGAAACTAAAAGGATCTATGTGCGTTAACAGGCAGTGATATAGTGGTTCTCAACTTGTTGCAATGACAAACTCCATTTTTATGCAGTAAAACGCTATCAGGAATTTGTTAGTTATGATATGTGACATATTACAACACTTTTTGCACACTCATGAAATCTGCGATCACTGGTTGAAAACCATTATCATAGATTAAAACAGTACCAATTTGCAAAATCGTGGCATTTCACACTGACAAGTGGTAATGAATGGTATGATTCACGTTGTATCCTCACTTTGAGCCCTTCTTGCTTCTGCATCAGCTGCAATAGTGATGCATGCAGTGTTCCGCTAGAAACACTGCATGCATCACTATGATGAAATATTAAACAGTTGTTTCCCTAAATCAAGGAGTTCTATAATTGTAAATACACAGTTTTGTAAAAGTTAGGGATATACCGATATCGATGTTCAACATCGGAAAAAACGATGTATCGGCTGTTTCCCTGATGCATCGGCATCATTAATTTTAAGTCGATGCATCGGCCGATGTCAAGTAATTATACTGCACTCGAAATCTGCAGCACACAACTCATCATCATCCAGTTTTAATCCGATTTCTTCCTCATTCTCAAAGGTGGCCCAGATACATCTCATTCCCTCTGCGATTGCCCTCACATCTTCCCTCCATCTCGTTTGATCTGCAGCTTCTTCGATCTTCACACCCAACTTTCTTCACACCCTCTTCCACCTGCTTCCTCCATGTTTTTGGCCATCTTCGCTTTCGCTTCCCATTCACTTCTAGCATCATTCATCCCTTCTAATCACATGTCCATACCATCTTACTCCATTACCCTTTGCCATTCTACCCAACGTTTCCTTCAAACCCAACATCTCCATCAGCTTCTCCATCTTCTTTCTATTCACTAATTTCACTTCACACATTGACATCACCTTGGCTCTTTCAGTTCTTCTCAAAATTGCCATTTCACTCTCCCTTAAACACCATGTCTCACTTCCATATAACATTGCTGATGTTACGCAACTGCAATAAAGCATCCTTTTCATTCTCAAAGAAAACCTTCTCCCACGTAACGACTCTACATTCTCTAAATTTCGTCCATCCAATCTTAACTCTTGATGTCACTGCAGTTTCACCTCCACCACTAGCATTTAGCCTGTCTCCTATATAACAAAATCCCTTCACAGTTTCCACTTCATTGCATAGTACCTCTACTGGTTCTTTCGTGCCATCTCCAACATCTGTGCATGTTCTACAAACAAATTGTTTTGCAGAACTACAGGTTACCTTTTTCATTTTCATGCATCTTCCATGTATCCATTTCATACACTGTGTGCAACATACAGCGTTAGACCCAACCCTTTTCCCGCGTATTTTACAAAGATCTATTTTGCTCAATACAATTTCTCCTTGTGTTTCGCTCTCCATCATCTTAGTTTTTCAACATTCACTTTCAAGCCCTTGCCTTCCAATGCATTTCTCCATTTTTGAAACCTCTCCCTTAAATCACCCATACTTTCACTCATCAGTACCAGATCATCCGCGTACGAAATTTCATTCAACAATCCTTCTCTTGCATGTTCTGTCACAACGTCAACCACAATAGCAAATATCAAGTGGTGATAGCACAAATCCTTGATGCACACCAAGGCGCACCCCAAATTCTTTCGATGTCCCTGACCCAACTCTAACCTTCATCCTTGAACCCTCATATAAACTCATCACTGCTTGCACCTACACTTCTGCCAATTCTTCCATTTCTTAATGCCCATTTTTCTCGGTACCCTATCAAATGTCTTTTCCAAGTCCACAAAACACATGTACAGCTTTTTCTCTCTTCCACAAAACTCCTCTTGCATTCTCCTAAGAATAAACAATGCATGAGTTGTGCCCTTCCCAGGCATAAAGCAAAACTGCATGTCATCTATCGTTACCAATCCTCTTATTCTGTTCTTCAGCACTCTCTCCACTATCTTCATTGCATGCTCCAGCAGCTCTACTCCTTTATATGCCCCACAATCCATCCCATCCCCTTTTCCTTTAAAGATTGGAACAACAACACTTGTCTTGCATTCTTCTGGCATGCCTTTCCCATCAAGCACTCTCTGACAAAGCTTCTTTGTTACTCCAACACCAAACTTTCCACTCACTATTATCATGTCCATATTTGCTTCTGAGGGTCCACCTGCCTTTCCCAACTTCATCTTATTCATAGCTTCCATCACCTCTTCATCAGTTACTCCTTCAACTGGTCCTTCAACCATATCTGCTTCTACCATCTCATCCTATTCATTTTCCACATTCATGATCTTTTCCATGTGTTCCTTCCATAATTTCCCACGATCTTTCTCACTGACAACAAGTCTCCCATTTTTATCCTTCATGCAATCTCCACCTTCTATGTCTTTCCCTTCTTTCTCATGAACTTCACAAACTTGAAAACGTCGTTTGGTTTGGTGCATAGCACTTTCATCTCTTCCGTCTCTTGCTTCATGTCTTTTGCAATCACTTTCTTCATTATATTTCTGGCCTTCCTATAATTATTTTTACTTTCTGTTGATCGATTCGTGCACCACTATTTAAACGCTTTCTTTTTCAGATCTATTGCATCCTTTAATTTCTCGTTCCACCACCATGTGTTTCCCCAATCTCCCCTGCCTTTCGTCTTTCCACACAATTCCTCACAAGCCTGTAAAACTTCATTCATATAAGATCCCCACAAATTCATTGAATCAGTGTCCACTAATTCTACTACTTTTTCTTCAAACTTCTCTTTAAACTCTTTTTCCTTCGGCTTCCACACCCTCCACCTCACTCTTTTACTCTTCTTCACTGACTTCTTCAATTTCTGTTCCTCCACATCAACAACCACTAGCCTGTGTTGCAGTTCCTCAGGGAAAACTTTCACATTGCGTAGATACTTTCTTTTTTCCTTTCCAACCAGAACGAAGTCTATTTCTGTGTCATTTCCGCCTGAACTGTAAGTCACCTTTCTTTTATTCTTTTTCTTGTACCACATGTTTGCTACACACAACTCCCTTTGATCACAAAAATCTAGTAACATTCTTCCTTCAGCATTTCCTTTCCCTATTCTATACCCTCCATGAATACCTTCAAACCCTTCCGCGCATTTCCCAACATTACCATTAAAATCTCCCAATACCAATTCATTTGCGTTTGCCATACTCCACTCACACGCCATTTCCTTGTAAAATCTCTCCTTCTCAACATCTGGCTTTTCACTTCGTGGTGCATAAGCACTTATTACTCTCACCACCTCTTTTTTAAACGCTAATCCAATGGCCATGACTCTATCACAACTTCTTCTGACCTCTACCACGTTCTCGCACAGTTCTTCTTTTACGAATATGCCCACGCCTCCAGTCTTATCATCATTACCACACCACTGTAATTTGTACCTTCTTCCTTTGACGCCAAAAAAGTGAGAGCCTTCACCTCTCCCATCTCACTTCCTGCAAACAACATACATCCACCTTTTGCTTTCTCAGTTCTTCGCACACCTCTGTTCCTCTGCCAGATATACAACTGCGCTCATTAGTTAATTTTTACGAACAAGAATTTGTACGTTTGTGTTTTTTGAAGTAAAATTAAAGTTGCAATGATAAGAGCAAAGTGTGCGGGAATTGAAGTGACAGACCTAACAAAAGTTCAAAGTTTATGATGAAATCAGTTAGATCTATGCGTCTTTTCATAGGGAAGTTTTTCTCCTATTAACACCTGTAAGCAGCTTTAATCAAAGCGTTAAAGCGGGCTTTGAAGTTCGAGGTTGCGTGCATTGCTGTAATTGATTTACATTTTAGTCAAGCGCAATTGACACTGATCAAAACGGTAAAGTAAAATTGCAGTTGTGTGAATGTTGCTGGCACAATAAAACAGGTGTTGCGGATTTTTAAATATCAACGTTGCATTGGGTAGAGCGTATGTTCTAAAGCTAGAACATACATACCCATAGTCATTTATTGTCATGCGAATAAAGTATATTATAAAGAGGAAGCTGCTTATGAACTCGTCATAGCCACGTCTAGGCAAAGTCGTATTATAGACTAGTGTGTCTTTATTTGCTTAAAACATAAATTGTTGATGTTGTGAAAGGTCGTAAAGTATCAGTAACATCAGTCTCAGTAACACCAGTAACAATCGGCATTGGTACATCACTGGTAAAAGCTTTACCCACACCCTTACTGGTAAATTGTTAAAAATTACTTGTTTTTTTAGTTATGTTGACTACAATTTGTGTTTGTCATTTATAGTTGTATTAATTCAATCTAAATAGTTTCACAGTATAATTTATGTAGATCCAGGAATTTATATATATTGGTATTGTTATTAACATGCAGCTTTTTGGAACAAAAAAATTGACCATGTAATCAAGTTAATAGCTTTATGTCACCAGACCTGCCAAGCAAATTAAAAAATGTGTTATCTAGTGATAAATCTCCGTGTTTGGTTTAGCGACGTTTAGAATTCAGTTCATACTTGATCGTCTCTGCTAGCAAAGTCTCAACAGCGTAGAGTATAGCAAAATCTCAACAGATTGTAAACTTTGTATAAGTTGTTTAGCTTAGTTGTTAAGACATGCTATTGGTGCGGGAGGCCTGGAGCAGGACTATTCGGCGTGACCGAGTCGACACAAGATGATTAGGGTTTGGCTAGGGTGATATTAGGGTTAGGGTTCCAACGTGGAGTAGTCCCAACGACGAGTCTATCACGCCGAATAGTCACGTACTGGGCAGGTCTTAGGTTTAAATCCTGGGTCAGTCAAATCACACATAATATTACCAACGGCTTGCCACCGCTGCAACGTTTTTTCAGAGTGGTGTTCTCAGTCGCTAAGCCACAGAGATGGGCCCTGCCACTTGTTACACCAGTGGTTCTCAAACTTTTTTCTCTCGTACCGTTTTGAGCTTTTGTGCAGTGTTGGGGTATTGCTGTACTCCCGAAATTATGTCTGATCTAACTATAAACTATACATCAGTAGATAAGAAAAATGAGTGTGTAGCTGTATTAAACCTCCATTGTGTTCAATGGCTATAAACCTGTACAAACGTAAGCTGCGACAGCATATAATTTTCGTTTCGAGATATGTTCCAATACTTAAATTGAACTAAATGTATTTATCGCACTATTCCTGCTTTTTGGAAGTACTGTAATGATAGTTTAATATGATTAAAATCACTACTACACTGCAGCTGCCATCAGTTCACTATTACGTACATTTTAAACCAACTTGAACAAGGTAAGTGCTACTTCATAAATGTGTCAAACCCCAAATGAAAGGTATGATGACTAAAACGCAGCATTGCAGGTTACTCAATCTGAAAGTTTTAAAAGTCGTTCAAAAGTTTATACATGTGCTGGGTATGGCTGTGCACCACCTGAAAGACTCTCGTGTTCCACAGTTTAAGAACCACTGCCTTATTGCCTTACACACCTCATCTAATACCGCGAGTATGATGAAGATTTGATTTTTTTTTTTTTAAACTTTGTTAATCAAAGGAGTTAATATTGTGGCTAACCCTTGCTAATTTTTTTTTGGTAGTTTATGTAGGGATTTAGTAGTGCTTAAGAGTTTTTTTATAGTGCCAGAAGTTTTTTATTTAGTAGTATACATTTTTTTGTTTTTCAGATCAGTATAAATGTATGTGGTGTAATGGAAACTTTTTAGAGATGGAAGCACTTACAAAACATTTGAAATTGAATCATTCGGACTTGGTTGTAAAACGGGAATTTGAATCTGAATTGAAGCGTGGCTTATTGAAAACACATGATCGTAATCATGTGAAAGAAAAACCATTTTCTTGTCCAATATGTTCAAAAGAAATCTCTACAAAAGCAAATTTGAAAACTCATATTCGCATTCATACTCAAGAACGTCCATACAAGTGTCGTCAATGTGGCCAGGCATTCATGCGTCCTGATTATCTAAAAACTCATATCATACGCATGCATACAACATTGCAACCATTTGTGTGCAAGATTTGTGGTTATGGCTGTACTAACAGACCAAGATTAAGGAAACATATTGCATCAAAGCACCCTAATTCAAAGCCATAGACCACTGGTTGCCAAAGTCTTCCACAGAACCCAAAGGTTTCAAAAAACGCTTGAATGGTTTCAAAGCCTTCTTGGCTTGAAGCAAAAATTCCCCAATTTATGCGTTAATAATATAACCTGCCATCACCAAGAGGTATATACAGGGTGGCCCACTCAAAAGTAGCCCAAAAACTTCGTGATACAAGGTGGCCCACTTAAAAGTAGCTCTTTTTTTTGAATATTTCTTTACTTTTTGGTACACACTGACATGCTGTTCATGATCACGAATCACGGGCGTTCAAATCACGGTCGTCCGAATCACGGTCACGAGCGTCCGAAGTTTAGTGTGTCTGGCTTTTGAAATAAATTAAGGAAAATTTAGAACCTTGCCAAATTCCTCATCTCTGCATGGTTCGGGCTGATTTTTGAAAAAAATGTTGTTGACTGAATTCTGAAAATTTCAACATAAAATATAAAAAGATTTGGAAGATATTCAAGGCTAAACCTGGCTTGAAATTGAAAAAATGGAAAAATGGGCTATCTTATTCGCCTCAATTAGCCATTTACGTTGAAATTTTAACCATACATTCACTATAGCTTGGCAAGTTTACCACACAAAATTCATTCATGGTTCTCAATGTTTTCACATAAAATATAAATGTCAAATTTTGCGTGAAATAGCAAAAAAAAAAGTTCGATAATGCAGGTGGTTACAAAAGTTGATTGCTTCCATCGATTTTCATGGCATAGTTGCGTCTCAAATTCACTGTCACACTTTTTAACTAAAATAGGTGACTAAAATGCAGCAAAACCTATACAATTTGGAATCACTAGTCATGTAATCAACACCCTAGAACCTACTAAATACCACAAACAGCTTTTCTCTACTTCAAACAACATTTCGCACCTAAAATAAGCAACTTAATTGCTTAGAGCTAGTATGACAACTAATAATGCATACTATCAACAAACTCAAAAATCACGTTGGCTTCTTTGCAAGTAAGTAGCTAAGTGTCGAATATGATACACTTTGATCTTTATTGCTGGTAAGCAGCAAGGGAAATCTTGTAATGTTCATTGCTGAGTTCGTAATGTCGTCCAGAAGAGCCATGCATGCTTGGTACAGAAAATAAACAAATGATGTTTATTTTCTGATGAAAAATAAAATGGAATCCAACATGTTTGTTGATGAGTTGGCCAACTTGTAGGGTTAGTGGTTTTGTTCAACATTATAAATTGAATTTTTAAAACTTGCTCTGTATAACTTTATTCACAAACAAGACCAACATACCAATCAGAATCATATCTAACAAATAAGTATTAGTAATGTCGCTGCTTCATTGATTTTAGCTGCTTCAATGCTTCAATGTTTCAATGATTAATGTCGCAGTTCAAATGATTTTAGAATGGAAGCAGAATGGCATTTTTTTGCTACATCACATGGTGTAAGTCCATGCGATGGAATAGGCGGAACAATTAAAAGATTAGCAGCTTGTGCAAGTCTCCAATCAGCAACTGATAATCAAATTCTCACACCACAAGATTTTTTTCATTGGGCTTAAAATCACATCTCTGGCATGCAATATTTTTGGCTTTCTTCAGTTGGTATTTAAAATCATAACGCAAAATTTGAGCTGAAAAAACGATATGCATTGGGTAAAATTATTTCAGGTATTCGGTCACATCATAGCTTCGTCCCTAGACCTTGCCAGTCCCTGGAAATGCGTCGGCTGTCAGATGATAGCATTTTCACTTTTATTGATGTCGCTGTAGATCTACTTCAAAGAGAAAGTTATTCGAATGTTGATCAGTAAGTGGCCTGTAAATATGATCCTGATTGGTATGTTGGTCTTATTTGTGAAAAAAGTTATATAGAGCAAGTTTTGAAAATTCAATTTAAGATTTTGAACAAACCAACTAAATCTTTAAGTTGGCCAACTCATCATCAAACATGTTGGATTCCATCTCGCGACATCATCTGTTGAATTTCCGTACCAAGCATGCATGGCTCTTCTGGACGACATCACAAACTCAGCAATGAAGATTATGACAAGATTTCCCATACTGTTTACCACTGGGCCGGCGCCAAGAGGTGACCAGGGGGAGCATGCCCCCCTTCCCAATCAACAAGCTTGCTCTTCTAAAGGCAATAGTTTTTGTGCTTAATTTTAAACTTTGGTCCGCCTAAGTCGACTGCTCTGCCGCCGGCTCTGGTTTACCACCAATAAAGATCAAAGTGTATCATATTCGACACTTAGCTACTTACTTGCAAAGAAGCCAACGTGATTTTTGAGTTTGTTGATAGTATGCATTATTAGTTGTCATACTAGCTCTAAGCAATTAAGTTGCTTATTTTAGGTGCGAAATGTTGTTTGAAGTAGAGAAAAGCTGTTTGTGGTATTTAGTAGGTTCTAGGGTGTTGATTACATGACTAGTGATTCCAAATTGTATAGGTTTTGCTGCATTTTAGTCACCTATTTTAGTTAAAAAGTGTGACAGTGAATTTGAGACGCAACTATGCCATGAAAATCGATGGAAGCAATCAACTTATGTAACCACCTGCATTATCGAACTTTTTTTTTTTGCTATTTCACGCAAAATTTGACATTTATATTTTATGTGAAAACATTGAGAACCATGAATGAATTTTGTGTGGTAAACTTGCCAAGCTATAGTGAATGTATGGTTAAAATTTCAACGTAAATAGCTAATCGAGGCGAATAAGATAGCCCATTTTTCCATTTTTTCAATTTCAAGCCAGGTTTAGCCTTGAATATCTTCCAAATCTTTTTATATTTTGTGTTGAAATTTTCAGAATTCAGTCAACAACATTTTTTTCAAAAATCAGCCCAAACCATACAAAGATGAGGAATTTGGCGAGGTTCTAAATTTTCCGTAATTTATTTCAAAAGCCAGACACACTAAACTTTGGACGCTCGTGACCTTTGATCTTTAACCCTGGCATTACATTTGAGATAGGTTTTTGATGTTTGGCAGAAGTACTGCGACCAGCAAAAAAATGGAAGTTTTGGAGAACTGTTTACTGTTTACTTGCCTAGTTTTGGAGAACTGTTTACTTGCTTAGTTTTGGAGTAATAAAGCTTCAAACATGGCCGAAATGAACAACTTGTGACCCCTCGTTTGACCCCCCTAAACAAAATGCTTAATAACTCGGTCATTTTTTGGCAAATTTTATTCACACTTTGCACATGTTCATTAAATAGGTTAATGAAGGTTTGCATTAAATTTCAGCAAAATCAAAGAGGGTGACTTTCAGCCTTGCGTGAATTGACACGGAATGGCTCCTTTGCCATGTTGAAAAAGAGGTCAATTTTTTTCTGCTTATTTTGTTTGTGATTATTTCTGGATGACATTTTTAATTTCTCATATTGACATTCACATTTCAAGTTGACAATGAGAGTTCGTTTTAGACTTACATCATTTTGCTGTGTTCCATGGACAAAAAGTTAGTGGAATATTCAACTTTTTTTGCTGCTCATGCATTTTGCTTTTGCTGGTCATGCATAGCAAAATGGCCAACATAACACTTACTGCTTTTTGCAGGCCTTAAGACAGACTTAAAATGCTTTTTTTCAAAAATTGATTGGGCGAGTAATGTATGAATCAGGCAGTGGGTTATGCTATATTGCCATTAAAGTATTAAGTTTTTCCATTTAAATACAATAGCTCTATACAGTTACCTGATGCTTTTCAAAAACTGTTGCGTCATATGGATGAAAAAAAAATTAGAAGCAATATATTGACTGTGCTTCTTATGCGCTGTAAAATACGGTGCTTGATTGAAACTTCTCAGCTGACGACATAGTTCTTGCAAGTACTATTATAGCAAAATTATTGCAGCTTAGTTGCATTTTAAAGAAAATGCTTAATTATTACCTTTACTTGCCAGATTTTTGACAAACAGCAGATTTAGCAAGCTTTATTGAAATATCCTGTCACTTTTGGCTATTTCTATGTGAACTTGGGTTCGATTTTAGTGTAAGTTTTATGCCTTTATTAGCCATGGTGCTAGTTTCATTTTATCAACTTCGTTCTCTTAAGGATTTTTTGCACAGCAGCTTTAGCCTGATTTGTGTATTTCAATTTGCAGATGTTGGCTAATGATTTTGAACACCACAGATGGCCGAGTGGTGAGAGCATCTGCCTCGGGAGCTGAAGATTCGGATTTGATTTGTAGTGAGGTCAAATCAAAGACTTAAAAAATTGGTATTCACAGCTTCCCTTCTTGACCTTCAGCATTAAGAAGACAGTATGAATAACAAGCCAGCAAGTTTATTTGTTGTATTGTTGGGAAAGTCACTTAAGGGGATTCTTTCATCTCGGTGTGATAGACAGATGTCCGGCAGCTCCTGTTTGAGCTCTTTATAGCCCTTTGATCACTTTCTCGTGATGGGAGGATAAATATGCAACAAAATACAAAACGTTGGTGCCAAGTTTTAGCATTTTCGGTGCTCTGTTATTTTTTAGCTCAATCAGTGTGCTGTTTGAATAGCAAACATTTTTATACTTTCGTATAATATTTTTTGTTGTTGCTGCATTAATATAAACCTTGGGTTTAAAGGACTTTTTTAGCATGGTTTTGCTTTAAACAATGTTATATTGCAGAAATCAGTGGTTCCCAACTATTTTGTGAGTGGTTTTGTGTTCCCAATCAGTGGTTCCCAACTACTTTGTATTTTTAGGGCTAAAAATATTTTGAGATATTATTTTAAAAAATATTTTGCCCTAAATGCCCTAAAAATATTTTGAGATATTATCACAACTCTTATAATACATGCAATAAGACAGTGCTGGTACAATAAACAATAAATCGACTGAAAAGCCTTTTGCACGCCTTGAAATGCTGCATCACACCCCCTAGGGGTGAGAGAACTAGGGATGTCCATTTCAGAATAATTAAGTATTCTAGAGTAATTCCGAATCCAGAATTTCGATTCCTTAACCGAATCCTAAATCTATAAAATGGCCAGTAGTACTATTTCGATATCATTTTAGCGCGCAACCGCTCAACTACTGCAAAACAAAAAAAAAGAACCATTTGTTTCATTTTTAATGAATTTATAGCCAGCACAAGGATTACAGTTCGAAGCATAGGCCTGTAAATGCGCAATGGTGGAGCCACGGAGCAAACAGCGGCCATGCCCCTTTTAATTTTTGGAAACAGATGAAAAAAATGGCTGCAGTATATATATGCAAAGGGTGCATACTACCCTCATGGCCTTCCACAAATTTTTTACGGCCTCCGACGAACTCCACATGATCACACACACACGAGGCCGAGCACGCACTTGCGTTTATGCGCAAGGTCTGAAAAGATTTATCATGCGCAATTTTTCTTCCCAATCAAAGCGAATCCTAAAAACGGAACTGGTTCAAAATAGGAACCGGTTTCGCAGGATTCGTTATTCTGAAATGGACATCCCCAGAGAGAAACCCCACTTGGAAACACTGGCATAAATACTTGTCTTGCAATTCTAAAGAGTAAGACCCATTGCACTTCATGGGCAGTTTATTTAAAAATGAGTTTGATGCATAATTATTATTGGAAAATCATAATTGCTATTGGTAAAAGCGCAGTGTGTGAATTAAGCGCAATTTTTGAGATTGGATCTATCAAATATTTGTTTATATAGTGGGATGTTTTTATTTAAGTGGTTTGTTTGCTGAATACTGTAATTTGTTTGTTTATAACAGTGCAGGTTTGTTTTTGAATTTTTGTGTTCAAGCAGGGGTGTTTAAACGTAATAAAAGGTGTGCAATGGCTAATCGGTGATAGTATTTTGCTAACTCAGACAAAATTAGTTGTTTTTGCAATACTGAATAATGGTTAAAACTTTTTCCTTATCGCTTTTTCTGGTGTCAGAAAGTGGTGCCATGTATGGCGTGAAAATTTGGATTGGTATGATTAACTACTTGCATGTTCATGGCCTAAAGCAGTGATTTACAAACTGTGTGTTACCACGCTTCCCTTACGAATTGTAAACTGCATGATGCCTACCTAGTAACATAGCCAGCCAGAAGTTTTGTTTATTTAGTAGTCGATCTCTGAAAAAAAAAATTAACTGTTTTTAAATGACTGACAATATTTATGCCGTTTTGATAATTTGACTGATAGTTTTAGTCGTTGTCTTCTGGTTTGAAAAACGCTGGCCTAAAGCAACCTATTGTTCTACTGCAAGACGGGGCTATATTAAAATTTGGCTTGGGTTTGACTTCATCTGACCTAATGTGACTGCTTTGTTTGAGGTAGTTGTTATCATCATTTAAATTGAAAACGAAGCTTGTTGCACTCACTAATGTAGTTTTTGCCCTACCTAACACTTTTAATACAAGTCCGATGTTGAATCGGTTAAATCAATTTAATGATCAATGTTTCTATTAAATGACTGGTTGATATTAGTTGGTATGTAGGACAAAAGTTTTAAAATAAGACCTGTATATTCTCTGCTATGTTTTTTTGAAGTTTTGTGCTGCAAACCTGTTTCTTGATTGTTTTGTTATTTCATCTGCTTGATATTGTGTTTTGAGTTCTTTTTATTAAAATATGAAAGCAAAAAGTTGAATGGCTTGTTAAGCATGCTATTGTGTAGAAATCATAGGTACAATTAATGCTTTTCGTTGAGAAGATAATAAAATACCTTCTTGAGATTGTGTACCCAGTCCCACCTCTTGACCTACCTCGTTTAGATGAACTTTATGGGTTGGAAGTTTGTTTATCCTGTAAGTTTGTTTTTACTATGTCTTTAGGTTTCTTTAGCGTGTTTAAAAAAACTCTTAGAAAAGTTTTGAAAAACCAGAATTGACATTTTGTGCCATATGGTGAAAAAACAGAATCTAATAACAAACGTTTTTGCAGCAAGTGGTTCCAGCAAGCAAGCATTCTTTGACCCATAGCATGAAAGAAATAACAGTATTTATACTGTCAAAAATTGATTGAAATCTTCATTTCTTTGTTTCTGTCCTTAGAAAGTAATGAAAGAGCTATATCTCTAATCCAAATGATTTAGAATCGTCCAATAGATAAACCATCACAAAACTTACTTTTATTTTATAGTCACTTTCATAAGATTTTGGTGAAACTGAATCGGTTAGTGTACTATCACTGATCTTTGTAAAATTTCTACTTCATTCTGCCTAGAAAAGGAATAAAGCAGTTATTGTATAAGTAAAATTTTGAAGGTTAAGTGGTAAGCAAAAATAAGCATTGCTAAAAATCTAATGATAAAAGGTTTATTTAGTGAATGCTGCAAAATCTAATCTATAAGAAAAATGTGCCTTATCTTTGTAATTGTAAAATTGTTAATTTTTTGAGATCACTTCAAAAAATGTCAGTTTTTTGCCTATTCAGCAGGTTATTGTTATATTCACTTAATGTTAGTGCCAATATCTTGAATTAATCAATTGTTACTGCTAGAAAAAAGGTCATATCTACAAAAAGCGTTCATGGACCATGAGTGAGATCACTATACAGAATTACAGTCATTTAGGTGATTAAGGTGTGTTTGCTGAAAGGCGACACGAGACATGCAACAACGCAACAAATATTATCATCTAATTGAATGTAGAAACGTCTGAAGCGAGTACATTTTTTATTTCCTTGACGTTTCGAGATACTACTTATCCCATTGTCAAAAGTAAAATGAGCAGAAAAGCAAATTATAGCATAGCATTCAAATAAAATTGCGCATTAACTATTGTTACATCAAAAGACACATGTTAGGATCACAAGTAAAATCATTTACGTCAAACGAATTGTTACACACAGACAAAAAATTACTAAGTATTAAACATATACAAAGGCGTGGAAGATTGGTCGGCGTTAATGTTCGGGCAATTGTTTTGAATTAACAGGGTTTCGTTAATTAGAAGTTTTCGCTGGTGATTGGATTGAGCCAAAATATCTATGTCATTAAAATTTATGCAATGATTTTCATTTTCCGTCAAGTGCTTTGTAACATCAGTTTCTTGGTTGGGTAGGCAGATAGGGTTGTGTTCTTTTAGTCTTGTTTAGGAGGTTTCTTTTAGTTTGGCCAATGTATGTGCTTTCGCAACTGCTCATTTTTTCTGCTCATTTTATTCTACTCATTTTACTCTGCTTTTTTTACTTTTGACAATGGGATAAGTAGTATTTTGAAACGTCAAGGAAATAAAAAAATGTACTCGGTTATTTTGGCTGCACGTTTTTACTCAGAGTAGTATGAATGTAGAAGGTTTCTGCAGATTTTCAAGTGATTGTTAAACAGTAAAAGAAACAAGGTGCGATAAAAAATCGTCGTGTTGTCGCTTGTCACATGTAAGTAAATGCACCTTAACTCAAATATGATAAGACAAGCCAATGAGGCGAAAAGAAAAATCAGTGGATGTTGATTGCTGAAAAATAATTTGGATGATATTTTTTCCAGTTTGAGCACTTTTCACCGTGGTCCCAAATTTTTTTAAGCCCCGAGTTGTCTTGGTTAATGGTTAATCCATTTCGTGTTGAAATCGATTCTTATTTTTCAGATTATCACCGCAAATATAAATGTAATGATGGACGGAGTTTGAATAAACAGATAAGGCATAAAAATGTGAAGTATTCAGTTCATCCGAAGCGTTATAAATGTGCATTGTGTGAGTATTCTTGTGATCGAAGAAGCACGTTGAAAAGACATTTGAAAATTCATGTGAAAGCATATCAATGTCCAAGATGCCTAGTACGATTTTCACAAAAACGTGTTCTGAGGCAGCATTTTTGCACACCAATTAGAGATGGAATGGAATTAGAAGCGAAACTTGTAAGCAATGAAATGAAAGCTGAGCAAAAAGAACTCGACTCTGTGCAAGATATAGTTATCCCATTTGTTTGCAAAACCTGTAGCTTTGCATGTACAGACAGATCTTTATTTTTCCAACATTTGGCTGTCCATTCTATTCCCAAACTTGGTACCTCGGGCAAATATAAATGCAAGCATTGTAGCAAATTCTTTGTTCGGTTTAGTGACATGCTGAAACACGAACGAATACATGACTCACATTTGTCAAAAAATTAATCTAAAGAAGTTGGAACTGATAATCCAATGTCAAATGATGGTTTTTGAAGTATGACAAACGTATGATAACAGTTTGCAATTTGATTGCTACTAGTCATCTATTTTCTACTAGTCATCTACTAGTCATCTATCTGTTTTCACCTATTTTTTAATGGTGCTAATTCGCTTAAAAAATGATAACTTTGATGCCTTTGTTTGGTAAATGATCATCTTAACTGTTCAATGTTCGTGCTTGAGGTTTTTGTGGTGTCCAACGCTTTTGTGTTTTTTTGTGGTAAAAGCAACCATTTTGGTGGCGTTAATGAGTATTAAAAACTTGCCTTGATGCTTTTTATATTTTAGCTAGTTTAAATTGTGTAAAAAAAATCGTGTTCTGATACCTCAGATGAAATTGGTTTACCTCATAGCCAATTAGCTAGGAGTTTGCTTGCATTATCCGATGTATGTGCTTAAGGAATTTACTTCTAGAAAGGCTCGTAATGAACAAATAGAGAAATCAAATCTTCATTATTTGCTCTGTCTTACGCCAAAGTGCGTAAAAAGTGGCGGGGCCCATCTCAATGGCTTAATGCCTGGGCAACACAGCTCCGAAGAAACATTGTAGTGGTGGCAAGCTTTTTGCAAGATTGTGCTGATTTACCGGCTTGGGAATCAAACCCGAGATCTGCGGCACAGATAGCGTGTGTGCTTAGCAACTGAGCTGACAGCCAGTTTTTATGAACAAATGTATTAATGCGTAATCATTGTTTGGTTTATCATACTTTGAGTTGATATTTTTCAGTAGTTTTAAAAATTGCACTAATTATACAGATTCAGAAACCTTTTTCTGAAATTTAGAAGTAAATTTTGATTTTGTGACTTTGGCTTAGGATATTGTTACTTGTGCTAAGTTATGCCAATAGGGTAGGACGAGCCAATCTAAAAGCACTTACGTAATAAACTTTTCTATTTTGTCGGCTAAAAATATAAGGGTTATTTGTTATTGTATCAATCATGATTTTCTGTGAGCTCAGTAAAGCGATTTGAAAGCAAATGCTAGCTTTTAAGGTGATCTAAATAATTTAAATTTAAAAAAAATTAATTTTCCTTTCTACGAAAACGGAAAGTAGTAGTAGGTGGCATTGTTATACGTGCAAAAAATTTAATAGATGACTAACCTATAGTAAAACGTGATGTTATGTTTGCAAGAGAAAAGTCTCACTTGATGTTGATCTATTTATATTTTCATTAGTGGTTTTTCTTCTAAAGTCGATTTTTTGTCGTGCGTCTGTCACAGTACTCTTGATGAGTGAACACGAAATTTTGAACCTTTTTTTTACAGAGTAATTGGTATTTACTGGTGTCATAATGAATGCAAGTACTGATTCTTTGTTTTTGTTGTTTTCAAACGAAAGAGACAAGATGTTGAAGGTGTTTGAAACCAGACTTTTGCAGTTTGAACTAAAAATTCAACTTCTTCTTGAAAAGCTACCAAAATGTGAATGTTTGAATCAAGAGGTTAGTGGTCTGGAGCTTTTGTTTTGGTGTGTGATTTAAATTTTCAAAGTACTGTTTTGAATGAAGAAAATGGGAAGGTTCTTGTAATAGCTTTTCTGTATTTTTATGGTAGTGGTCAGATGGATGACAACTACTAAGCAAGCTTGTTACAACGCTCTGTAACTTTATTATTACCGTACAATAAAAGCGCATCTATGTGAAATAATTTGCAGAATCGAGTCTTGAGAGCAGCTATGAATCTTGAAACAAAAATTTTGAAAATTTCTCAACAAATGGAACTCAATGATATTTCTCAGCAAAAATTACTGAAACAACTTGCAATGTTAAATGAAAACAAAATGTTGCATCAGAAACATTCCCGTGACTTTGATGTGCCTGCATCACACAGTGAATTGATCATGAATAACAGTGATTGTCTTAATTTGACCGAAAGAATCAAAGCCATAAAATCTGAGGTATGTGTTTGCATGCTTTGTGATTTTTTGATTTACTTTAGCTGCATCAGTTGCTAACTCTGCAGTTAGCATAGTGTTCAAAGACATCAATACAGAAGGTCTTGATTTTGGTCCCCGGGACAGTTAAATCAGATGCTGTTGTCAGTTTGCCACCTCTGTGATATTTCTGTGTTGCTCAGGCAATAAGCCGTTGAGATGGGCCTGCCACATGTTACATACTACGGCAAGTATAATGAAGATTTGATTTGAGCATCAATTGCTCAGCCAAATGATCAAGAATATTATCTAGATGATCAATTCAAGTGAAGTAATTATATTTTCAAAGCCCTTGGTCTGGCACTCCAGAGATAAAGCTCCATTCATAGTTAAAAACCTTATGATGTTGTAGGTTGTAGAATTGGAGGAAGCTAGATCTAATTCTCCTCTTGTTCAACTTATGGCCAATGACTCAGTGATGAATCGTCAGCCAATGTTTTCATCACAAGATGATGAAAGTTGTGTCCAGCAACCACTACACAAAAAAAATAGTGACTGTTTTTATTTTGAAACTGAAGAAAATGATTATGATTCGGCCCGTGATCAAGATTTGGACGTCGTAAGTTTCTAGTTGAAAGCTATTTGGTTTTATGAGCAAGAGATTGGTTTGCTTTGATAAATAGTGATCTAGCAATGATATTGAAACTCACTGTGGAAACTGGTTTTAAGTTCGCTAGTGATTAAGCTCTCATGTTGGTAAGCTTTAGTACTTTTCATGTACTCATTCATTTTGTATTGGATTTTATTAACCGGTAATGTTAACATTAAATTTAAATGTCTTTCGATAAACTTTGGATTTTCTGTGCTTCTCATTATCCACAAGTATGGTTGTGTAGCCCATAGGTACTAAGTCGAAGAGCTGCAAGTAACTCTTGACGTGCTTCAGTAATCAGAGTAATCAGCATATTACTCGGGTATAAGACGGGTTGGTTGGCACAGTTGTTAAAGGCAATGCTATTGGTGCCGAAGGTCTGAGGTTCGATTGCTGGGTCGGTCAAATCAGTTACAGTGTTACTGATGGCTCACCACCACTGTGACATTTTTTTGGAGCTGTGTTGCCCTGGCATTAAGACATGGAAATGGTCCTTGCCACCTGGGTAATTTTTTTACAAAATTTAACTCCGGTCAATTGACCTAACTGTCTACTAAAATTTCGGTCATTTCAATTTTTTTTGAAGTAATTTTTGAAGTAACGAGACGTTGAACGAAATACCGGTATACACCTACTCTTTTGTGACAGCAACACAAATAAGAACTACGGTACATGGATCAGTTTGATGTCTGTTAAATCTGACATTGTGACACCAGCATAGTCCGTTTGTAATTGTTCCTACACATTGGCAAGATATTTACTTCGGTCAATTGACGTAAATGCCTCTAATTTTTCGGTTTTTGCAAATTTAACTTGAATTATGACTAAAATTTTACCGAAGAAAAAAGCCTACCACTCATTACATGCTTCACAATAATGCTGCAAATATAATGAAGATTTGATAATGCTGGCTGGTTCGTGCTGTTGAAGACATCGGGGCGGGAGGTCTGGGGTTCAATTCCCAGACCGCTCAAGTTGGGCACAATTCACAGCTTGTCACCACCAATGTTTATTTGGAGTTGTGTTGTTCATGTATCAAGTGGCAGAAATGGGCCTCGCCAATCATTACAGAATGTGCTCCGGCGTAATATCAAGGGTACCGGGTATAATGAAGATTTGATGTGGTAATGATTGATTATTTCATTTAATTTTTTATATGTGTAGAATATGAGTGAAGAAACTACGCTAAAGAATTTTCTGGCATTGAGAGATTCCGGTGACATCGAATCTTCATCTGGGTATGTTACTTTAAATCGTTAAGGAAATCAAGCTTTTATATCATTTGAGCTTGTGCAGTGCATATTTGATGGGCTCTCATTACCCAGACCACATGTCTAATTTTAGTGGGCTTTAAGTAAGCCCATGGTTTTTGGTTTTCGTCATTATCAAAAAATTGATTATGTTGCAAAAACTAGAACTAAGAATCGTGGGTGTGGAGCCCACTGAAATCGAATATGTGGATCGGGTAATCGTTGCGGACTTTGTGGTTGGACTCACTTGGCACTAAAACTGGTTATAGGGTTTGAGTGTGAATTAGAGCTTAGGTTGGTTTAGAGTCATGGTCATTAGCGTTGGTTCCCATGGTGCAAAGGGGTGTGCACCCCCTCTGATATAAATTACGAGGAGACAAAATACGGATGGTCCCCTCAGTTTTTATGTATTGACAATAAAATCTGTAAAGTGATAAACGTAAAAAAATTTGCGTACAACCCATGCTTTCGGCCACAAGCACTTTGTTTTGTGTTTTGAGCGTAAATGAAAAAGTTAATCCCATTTTTTTTTAATTTTGCGAAAAGATGCTTAAATTCTTACTGACGTTTTTAGGAGGCGTCGTTTGGAAAAAAATAATTTCAGTTTTTCCACATGTTTTTTCGGCCAATTCAAGCTACATTTTGTCCAATATATTATATATAGCTAATTTCCTAAGTATATATATGTATGGGACAAATATGTGGTTTAAAATTGCCGAAACAGCTTGTCAAAAATATGTAGAAAATTTCCTATAAAATATATAAGACAAATTATTGCATAAATTAACCAAACAAAGCAGCACAAAACATCATCATCATCGTCCAGTTTTAATCCGGTTTTTCCTCGTGTCCGAAGGTGGCCGGATGCACCTCATTCCTTCAGCAATCGCTCCCACTCCCTCTCTCCATCTCGCGCGATCTGTAGCTTCCTCCACCCTCAACCCAATCTTCTTTATGTTCTCCTCGACTTGTTTCTTCCATGTTTGCTTCGGCCGTCCTCGCTTTCTTGGTCCATACACTTCAAACATCATTGCCTTCTTCAGAATGCTCTCATCATCCCTCCTAACCACATATCCATACCATCTTACTCCATTCGCTTTAGCCATATTATCTAAAGTTTCCTTCAGACCCAGCATTTTTATCAGCTCCTCAGTATTCTTTCTATCCACTAGTTTTACTCCACACATTGATCTCACCATAGCTCTTTCAGTTCTTCTCAAAATTACCATCTCATTTTCCCTGAAACACCATGTCTCACTTCCATGTAACATTGCTGATCTTACGCAACTACGATACACCATCCCTTTCATTTTCAAAGAAAACCTTCTCCCAAGTAACAACTCTCCACATTCTCTAAATTTCATTCATCCGATCCTTACTCTTGCAGTCACTGCAATTTCACACCCACCACTAGTATTCAGCCTATCTCCAAGATAACAAAAACCCTTCACAGTCTCCACTTCATCACACAACACCTCCACTGGTTCTTCCTTTCCGTCTCCAATATCTTCACATCTTCTACATACAAACTGTTGTGCAAAACTGCAAGATATTTTTTTCATTTTGGTGCATCTCGCATGAATCCACTTCTCACAGAGTGTGCACCACACCGCGTTAGACATAACTCTTTTTCCACATATTCCACACGGATCCACCCTGCTACGCACAACCTCCCCTTTGCACCACTCACCATCATCTTAGTCTTTCTAGGAAATAATTTCCTATATAATATACAAGACAAATTATAACATAAATTTGCCAAAAAAGCAGCGCAAAACATATGGGAAGTTTTGCGCTGTTTTTTTTTTTGGCTGATATATAATTTGTCTTATATATAATATAGGAAATTTCCTATTAATTTTGGGTTAGTTTTTTTGGCTTTTGCGTTAGTTTTAGTTTTTTTGGCGTTAGTTTTCAACCACATATTTGTCCTATATATATCTATATATATATTTGTCCTATATTCAACCACATATTTGTCTATATTCAACCACATATTTTCAACCACTTATTTGTCCTATATATATGGTCGTGGATTGCTACTTCTATCCGCAGTAATATTATTTTATAATGTTTTCTTTGTTTTTCTTGAAATTAATCTAACTAACTCCATTTGTCTGTTCTTTTTCTCTTTTGCAACTGCTATCCTTCTTTTCACTATATTGAATGCCCAAACGCCAGATTGAGTAATTTTGTTGCATGGTTTTCGATATGGTCCTCCCTGATTGTTATCACTGATGAGGGACGTAATCCCGAAACAGGATGGCTCAGGTCTTACCTTGTATATATATATATATATATATATATATATACAGGAAATATCGACAAAATGTAGCTTAAATTGGCCGAAAAAAACCCTGGAACAACCTAAATTATTTTTTTCCAAATGGCGTCTCATACGTTTTGATGTGTTAATGTGATTTAAAAAAACACAAATCTGGAAAGTAATTTTGATGATGCAAAATATTGATTAAAATAGCAAGGTTTGAACGGTAAAGGTCTGTTTACAACTGCTTGATATGAAAACTCTTCATTAGTTTGCTTTTTATTGAAATTCAGCAGCTACGCTCAATTGCTTTGAACACCAAACTGCAAAACACAAAGAATTGTTTGGGTCTATTATGCCACGGTGTCAATGTGTTGATCACTTTAATTTAAAGCATAGTCAGTATATACGCAGAAGCAAGGTGAAGGAGTGCAATGAACCACGGTTTGCTAAACAGTTCTCTCATTCTGGTTAAAAACCAACAGACATAATTGCAAAACATTGCTTTTAATGTAAATACTGCACACATTTTAAAAAACATAGTGTAAATACAAGCTTTGTGAAATTTTTTGATTTCAAAATTTTTTTTGCCCCCCACCCCCCCTTCCCGAATATTTGCTTGTGTCGCAAAAAAAATCAATGTCTGTGGTCATGTCGTTCGGGTTACAGTTAGAATGGAGCATCTCATCGCCGAATAGTGGCGCACTACAGGTTTAGTGAGTGTACACTACTTTATTACGGTACTCGTTTGAAAATATTTAATGCAATGCAGGACATCAACTTTTGATTGCACTGTTCATCCTGACCCTTATGGATGGTGATTTTGTATCCGGGTCTTTTGCTCAAGGCTACTGCATTCTAAAGATAACTTGTTTGAATATCTATTTGTTTCCACAGAAATTCTTGTGTCAAACCGTCTTTGAACAATCTTTTTATGCCTCGAAAAAGCACTGTAGTCAGTGTTAAACATACTGATGAAGCGGAAACTTTAGAAATAACAAAGAGGCATTCTCTTATTGCTACAAATGAACATTCAGCATCTGACCCAATTAAAAACAGCAATGGTGAACCAAAACCAGGTATAAAAGTCATTTGTTTTTTTATTTTTTGTTTTTTTATGTGAATTACCCAGAATAAACCTCTGGGAGTCACAAAGTATTACAAAATGCCTTTTCCTTCATAATTTCCCTTGATTTTGTGGGGTTCCTGTTTTTATTTTTAAGACTCTCCAATTTTGTTTTACAACTAGTTTGAGAAAATAGATGTGATCGCACCCATTTCAATTTCAATGAGTGTGTGTGCTGACCTAGTGCAATTTTGAAAGCACCTGTATTGATGACATGAAACAAACTCTTAATCGAGTCTTGCTGGTTGAGGCTTTGATAAAGAGTTCTAAAAACTACAAAATCAAATTTTCGGTATAGTCGTGCTATTTTGCAGAAGCGTGTAACAAATGGTGTGACCCATCTCCATGTCCTAGTGCCTTGACAATACAGCTGCGAAGCAATGTTGCTGCATTGAAGAGTCGTTGGAGAGAAATGTATCTGATTTAAGCAGCCTAAGAAACGAACCTGAAACCTCTCACATCGTTAGTGGTTTAACCACAATGCAAACTGGCTTGTATTTTGATAAAAAGTATATTTATTGAATTTCTGTTGTTCACTTTTGGAGAACATATTAATTGTTAATCAAGGTAACCGATGGTTGAATTGACTTACCAACTCATGAAGTAAAGCAGTTGTTAAGTAATTATATCGTAACTTAGGTTAGCTTTCCCTTAGATTTATTTACCCTTGGTATTTAGCAAAACTTCTTTCTCATGGATAGATTAATCCAAATACTAAAAAGAAATAACTTATGCCAAAATTTCAAAAAAATTTGTGCATCGCTAAGATGTTGTCTGCAACATTGTTCTCAAACTGGATTTTTGATTGTAATAACAATATTGAAGAACTTTATTCTCTATTACAATTGTCATAATCACATGCACAATTCAACTGTAGTATTGATGCTTTGTTGCTATAGATGAGTTACAAAACATGATCTCTTGTCGTGACCAACTCAGCATGGGACAACGTTGCATGATGGATATGAGGATAGTGTTTTATCGTTTCGGTTGGGGCTAAGGCTTGTTTTGATGTAGGGCTCGAGTTAGGGTACAGTTGGGTGCCTCATCTCAATTGGACCACACTGAGTTGTCCCATTCTAAATCTCTCATGCTAAATAGTCGCACCTTCCTAATCTGATGTGCTCAATCAGACAGTCTAGTCACTGCTGTTATTACAGCCAGCAGAGGTACCAAGTGGTTCGCAGCATCGTTTTTGCGTCGACCGTGACCACAAGGTTGATAGTTCAACTTTCACCCATGCCTTGCTGTTGCTTCTTTAGATAGATGCTTTACTGTAGTTGTTTCTGCTTGGTGGAATTTGAGAAGCAGCAAATTAAAGGAGCCAGAAACAAAGCTCAGCGGAAAATTCGGAAACAATGACAACTCCGAAGCGAGTCTGGATTTGTTGTATGTATAACGCCTCTGTCAATTTCTTGTGACGAGAGAATGAACATAAAGAAATCAACCAATCATTTCTAATATTTTTTTAATTCATTGTACGTTTGTTTTACTTATTTCAGACATTTTGTATCGATGTGATGTATGTGATGGAATATTTTCTGATAGAAATACATTCAAGAGACATCGGACAAGCCATTCGGACCGAGCAGTGCCACCCAAACATAAATGTCAATTTTGTTCCTATTCAAGTGACAGATTTAATCACATGAAACGTCATTTACGTGTTCATACGAAGGAGAAGCCATTTCAATGCTCAATATGTCTAAAAAGGTTTAGCGAGAGAGGAAATTTAAATAAGCATATTGTAGTTCACACCAAACATTCTCCTTATGAATGCAAGGAATGTGGTAAAAAATTCAAGCATGGGGCCACATTGCAGAGACACATCAACACTGTACACAATGATTGCTAGCCATTTTCTTGCAGTGTATGTGGTGTTACCTACGGCGATGTGGACATTTTAATTTGTCACATACTCTCGCACTCCGGTGTGCTGAAACACAAATGCCAATATTGCAATAAGAGATTTTCTCAACCTTGGTTATTGCAGACTCATGAAAGGTAAAACCATATGTGAAACCATACAAATGCAGGAAGTGCTCTTCCCATTTTAACCACGTTAATAACTTGCGTCATCATATCATCACAAAGCATTAGAAAGAAAGCATTAATTAGATGCTTTCTGTGTGAAAAAAATTCTTATTAAAACGCTCATACAAAATTGAATATTCAGAAAAACCAAGAAAGCATATATTTTTCTATTGTCACGATAGTTAAATTGCTCATTGCTCATTTACTCGTTACTTATTTTAGTTTTCGTTTTGAGTAATAAAAAAAATTATCCTGAACTCTCAGCCACCATTAAGTCAGAATAATTGCAGAAGATTTAGCACTGGAGTGCACCATGCTCATTTGAAGCATAGGCTGACAAACTTTGCTTTGTTGGCAGGGTTTAAACTGCTGCTGCATTTTATCTGGCCCACGAAGATATAAGTAAATTAGTTGAAGAGTGAGAAGCAGTGCTTTTTTATCCTTTATGCATGACTGTTTTACAAAAAATTCATGGTTTTAGTAATAGCGAAAAAGTGAGTGATCAGTGTTAATTCAATAGCTGTCAAAATTTCAGTCCCTTGTAATAGTGCTTTCTATTGCTATGTAAGTTCTTCATTACCCAGTCCACATCTCCAGATTCAGTGTGCCAAAAGCCCTCAGGCTTTCTGGATCAACATTAATTGTCCATGTCATGATCAAACTTAAGTGTGATGCAGAAAGCCCATGGGCATGTAACCCACTTGCACGGGGCATGTGAACAGGGTAATTATGAATTCATAACAAGTTTTTAAATGAACGATGAAGCTTGCATTTTTGTCAGAATTTTCCGAGTTTTTTGATTATTATTGCTGATGTGAATTTTAAGGAGTTTCATCAATGAACCAAGCTTGAATCGAAATCGTTATGCAGCCCATTAGCCTGAAGTTAACCGAAACCCCTAGAATTTCAATTGATGAATGTAATGTTAAAGAATGAATTAGTCTGTGATCTTGTGGGTTGGTTTTAAGCTTAATCCATTGAGTGAAATTATGTATATGGATTGCAAACTTGAATCACGCTCTTAGCTGCATAGCTATACTGGATAGACTTTGGTAAAGCTTTCATTGCTTAGACTCATTGACGTGAATATTAGTTATTGTTTCATCAAAACTGATTGTAGAATGAGATATCGTAGCTAGCTTGAGGTTGTCTTGGCGTTGTTTATTTTTTAGGTTCATATTGTTGATGGTTTTTCCTTTTTTACATTACTGCAACCATTTTATCAGCAGTAGTTTACTTTTCTCTTTCAAAAATGATGTATTGCAAAAAATCTTGCTGCTTTGCATGTTTAATAATTAAATTTTTTTTGATGTTATTTGAGATGCTTTTTTGTGTGTTTTCAATGTTGCCAAGTACGGCTTGATGATATTCCAGTGGGTTCTTAGCCTACTATGTATATATTTGATATTTGATGGCGCTATAGTTTTTTTATTTTCACATTGCATACTTTATTGTTTGTCTTGGATTTTGTCAGTTACGAGTTACAGTGTTGAAAACAGCTTACTTTTTAGTTACAGTTACAATTATTTTTGCAAACTGTATTCATTATTTTGCACGACTATTGGCTTCTATTGAATATGAGTGCTAGTTTTTTGTTTTGTTTAAAATTGTGCAAACAAAATAATATTAACACTGGAAAGTTAGTTTTTGCAATTCGACTTAAAAATGTTGTTTCTACAGAAGTTAACAAAATACGAATGTTTGATCGCAGAGATTAGCTGCTGATATTTAATTTTGTGTTAATCTCGTTGTTTTCGGCATTTAGATATTTTGATGCAAAAAAATGTTGTAGTTTCGTGTGTTTACCTACATAGATTCAGCTGTCATCATCAGCAATGTAGGTGAGGCAGTACAAAACTGAAAGTAATATATTGCAATTATATTACACCTTTCAGTTTTGTGCTGCCTTGCTTACTCTGCTAATTTCGTTTTTTGTTGTTACAGACAGCAACTTGTCTTGAGGAATAATATTTTTAAAAAAAAGCTTTCTTAATTCCATTTTTGTCCTTCCCTTTGTTAGAAAGTAACACAGGTGCTATAACAAGGTCAGAAAAAATATTGGCAATCTGTAGTGTCTTCACCACCGGCCCACTTAAGTGTCTTTTGCAATGACACGATCAAATATTATACTGGTTTTCTCTAGTGTTAAAAGTCAAGCATAGAAGCTGCAGATACCATTCTTTAGTCATTGTTGTGGTCTGATCTGGGATGGGACGGCACTGGACATAGTGGAGCAAAAAAGTTTGCGTCTTTAAGGACCACAACCCCATCAATTTTTTCATTCAGTCTGCTATACAAGCTAGTCTAAAAGTTTTGTTTCACAATTTTGGTTGCAATTGTTTTTTTATGTGTGTAGGTCTTTAAGCATTATTGGTTTGTTTTGAATTTCTTACATACGTAATGATCCTTAATTTTTAGTTGCAAGAGTGAACTGTTTTGTAACATGACTTTTTGAAAGCTTTTTTCAGTGACTTAATTTTGCAGGTTACTTGTGTAATATTATTTATACGTAACAATGAGTCTAAATGCTCAATCTTTCGTTATTTTGTTTACAAATGAACGAGACAAAATGCTGAAAGCTTTTGATGCTCGATTATTGCAATTTGAATTAAAAATGCAACTTTTAATTGAAAAACAACCAAAATGTGGATGTTTGACCCGTGAAGTTAATGTAAGTAAGATATTGGTTCATAATTTTATAGTATTTTTCAGACTATAAGTTGCACCGGACTGCAAAGCATATTAAGTGAAACAAGCCTTAATTGAACAAATCCAAGTGTTAGTCTATGTATGAAGTGTGCTGAACTAATTGTGCACAATCATTTTTTAGAAAATTTTATGAGTTTCTTGTGGTCTGAAAACAAATAATTTTATGACTAAAAGTTGTGAATTTTTAGGTGCGTTAGATCTTGGTTTGTAATTTTCATGGCTGCAAGCCAACTTTCACCTAGTTATGATATTTGAAAGATATGGGCAAATAGTTCTATGTTGTTAGAATTGTCTAGCAGTTTTAAGATGCATATATTGGGCTTGCAATTGCAAGGTGACATTGCTGTTAGTTCATGGACACTTCTGTGCTACCAGCTTCAATGGCCAAATGGTAAGAGTATCCGCCTCTGAAGCTGTAGAGTCGGGTTTGATTACGAGTTGGGTCAAACCAGTGACTGAAAATAGGTATTCACAGCTTCCCTGCATGACGTTCAGCATTAAATGAACACAAGACAGTGTGGAGAACAAGCCAGCAAGTTTACTTGTGCTGTTGGGAAAGGCACTTAGCAGGTTTCCCCCATCTAAGTGTAGTAGACAGATGGCCGGCCACTCCTAAGCGAGCTTGTTGTAGCACTTTGATCGCTTTCTCGTGATAGGAGGATAACTGTGCAACTAAATACAAATACAAAATACTAGCTTCAAGTGCTTGCTAGCCAAGATGTTGGCATAGGCTCAACTGTGCTGCTGTTCAATAATCAAAGTTTTTTGCTTATGATTCATGTCTGCTTAATGGAGAGTAGGAAGGCGTTATTGACTCATCAGCGGACTCTAATACAATGACGATTGAGTTGGTATTAAGAATCAATGAATTTTTTTGTAAAATAGGGTAGCAGGTGCAAGCTGTTTTCAAAATTTTGTCACACTGTTTTAAGTAAAATGATAATTTTTTTATGTAATTTGAAGTGGTATTGCTGGTTTTTGTTTAGTTTCTTAACTGTGGTTGATGTAGTCTTATATTTTTAAGGGTCGAGTTGCAAAATTGGCATTGTCCTTTGAAACGAAGATTGCAAAAATTACTCAGCAAATGCAAAGTACTTATGCCATGCAGAAAAACTTGATGAAACAACTTGACATTTTGATTGAAAATAAATCATTAAGAGAGAGTCAAGAGCATGATAAAGATACGTCTGTTTTAAATGTCCAGTCTGTGAATGATGATTATAATTTGAAAAGCTTAGATATGACAGATCAAGACATCCCTCCGAGGAACCAGGTAATAAAGATTCTTCTTATATTTAGAGTTGTACTATTATTATGTTCTAGCAAAGTCATTAACCTACAAACTGGTCTGTATGCATGATGATTAAAGACATGGCTATTGGCACGGGAAGTCTGGAGTTCGATTCCTGGGCCAGTGCAATCGGACGCAGTGCCGCCAACGGCTCGCCACCTCTGCAATGCGCCTTTGGAGCTGTGTTGCCCAGGCGCTAGCCACGGAGATAGGCCCCGCCACTGGTTATATGCTTTGGTGTAATACCACAAATTGAATGAGGATTTGATTTGATTTTTGACTAACCTGCAATGTTTTAAAGCTGGGTTGGTGATGGTTGCACATTGCAGTAGTTACTTACACACTTTCAGTTTTGTGAAGTTCCTACTAATAATTTTGCTGTAAAAATTCAAATCAAAATCGAATCTTCATCATGCTCACAGTATTATGCCAAGGTATGTAACGAGTGGCGGGGCCCATCTCCGCGACTTGGTACCTCGATAGCACAGCACCAAAAAAACGTCGCAGCAGTGGCGAGTCGTTGGCGATACTGCATATGATTTGACGTACCCAGGATTTAAACCTCGGACCTTCTGCACCGATAGCACTGTCTTATCAGCTGGGCTAACTGGCCGGTAAATACTATTCATTTGTTCATAACTTTTCTCATTCACTAAAGTGGTGTGACATGGCATTTCAAAAAGCCTATTTTGTTGAAGATAAAAAAAAATTGGCTGTTGAGTGTGAAATTTTGCTCATCCCTGAATGGTCTGCTTTTGGAGCAATGAACATGGGGTTCGATTCTGAGTCTGATGGAATTGTAAGAATAAAGAATTAGTCTTTTTTGTTTTTCTGCTTGACGTTTAACATCAGTGAGACCATGTGGACAACAAGGTCACGGACTTGTTTTGGACGATTAGAAATAGTTTCAAGATTTTGACTGTGGACCTGTAGCTAGCAAAGTGTGTTATACAAGGCATTGCAGTATGATTTAGGAGAGTTTTGTAACGCTGTTTGCCTGCATTTTCTTTTTGTGCGATATGAAGATATTATAAATTCAAAACATTATACTACACCTCAGATGGTCGAGTGGTGAGAGCGTCTGCGTCTAAAGCTGTAGACTCGAGTTAGATTCCGAGTCGGGTCAAACCAACGGCTCTAAAATTGGTATTTACAGCTTCCCTGCTTGACACTCAGCAGCATTAAAGGGACAGCGTGAAGAACAAGCCTGCAAATTCACTTGCTGTGCCGTTGGAAAAGGCACTAAGCGGATTCCCTCACCTTGGTGTGGTAGACAGATGGCTGGCAAGTCCTAAGCGAGCGCTTTGATCGCTTTGAAAGCTTTCTTGAGATGCTAAAAAAAAACGTTTATTAACCTGTGCATATTCTTTGACGTTTTGATTGTTTTTATTTTGCTGTATATGTATTTTATTGTGTAATTTTTGTTTTTGATTACTTTAGCCACTTAATGGTGATGTGAGTATGATCCAGACAGAGGTGAAAGAAACGATAAAACCTGAAGTTTGCGAAGGCATTTTCGAAACTGCAGCCATTTGCTCAACTTCAAGCAATCATCTACCAAGAGATATTGACTACAGTCAGCCAATGGCGCCATCTCAAGAAGATGCTTGCGTGAACGCTTGTAATGATGGTCAATATGAGGACAACATACTATCAGCTTTTAATAAACTCACTGAAAGTTTAAATGACAATCAGCAAAAGTATTTGTTGGATGAAGGAATTCCGAAGGCGTGTCCAAAGATGGTAAGATTTAGCATAACGTGTTGGCCACCAGAAACAAATTGAATCTTCATTATACTTATAGTATTACGCTAAAGCGTGTAACGAGTGGTGGGGCCCATCTCCGCTGTTAAGCATCTAGCCAACACAGCTCCGAAGAAACGTCGCAGCAGTGGCAAGCCGTTGGCTATCCGATTTGTGTGCCCAGGATTCCGATTTGACGTGCCCAGGATTCCAACCTCAGACTTCTCGCACGGATAGCATTGTCTTATCATCTGAGCTAACCGGCCGCCAATATATTGATATTTGATTTTTTCTTTTTAGTCTTCACTGCTGCAAGAAGAAAGAAGTGTGATTGATGAAATAAATATAACATTACTGTAAAAGTTTTTTGTTGTCAGCGTTTGTATGGACTAGCGAGCATCAACTGCTGATAAGTGCAGTTATCCTGGTTAGCTCAGTTGTAAGCACATACTATTTGTGCAGTAGGTCTGGGGTTTGATTTACCGGCCATTCAAAAACGGTCAAATCGTCAAAAATGGCTTGCCACTGTAACGACGATTTTTCGTAATTATGCAGCCCTGAGGCTAAGCCGTGGTGATGGACCACCCACTCGTAAACGCTTCGTAGTAATACTGCTGGTTTTACAAAGATTTGATTTGATTTCTGGAGACCAAAACTCTGGCCTTTTATCACCCAAAGTTTCGCGCAGTCTGCATCAGAAGCCGCCAGTGATGTTCATAGCCAGATTCTCTTTTTTTCCGGAATCAACAGAATTTCTCATGGTGCGTGGTGTCTGAGAATCTGCTACTTAGTCATGTTTCTGTTGTATTTTTTATTCTTCCAATATTTCGATTTTTTGAATTCGTTAGCAGGGATTTATGCTTTTCGAGTTCATGTTCTTAGGTCATTTTTTTTTAAAGAAATATGGTAGGCGCTTAAAATATACTTGTTGCGACCCAAAGTGAAGCGCCTATAGCAGTGTAAGGACCCAAAATTTGTAATGGAGTCATTTTTTTCTTAATTTTTTCTGATTTTGTGGACCCAATTTTCATATTTACAAACCTAAATCGGGGCTTTGGCCCATAAAAAATGCCATAGATGCAACAATAAAGCTTAAAAGAAAAGGATAAATTGTTTTTACAATTGTTCTGATTGTGCGTTTACTTAATGTTGTTCTTTAACTTTGCCTTACAATGATTTTTTTATGTTTATATCAAGAATACCAGCAGTGGAAAAAGTTTTGATAAATCTTTTCTACCAATCAAAGAGTCATCTTTCAACAAAGTATCATTCTCTCGGTATGCTAATTTTAAATGGAAAGATATTGAAAAATTTAGTTGTGTGGTTTTCGATATGGTCTTCCCTAATTGTTGCCACTGATAAGGGATGTACTCCAGAAACAGGATGACTCAGGTCTTATCTTGTATGAAAGTTTTCTTTGAAAAATTTTACTTATTGGTTTGACACAAAAAGCCTGTGTGTTTGAGGGAAAGATCTTTAAAACTATACTGTTTATAAAGGATACGTGCCAAGTACTACTGAAATAAAGTATATTTTATGTCATAAGCTGCTGGTTGGTCTAGGGATAGGCATTTCAGAATAGTTTACTATTACGGAACTATTCTGAATAGTTACAACCGAATCCAGAATACCGAATCCTATTCTGTTTTTAAATCAACCTATTTTGCGAAAGACCCAGCTGCAAACCAGCGATAGCAGTGAAAAGAATTCATTTGAAATAAAAACCTCGAAACAGCACTTCGTTAAAATGTGTATGCCGTAAAACTTTCAGATGGAGCTGATGTGGCTGGAATGCAAAGATACTTGGAAGCGCGTTACCATGCGCTGCATCACGCGTGCACAGTTGTACACACAAATGAAAAACGCTTTGTGTGGTGCCATTATTGTCGCGTTGTTAGTGCACGTCACACGTGTGACGAACAATCACAGTTTGTAATTTAAAATCATTGACTTTTCAATGAAATCGAATCCAATTACTCGGTTTATACCGCAAGAACTATTCCGGATAGTTTGGGATTTGGGTCCTTCTAAATTCGGTATTGTGAAATGCCCATCCCTAGGTTGATCAAGTCATATAACATAGCACCAAATAATCAAAGAAATGCAAAATTCAGTTCAAACTCTACAAAGGGTTCCTTTGTCGTATTTTGATATTATTGTATTACAATTTTATGTTATTTGCGTAGACAAAAATTAACTTGTGACATTAGGCTCAACTAGGGAACGTTGCTTTTTTTAGAAACTAAACGTTGCATCGTCCCCCACAAATATCATGTAGTTTTGCAGCAAAATAAATTACCTTGACGGTGTTAAACCTGCTAGTTTGAATCAACCAGTTGGGTTATTTCAAGGCGGGGATGAACCCACGAATTTTAAGGTTTGGAAAACTGCCCGTTCAAGTCTGGATGAAATCTTATTTGCATGGTGCCTTGTTCTCTTGTCGTTTTTTCGTAATAGGAAAGTCAAGCTTCAAAAAATAATAGTTTCAAGTGATTTTGTTCTTTATATTCAAGACAAAAAAGTGAATCTTTAGTACTACTCCAAAGCGTGTAATGATTAGCAAAGGTCCATTTTTGCGGCTTAACGCCTGGTAGACACAGCTTCAAAGAAACGTAGCAGCAGTGCTGAGCAATTGGTGACATTGTGTTCGCTTTGATCGGCCCAGGAACCAAACCCCAGACCTCTTAATCCTACAGCTATGTCTTTATTCACTGCGTCAGCCGACTGGTTGGTGTAAGATGATGATTTTTACGTGAATCTGACAATTCACTTGTATTTAGAAGCCGTCTGAAAGCGAAAAATCCAAGTGGGAAAGTGGTGAAGCGGCTGAAGTGTCCATACTGTCCATACATTACTACTCATGGTGGACATTTGAATGTACATGTTCGTATTCATACAGGAGAGAAACCTTTTCAATGTAAACACTGTTTAAGGCGGTTCATTAGAAGAGAATATTTGAGAAATCATAAATGCATGACCAATAATCCAATGCCTAATCACAGTGAAGTGAATAATACTCAGGGCACGATTATTCGGCATGACCCATCCGGTGTAACCGATTCGGTGCAATCAACTCAGTGTTGAGATACCTAAAGCAAACACAAATCCCTAACTCCAATCTAAACTAACTTTAACCCTAATTTGAACCTAAAACCTTTCTTCACGCTGAGTTGTTTAAGGTTTAGTTGGTCACTCCGAAAAATCCGCTTTCAGAAATACAAGCGCCATTAATGTGATAAGAACTTTGTTTAAATTGCTACTCTGCGAACCCCCAAGTGTCTTCATGCTGCTGACTATGATCAAAGGAAATTTCTTACAGTGGAAGCACATTTGAATAACAAGTTTGTGAAATTAGTTTTATTGTGAAAGTATTGCATTTGCAATTTTTTATTCATCTGGCGTATTCCCAGTAATAGCAGTAGGCATGCTTTAATACATGAATTAACAAGCAAGCTTTATATGGTGTTAATTGCTGATTGGTTTGGTTTTGGCAGTTAATGTATAAATTTATTTCGACTGTATTAACAAGAAGCCGTTTTTATTTTCAGTGTATTTTGTTTTCGTTCGTTCAGAAGAATGCTAATAGAATTTCTTACTTGATTCCATTTTGAAAAAGATTATGCCTACAATATGTTTTCAACGAGATGGCAAACAGTATAAGTCAAGTATCATATGCTGGCTTGCAGAGCTTTGCCATGGATATTGTGTATTGAAAAGCAATAGAGTTGATTAGACCATCAGCTAATCATAGGTTACAAGTTTTTTAAAATAAACCATCGATTCGACTGGTGGCTAACGTTACTACGAAATTTAGGCTTTTAAGTTTTTTATAAAGATGGGAAATTTGAGAACATTTGCTGTTTCGCCTACGTGTATCGCACCATATTTGTTTATTATAATCTGAAGTTGATTATAGTTTTATTGTGATTTGTGTTGGGTGTCGTCCATTGTCTATGCGATTGATGAGAAAGTTTCAATACCAGAATTGCTTTTTTCAGTATTCTCTGCTCAGCTTTAATGCTTTCTTAGCAAGATAACGTTAATTAGCTATGTACGTTTGCACGAGCAATTATCAAATATACTGGTTATCAAACCCTAGTAATGTATGGCGTCTTGATCACTATCTCACGACAGGTGGAGAGAACTAACGAAGTCAAGTTCTACTGTGAAACATTGCTGTTTAATTTTTCTTCATTTTTTATTTTTGCTGTCAATTGATTCTGGACTTTGTTTCTCCAAGTATTGTTGTGTAAATTTTTCAAATTTGAAGATGTGTAAATTTTTCAAAATTGAAAATTTTTTCAAATTTTTCAAATTTACAGGCCAACAAAATATAACCCAGTGGTTTATGTAGTGTGTAATGGCATGATGTATTGAAGTAAGTTGGTAAAAGTGTTTGAAGATTGACTTTTGAAAATTTAGCTGGTGTACGACTTCTACCGGAAAAGCCATCGAATTTGTAATACTTGAATGTAGTGGTAAGTTTTCTTTTTCAGTGCATGATTTAATATGTGCTGTGTACTCTGCAAAGTGGAAAAGAAATCAAAATTTTTATTGTAGCCGCGGTATTGCGCCAAGGCCTGTAACGAGGCGGGGTCCAACTTCGATGGTTGCGCCTGGGCAGCAACACTCCGTAGAAACGTACGTCGCAGCTGTGGCGGTTCGTTGGCAACACTGCCTGTGATTCAAATCCCTTCTCGCGCCAATCAACTCTGTTTTGTGATTTTTTCTATCAAATCTGACCTCTATTTTTTTGATTTTGAGTACTCTAGTGTGCGTGTATTTGGTTTGCGACTTGGTGAGACAGGCTCGACATTAATGAACCTAAACCCAACTGTAGCCGTAAAACGCAATCCAAACTCGAACACAAATTCTAACGCAAACTTTAGCACCTAGTCTTGATATCGAGTTGTGCTACGCTGAGTCTGTCACATTGTAAAGTCCTGACTTCAAATACTGCATTCTATGCAGCTTCCATCTCAACTTCAACTCTGCCAAAGTCCCAAAAATAGCTTTCAGCTATCCCAATAGTATTTTTTCGCTTGATTCATTTTGACAGGAGTTTTTTACGTCGTTTCATCAAAGATTAGAAGTTTTTGTTTCAACAGGGTTGTAGTTTGAAAGTTGCGGCAACTGTTGAGAAGTTTTGAAATGTCAAACGAAATCTTTTCCAGTGAGTTTTGGGAACAGAAGTTGCTTAAACACATGCAAATTTTAAATCAAACTGATTTAATCAAACACACTCCTACAAGCAATCGTCATAAGTCCTTGCAAAATTTTCGAGTTGTAGTTGGGAATTGCGATTCAAAAACGAGGGAAATACAGCAGAAAAGTGTTTCAAAAACATCTATAATTAAAGTACGTGTATTATGTTGTCCTGTATTACTTTTAAGTTGTGTGAAATCGTGGAGTTGGCTGTCTGCAGTACTTTTGACCGGTTTTTTTCGTGCTGATTTTGTTTTTAAGAGAGTGTTATTCACCGAAAATGATTCCTGTTCTTTCTTTACTGTTCACTTCGTGATCTGTGAAAAAGTTAATGGTACAGTATTCAGTCTCTGAAGCAGTGGACTCTGGTTCGATTGCGAGTTGATCAAACGAATGACTTCAAAAAATTCGCAATCACAGCTTGCCTGCTTGATGTTCTGCATGGAAGTGACAGTTTGGATAAAAAGCCAGCATGTTTACATGTGCGTTAGAAAAGGCACTGGCGGGATTGTTCCATCTTAAGGCGCGTTTACACACAGATCGCAATTTTTGAGCCGCAGCGCAGCGAAACTCAAATCGCCAGATTGACTGCTTATCTCTGATGACAACTTCTTGGTAAAACCGCTTCGTTACACTTGATTGAACGTTAATAGCCAGGCTCATACATTTCAATCCGCATTCGCGCGTAGTTGAAATCGCAAATCGCTCCTTGAGCGATTTCTGCGTAGCGCAGATCGAATCGCACGCGCGCACTCGCACAACTTTGCACTAAGTTGCGCGTAGTAGAAATCGCCGATCGCGATCTGATCATAATAAAACAAACAAACTTCCCGATCACAACTACGCACGTGTACACGCACCTTTAGAGTGGTAGACTGGTAGCCGGCAACTCCTAAGCAAGTTCGCTTTCTCCAAATAACAGAATAAGTATGCAACTCAATGTATGCAAATAATACTACTAAATGTTTTTAAACTTTTGCAGAACGTCGATCTTGAGGAAGTAATTAAAACTGAAATTGCAGAAGAGATTTATGAAAATGCTGTTCCATGGTCTGGATTAAATAGATTAAACAAAAATGAGAGTGATTGTGGTATTACCCTGCCAGTTGTGCCTATATCCCAGAACCAACGTCGTTCTCTCAATCTTGCAATAAATGAACACGATGGACGTAGAATAGCCGTTGAAGAAAAACATTGCTTTTCAAATAGAATAAAGAGATGCAACACGCATATAGTATTATTCCCTGTAAGTTTGCAATAATACTGAAGTTATTTTTAACTAAAAAAAATCAATCTTCATTATACTCGCATTATTGTGACAAGTGGCTTGGTCCATCTCCGTGGCTTAGCTCCTTGGTAACACAGCTTCGAAGTAGCAGCGATGGGTACTGGATAGCCGCTGGCGGCATTGTGCCGATTTGATAGGCCCAGAAATCGAAGGTAGCAATGTGCTTAGTTACTGAGCTAACCAGCCGGTTTGTTTTCTGACTGATGAACTGAAAATTCGACTATTAGTCAGTAAAACTGCGAAGTGAGCTTGCGCTTCCGAGTCATCAGCCACCCGATTGTGTCAAATGCATTGGGCTCCAGTTGTGAATCAACCCATCATAAAGTATCAGTATCTGCGTGCGCCATCCCTGTGCCGTGTCCGATTGTCCGTGACTTACAAAAAATGTTATGCCCCAGTAAGATCGAAATGCTCGTCGATCGTCAATTACCTTGATTTGCCTTAGCAAAGCTTGTGGCATTGCAGTTGCTACTCTGGTCTGAACTCACGTTTTTGAGGTTGCGATAAGTGTGCATATAGTTTTGTTCATGCTTTACCATGCTCTGCTTGAGCTGGAACTATCAAAAGCCGATGTAAAAAAAAATTTTTACGGTATTTCTTACAGATAAAGAAAAAGAAAATTAATCAAAATAATAGAAAATTTAAGAAGATTGAGGAGACGCCAGGCTGCTCCACTGATGCGTCTTATCGGTATGTTGGTTGCTGGTGTAATGCATGTTCTTGCAAAAATTTTCATGCGAGATCTTGTGTTCGTTTTTTCCATACTATTTTTCAATTATCTTTGTCTTTAGCATCTGTGCAGGCTGTTAGCGATATCTTGTTGTTTTTTGTGTATGCCTGTTGTTCTGAGACTTTTCGAAGCAACTAAACCCCGCAAGTATCGTGCAGGCATGCGCTGAACCTTTCGTTAAAATTCAAAAACTTAGTGTTGACTAAATTGAGCCCACAGTGAACTATGCATTTGTTGCGTATGAAATCTTTTTGTTCAATGAAACAAAACATAAATTCCACACAAAAGTACTATTTACTACAATTTAAAGCCCCTTTGGGTGAGTTCACTCTAAAAGCAAATAATTCTTTATACGTAAAATGACGTAAGTTACAAAACAGTAGGGGCTTTAAATTGTAAAAGCCTCCCTCAAGCTTACATCGATTTGTAGCAGTCGTATTGTGCTTTCCAAAACCAATAAAAATAGGGTGTATAAAGTTGAAGATACACTCTTTAACTTCATACTTCCAAAATCGGATGAAATTTCGCGTAAAAAAGTCGGATGGAAGTCGCATCGCGTAGAAGTCGCCTTTTTTGCTGTTGCAGTCCGTTAAGAAGTTGAGGACTGCACGGTTTCATTTTGACGTGTGCCATGATCATTGCTCAATGTCAAAACTAATTGCCTCACAGATAAATCGATGAGGCTTATGCAATGGACATCATGGTTGTCACAACGCACAGCGTGGTAACTGCGTATTTATGCAAACTTTTTTTGCCCCTGCTACAGCCTCACCGAACATCTAGGGTTCGATTGTACCAAGTTTTAAAAATCACTGGTGCATATGCTTCGGTTTTCATCAGCCTACGTAAGAGCATGCAAGAGGCAAAGTATGGATAATATTAGAAACTTTTTATGCAGAATTTGTTGCGGAGATATTGCTGCTGAGAAAGAAGTTGAAATTACTGCAGAAGAAAATACGTTGAATGAATCACGTGACGAAATCATAAATGTTACTTCTCTTGGAAACACTCCGAAGTTAGAACCAGGTGTGGTATTTTTTAGAGGCGATAGTGAGTGTCTGGTGGTCTGAATAGAAATTTTATGAAGTAATTTTGGTTGAAGATTGATCAAAATCTCACCTCATGTTTTGTTGGTTTTATTTCATTGAACAAAAGATTGACCGGCCGTTAGCTCCGTTGGTTAGCGCACACGCTATCGGTGCAGGAGGTCTGGAGTTCAAATTCCGGGTCGGTCAAATCGACACAGTGTAGTCAACGGCTCGCCACTGCTGCGACGTTTCTTCGGAGCTGTGTAAGTGTGTAGCCCAGCCGTTAAGCCGCGGAGATGGAGGAACTAAACCACTCGTTACACGCTTCGGCGTAATACCACGAGTATACTGAAGATTTGATTTATTTTGAAAAATTCTCTTCTGTTCCGTAGGCTGCTTTTTTCATTTGCATCACCGTCAAAAAATTTACCCACTGTTGTGTGTTATAAATTACAACTTTTCAAATACATTTTTACCTGTATGTCACTTGTCGAAAAGTTTTAAATGCTTAAATCAGCTATTGAGTAAAATGCTATCACCGTTTACTGTACTAATAAAGTCAAAAACAGTTTTGCGAAAGTGACAAAATGACGCCAGGCTTCATCTAGTTTTTGTTAGAATTGCAATACCTAGGTTTGTTTCCACTACACTATGTACTACGGTGACTGCGCGACTGTTCGACGTGACCGATGTGACATGAGACTACTGGGCATTGAGACGCCCAACTCTAGCCTGTACCCAATCACCGATCCCCTAACAAACGTAATCCGAGCCTTTTGCCAAATCCCCCAAACCAACTTGAACCCTAAAACCCTGTTTTGACAATGAGTTGCCCCAAACCTAGTCGGTCACCCCGAGAAGATCCGTCTCGACTCTGGTATAGTGATGTAGTTTCGTATGTATGTATCCAAGGTACTAAACCTCAGCAAACTCAAATGCCGACTGTGACAAGTTAAAGTTGGAGCTGTTAATGCAACGACATTATTCTCGGCGAGTTTACCTTGTTATTTGAAAGTATTTTTTTCAGAAATTCAACATGAGCGAAATGGTGTGTTCAGTGCTAGTACAACATTTGGAAAACGCAGTATAGTAAAACAGACTTCGGGATGGAAAAGGAAACGGTTTAAATGCGAATTTTGTCTGTTTTCTACTGATTCCGAAAAGCGATTGGAAAAACATTTACGTTTTCATAAACGCGAAAAGTTACAATGCGAAATTTGCCTGCAAGTGTTCTCTCGAAAAACGGTTTTGTCCAAACATCTTCGCACCGTACATCAAAAATATCCGTTTGAATGTAGTATATGTGACAAGAATTTCACTGATTCGGGATACTTAAATGCACATATGAGTACAGCACATGACCCAAGTAAAGCACATGTTTGCACAGTTTGTGAATGCCGGTATGCTACAGCACATGCTGTTAAACGACACATGTTAACTCACACTGGTGTGCGCAAGTACAAGTGTCAATTTTGCGATAAACGCTTTTCAGAAAATGGAAATTTGCGAGCTCATGAACGTGTGCACACTGGTGAAAAACCGCACAAATGCAAAGATTGTGCCGCAGCTTTTGTTACCACGTCTCACTTACACAAACATGTCATTGCCCAACATACTAAAAATTACCCATACAGATGCTCCGTTTGTGACAAAGGGTTCATGATACTCAGTGCCCTGACGACTCACGAAAAAAAATTTCACTTGTGAAAAGTTATATGGCTTGTAGGAAAATTTTTTCTCAAAACTCCACGTTCGTTGGTGGGTCCAGAAGGAAGGGTAAGGTGCTTTTAGCCATCCTCTGAGTTTTTTTGGTATGTTGATTCCCCAAAACTGCAAGATAAGCGTATTGTATTCGTGTCTCCATCCCCCCGAAAAACTCTAAATCCACCCCTGACTCTCCACAACTAAAGTGCCATGTTTTGCTTGTGTAACTCGCGGTGTGGATATGTACCTTGTACCATTTACCTGCTGCGAAATTGTTTTACAGTTTATTGCAATACGGTAACGGTAACTTGTGTTATTGTTGCACTAATGCACTATATTGGTCGTTAAAACGAGAAAAGAGCTGCTGCTTGCCAATTGATTTAGGTGCAACTAAGTATTTTATAAAAGTAAATGTTCTATTCAAAGTAAGTTGCTGTTGCTTCAGACAAACATTATGAGAACCATCGAATCAAGAAGCATGATTCCCCTAGTTGTTTTTTTTTTTTTTTTGCATACTAGTGAGACATATTCTGGTTTAAAAAGTTTTGATATTTAGAGTTTTTTAATGATTGTTCTATGTCGGGAAATTCGGCGTGATGGACTTGGTGTGGTACATTTCGGCGTTGAGGAAAAAACGTGCCTCAATGCCGAGCCTGTCTCGCAGAAATGTTCTGTTTCGTGTATTGGTTCTGCTCTTGATGGTTTGGTCACTTTAGTATGTTTCATGATCCAAAAAAATATAAGTTTTCGGTTTATTTATTTTTTAACATTTTTGAAATGTCTACAAACATTTTTTTCTTTAGGTGTTTATTCCATTGCGTTTGCATATGTTTAAGAGTGTTATTATTGAATTTTTTTAACATGTTACTTACCCCTCGTACTACCTTTTATTTTTTTGACATGTTCCTGTCACGAAAAGATATGAAAGCGCTATAACGAGCTGGTTTGAGAGTTTCCGACCGTAAGTCATTGCTTTGACCCGCCTAAGGAACCAAACCTGAGTCTACAGCTCCAGAGGCAGACGCTCTTACCTTTGGGCCATCAGTCGGTGATTGCTAGGCTTGGCTGTTTTTGTTGAAACTGACAAAACATTGTGGGAGGGGGAAAATCTCCAGTTATATTTAGTAGGTTATCGCCAACAAACCCTTATTTGGGAAGGATGGTTCTCTGCGGCCACTGAGTTGGTTTCTTGGGGTATGGTTTAGGTTTAAAATTTAAATCTTTACGGAGTGCCAATGCTGCTAGCTTACATACGTAGCAATTATCAATTCGCACAAAGGAAATATAATCGCCTTGCGATTTTCCCAAATAATACTTGAAACTGAGAGATGATTCAGTTTTCATGTGGGTTTTAACTGATATTTAGTAGGTTTGGTTTTACCCTCAGACGGGCAAGTTAGTGTAAAACGTTAGCTTCGTTAATCGCTAACTGCACCTCCGTTAACGTTAATTCGTTAAATACAGCTCCAATTAACGGAAGATTTAAATCGTTAATTTTGACAAGCGGCATTTTTTTTTCAGAAAAGCTTAAAATTTTTTGTATCAATGTTTGAGTAAGCATTTAAGCAATTTTTCTGCTCACAAGCAATATGTTTTGTTGTTTTTACATCGCTTTTTGACCTCATTAGTTGTATTTTGCTACTTTATTCATGTCAAACTTAACCAACAATAAGAAAAATAAGCGTTTACAAAATGTTAACGGAAATTATCAAGCACTAACGGAAGTTAATTTAGTCCGTTCATTTCAAAAAGTAATTTAACGAAATTGTGCCCACCTCTGGTTTTACCGGTAGTTTTAATGGACTTATTTTGGTTTAAAACGTAGTGCGAACCGTAAACGTTTGGAAAATGCACCGGTAAATAAGCTTGGGCTACCGTTAGCGTAAGAATTTTGAAAATTACGGCAGCTTTTCAAATGAAAATCTCATTTTAGTTAAAGTGATAGCAAACCAGAGTTGGATAGGACTCGAGTCCTTTTTTTTTTTTTTTTGGTTATTTGTACTTTGATTTCGTGAAAAATACAAATGATTGTGAGGTTGTGAGCAGCATTAGAGAAACATAATTTTTTGCAGTACTTTTTTATCAAAACATTGAATGCCCACCGCGTTTCATATATTTCATTTTTAACACCTCCACTCGTTGTTTTCCTCTTTCACGCAGACAGCAACACCAGCTGTGAAGGTTTTAAGAAACTTGAAGAAATCGAATTGAACTTACAATTATATTTTCGTTAATCTACAGCAAATCAGAAAAAAGGGCACTGTAAGTGTACTGCACATCGTAATCTGTTAGATTGTAGAGCAAATGTTAGTCTTGAGAAGACATTGAGAAATAACTTGGAAAGCGCAGAATATAGATTACCGGTAATTATTTATATGGAATTTTAGTTACCCGGCTTACAATTTTTAACGCTTAGCTCTTTTTGCATCATGTGGGCAGGGCCGCTGACAGGGTTATCGGGCTCCGAGGCAAAGGATCCGAAATTTCGTTTGAGCCTTTCATGTCATGCTTGCATCTGGCATTGTCTTCAAAAAAGCCACCCTCACTCGGCGCTGCCCCCCAAAAACAATACAGGTTTTCGGTTCTCTGCCCAGGAAAGGAGGCTACAATCACTGTTAGTTTTGACGCATTTGATGGGATTACGTGTATAGCAGGGTTGCTTTGGTGGGGGAGGGGGCTCGGCCACCCTAGTTCTAAAAAAACTGCTTGTAGGGGGGGCCTCTTGAAATCGGCCAAGTCCTTGTGAACGTTTACACTTTAGAGCAGAGGTTCTTAACTGGGAGGTGTAAAAGGTTTGCAAGGGGGGCGTGAGCATAGCAGCGACTTTATGATGGAACGCGTATTTTGAAATCGTTTTTACGTCAAACATCAAAACTTGCTTCCCCAAAACAGCTGCATCCTGCCTAGTGATGTAAATCGCTTTTTCGCCTTTGTTTTAAAAAAAAAACGTTTTGTTACAAAAACACATTGCTAAAAAAAACTTGTTTTTTTTTTGAGAACATACTTGTTTTTCAAAACAAATACGAGTCCGATTCTAAACTAAATATGAGTATTGGCCGCCATGATGTGTATTGTTAAGTCTTCTTGAAGTGATGGATCGAATGGAGAGTACAAGGAGCGACCTTTTCGCCCCCTAAATCCATCATGGATTGCATGCTTGTTGTTACCGATTACCAGAAAGGTGTTGTCAGTTTTAAATTCACAATGCAAAGAATAAGAAATAAAAAAGAACAATCGCAATAAATTCCGGTAAATTAAAAAAATTGTGGATAAGCGAAGGTCGATAATACACATTAATGCGCTGTATTTCCCCGTTCATCTAATGAGTGTCTGCAGTTTTTGTAGAGAAGATAGGCTCCGGCCTAGTTTACATTTGTTGTCTTTGACCCAAACCCTACTCTTCCATAGCCCAAAGCGCAAGCAAGCCAAGTAGGTCAAATAAGGACCTAAACCATAATTTAACCGCTTTTTTACATTGAACCCGAACCGTAACCTTTATAATTTATAGACGCGAACCTGAACCGGATTTGCACAGTTAAAATCAGAGAGTCGAACCGTTTAAAATATCGCTCCGGTTCAGGTTCAAGAAATTTTATTTTTACCGGTTCAGTTCACGTTCAAGACTTTTCAAAAATTTGGGTTCAGGTTCGGTTCGGGTTCAGTTGCACCAAAATTTAAAGGTTCGGGTTCATCGACACCAAATTTTTAAGGTTCAGGCTTACTAAATCCAAATTATAAAGGTTCGGTTCAGGTTCACCGAAAAAAAGCGGTTTTTTCAGGTTCGGGTTCACTTCAATTTGGCCAAACACTAAATTAGGGTCTTATACAAGGATGGAAACCCACACCTAAACCTGGAAACCCGGTTTTAAAGGAAATTTTGGAAACCCAAACTGAAACTGACACCTACTTAGCCAAATTTTTGAAAACCTAAACTTGAACCAAAACCGTTTTTTCTTGAAACGTCAAAACTGAAACTAAAACCTGTTCAAAATTTTCTAAGGTTTTGGGTTTTAAAAATTGTTATCACCATCATTACCAGCACAGTTCCTTTAATGCTGAGCGTCACATAGAGAAGTTGTGAATACTAATTTTGAGTCTTTGGTTTCTCCGTACTCGGAGTTATACCCTAGTCGACAACTTCTGAAGCAATTGCTCTCCTCACTCGGCCGTCTGAACTGCAACTTACTATCGTAATAAAACAAAAATGCCAAGGAGTAGACCATTTAAATGATTCGTATTAAAAGTACAACTGTTCTCTCGGATGAAACTGAAACCCAGAAACCGAAGCTGTGCGTAAGCTAAACTGAAACCGAAACTGGCACCTATTTTGCAACAGCGGTGAAACCAAAACTCAAACCTGACATCTGGGTTTCAACACACCAAAACTGAAACTGACACCCTAACGCCAAGTAGCCAGGTTTCCACCTTTGGTCTTATATACAGTATATCAATAAAATAACGAAACATAAATTGCATGCGCGAATCAATTACGGTTAAATAAAAATGTAAAATTTCATTAAATTTTTAAAAGCAGAAAGAATGTTGCAAAGGTTGGAATAGGTCCGTGCTTTATCGTTCTGATGATGTTGGTCGTCAGTAGTCAGTACCAACGAAATGTCAATAAATGAAAAACCTGACTAGAATTAGTTGAGGTTATTGTAAAGCTACCGGAAGAACGAGAAAAAACTCCAAGTAAGCAGAAAGAATGTTACGCATCGCAGCACATGTCCCAAGATTTTTATTAATATTTTTAAAGAATCAGCTCAGGTTCAAACATTGTTACTAAACGATTTTTGTTCAGGTTCATGTACACAAAATATCATAGGTGCTGGTTCGGTTCTGGTTCACGTGCATAAAATTTTGAAGGTTCGGTTCAGGTTCGCAAATTTGAAATATTAAAGGTTTGGGTTCAGTTCAGGTTCACAGATTTGAAATATTAAAGGTTCGGTTCAGGTTCAATGATCTCAAATTTAAACGGTTCAGGTTCGGTTCGGATTCACCGAAAAAAGTGGTTTTTACCGGTTCGGGTTCGGTTCGAATCCCTGGAAAAAATAATTTTTGTCTAACCTAAGCCCAGACCGTAGTGCATTTTTGCGACTGTGCTATCAATGCCATAAAACTAAGTGATCCATTTCTCATGGTTCCGTTTCAGTGATGTACGCAAGAGGGGGGGTCGGGGATCAACCCCTCCCCTAGCCGATTAGAGATGCAGTGAAAACTTATCTTTTTTAAAATGATACGTCTTTTGTTTGCCCTTCCTTCGAGCTTGCAAAAATTTCCAACGTTTCGTCTGTTCCATCCAACTTTCTTATTTAATCTCGAGATAGTTTGATGGTGATGTCACAGCAGCGGTAGATTAACTTTTGCGATGTGTCGCTTGAACCATAGATATTATGCTTGAACCGCATTTTTGTCATTTCTATTGCTGTGAACAGTGGCGTACGCGCGGGGAAGGGGGGGGTTCGGGGGTCAACCCCCCCCCCCCCCCCATTGACGACTGAAAACCTCTCTTTTTGAAACGATCCGCCTTTTTTCATACAGAGATTGCCAAAATTGTTATCAATTATCATGTTTTTCCGTGCTATCCAACTTCCTTAATATGTTACATAATCTTGAAAAACTTTCATTGTGATGCAATAATACCGATAGTTAAACTTTTCTGGTGCGTTGCGCTTGACGTTGACGATTGCAGATAAAGTGAAACCTTTCTTTTTTGAGACGAACCGACTTTTCTTCGAGAGGAGCTTTGCCGAAATTGCTGTCATGTTTTTTTTTTTCTGTTCTGTCCAACTTTCTAATTTAATTTCGAGAAACTTTTATTATGATACAATGCAACAATACCGGTATTCCAACTTTTCTGATGTGTTTTGCTTGAACTGCAATTTTGTCATTGATGCTGCTGTGAAGCAATTGGTTAGCGGGAGTTCCCTTAAATACGAACTATCTGCAGTAACTAAGGCTGCACACAAAATTTTTTAAAAAAATCAAATCTTCACTGCAATCGTTTCATTAAACTCGTTGTAATATTGCAGCGTCGTAGCGAGTGGCGGGGCCCGACCCCGCGGCTTAACGCCTGGACAACGCAGCTCCGAAGAAACGTAGCAGCGGTTGCAAGCCGTTGGCTACCCTGTGTCCGATTTGACCGGCTTGGGAATTTAACCTCAGACCTTCCACATCGATAGTGACAACATTAACACAGCGCTATAACCGGCCGGTTTGTTGAAAAATTATTAAAATATAAAAATCTAAATTGACACTGCCCTAAATGCTATAAATAAAATAAAGATACTGCCAAGGAAGACCAAACCAACGTAAGATTTAAAGAGGCCCAGGGGCGGAACGGGGAGGGGGGTGGCAAAATTGTTTTTACGCACCGCTACTGTCTCAGGAGTTGGAGTGCTCCGTTTCCCAGACTCCCCGATTATGTGCTGGAGAGTATCTGATGATATCGTCGCTGTGATTTGGGTGAAAAATGCTTAGGTAATATCGACGCTGTTTTTGAGTTTAATCGCATGATCAGGGATTCCTTTCGCGCGTAATTTATTGTAGTTAAAAAAAAGTTTCGGTAAGGAGGGTAGTTTGTTCTCATGCTTCACTGTCTTCACTATTTAAGACAGGGGATACTGGATACTGCTCCTAGCAATCACCTGTTTCACCCCCCTGGCTACACCCTGTTTGTGACGTTGCGAAAGTAGCCTACTTTAGTCAGTTAACCTTCCTATGACCCAAAAATGAGGTCAACTAAAGTTTTTTCAGTAAATTTTTAACCACGGATTGACAGGTTGAGTTTCGGTGCAACCTTTTCGCTCCTTAAATGAAGCCCAAAGAATCAAGCAAAAGTGTGAATGAAATATCTGGATTGTTTTCTTCGTTATGGCATTATATAGCTTAATCATGGTAGCTGCAATTGCACAGTAATTTAGACTAGAAACATTACAGTCCGATGCACTTTAATACCTCTGAACTACTGTAGGCTGATTGCAGTATTTTTACGTCATCACAATGTGACGTCACTGAAACCCCCCATTGAAAAATCTTGCGTCCGCCACTGGCTGTGAAGCAATAAATAAATAGGAGTTTCCTTTAATGGCATATAAGCAGCGGCGTACGCACGGGGGGTCACCCCCCCTTTCCATCGACGATTTCAAAAAAAATTCAAAACCGTTCTTTTTGCAACCATCCGCCTTTTTTCATACATAGTTTGTCGAAATTGCTGACATGTTTTTCTGTGCTATCCAACTTGCTTATTAATCTCGAGAAACTTTCATTGTGATCATGGGCGGTGGAACCGGTAGGGACGCGTCTCCCCCCAGAAGATTTCCAGGGGGGTACGCTTTTTAGGTGAAAAAACGTCTAGCTTTAATCAGTATCGTACAATGTTGGCCTATTATAGCTGACTAAAAAATAACTCAGTTATCGAGCAAATTTGTCTTGAAGATCGTTGTTCTACGTGAAATAATAACGATTGTACAATCGCAAGTTGTAATGAGTACCGGTATTGATAACTTGTTTATGATGATCAGGGCCGGATTTGAACAATGAGAGGCCCTAGGCTATTTGATCAAGGAGGCCCTAGTGAGCAACGATCAGACTCATCTCTACGCAGTGGCGAAGCGAGAAATTTTGAAACCGGGGGGCGGAGAGCATCCTAATTTCCTAATAAGCATCCTGATTTGCACACTATTTTTAAGCGTATTTTTTCGGCAGAACTAATTTGAAGCTGATTGAGACACAGAAAAGGCTCTAGGGGGTCCAGGGGCATGCTCCCTAGGAAAAATTTTGAAAATTCACAGGCTGTAATGGTTGTTTTAATGCTTTTTACATAATTTTCACGCAAATTTTGTTTAAATTTTTTGACCCTAACTCTGAGTGCTTCGCCAAATATGATGCATTGTGTTCGCACGTTTTCGATGTACGTGCTGAAGGCGTAAGGCTTATTGCTATGGAAGAGGTTCGAAATTATGGAAAAATTGTAGCCTATTCATCAAAAACATTTTCAAAATGGCTGATGGGAGAATGCATACCCCTCAACCTATCTTCCTGGCCATAAACTACAGAAACCATAAAAAGATTATGGCATATTTTGGTCACTTGGCACCATTAGCCTAATTTTGTTCTTTTTTACAAAAAGGCGGAATCAAAAGGGAGAGACATGGCACAATGACCTAAATACGCGCTTGTCCTATAAATATAAAGGCCTATAAAGGTCTTGATGGTCGATTTCCAAAAAAAAAAGTCTTGATAAAAAGATCTTCGTTGTACGTGACGAGGCCCCTTACTTTTTCGAGGCCCATGGCTTCAGCCTGCCTAGCCTATTGGTAAATCCGGCCCTGATGATGATACAATCGTCCATTCCGCCGGTCTTCCTGTCCTTAAAAAATAGCTGCTTGAAAGTAGATCAGCTGCTGCATAGTTATCCTGTCCACATGTCCAATTTATGTGGGCTTTAAGTCTACATTGATGTGGGATTGTCGCTGTGGGCTTTCTGCATCACAGTAAAATTTTTGATGTCATAGTTTCAAAAAGTGACTATGACATCAAGCCCATATCGATGTGGGCTTAAAGCAGTGTGCGAAGTAGTGGGGCACAGAGAGACATGTCTCTCCCAGTAAAAATAGTCGTACCCCCCAGCATAGAGAAAAATTGTCCTGGGGGGTATGCCAAAACGTATCTCCCAGTGATAAGTACCGTAAAAAGTTAAATGTTTTTTATACGTGTATTCTGTGGAGTGCGGGTACCGGTAGCCTACGGACCATAGGCGTAGCCAGGGGGGCAAAAAGGCCATGCCCCCCCTGAAATTTAAATCAAATTATAAACTATCATTAACAAAACAAAAGCTTGAAACTTTTTGCGCCTCTGGTGTGTGTAATCGTTGTTGACTTCGAGCAGTTATGTTGGAGGGGAAAGGGGGGTCGGGCATGGCTTCACATATTCTTATACTTTTAAATTTTATGAACATCGCCAAACGCCGAAATTTTTCTGCTACGTAAGTTTGTAACAGGCGAGTGATGTACTTTACAGACAACACGTTATGGTAATTGGAAGGAATAAACGTCCCGTTGAGCGCGCTGTTGTAGTAGTACGACGCACCGCTGCACATTGCCGCGAAAGTGCGAAAACATCGCTTCTTTGATCAAGAAGTTTAACAATGAGAGTATTATCCTTCAAATTCCGTAACTGCGCGATGCGTCACAACCAAAGTTAAAGTATATTCAAGCCTTTCTCCATAAAACTGTATTAGATCAGTAAAATCGCATTATCATGACGCTGCTTGCAACAACCGTTTGAGGCTGAACGGTCATTTTCGTGTGTGGGACGAGAGAAAACTTGTTACGTTCGGCTATGACTCCGATCACCTGCCAGAATTGAGCGTGTTTCATTGCCATCAAGAAAGGGTGGATGAGCAAAGGCCAATCGAATATTAGAAAACAACCATGGCTGGCGAAAAGCGCCGACGAATGGACTTCTGAGCGTAATTTCGTCAATTGATATAAGCATGGAACTTGAATCAAAACTTAATAAACTTAGATTTCGACTTTATCTTACCGGTATGTGCTGACCAATGTTCCCTCTAATTTTTTGTAGTCTGTGTGCGCAGAAACTTTGGCGTGTGCGCACGTTTTTAGAAATGACTAACGTTTGTGCAACAACCCAGCTATTAACAACAAGAAGCGCAACTTCTTCTTGTTTATGCTACTGCTGATACATTTTTCGCTCACGGTGGACGGTACATTTTGCGAAGAAATGCGTCCTTTTAGCAGAACCTAGAACAATTTTCCTCAATTTGCCTACCGAGAACATTGCTTTCATGATGATAAGTCTGTGCGCCGAATATTTATGCGTGTGCGCAGTCTCTGAAAGCCGTGTGCGCGCGCACACGCGCACAGCTTAGAGGGAACACTGGTGCTGACCCCTTACTAACTTGGTAACCTTATCTATGTTATACGCGCTGCATCTCGTCGCTTTCTAATTTTCAACAAGTAAAACAATGAAGGTCTACGCGTTCATAAATAAAGATAGATTAGTGTGTCTGGCAGGAGCGTACTTAGGGGGGCCTTGTGCCATGCCTCCCCCACTTTTGACTCTGCCTTTTAGTAAAACAGAACAAAACTAAAGGTTCCAAGTGACTGAAATATGCCAGACTCTTTTGATGGTTTCTGTAGCTTATGTCCAGGGGTGGATTCAGGGGGGTAGGCTATGCATCCTCCCACCAGACATTTGCAAAAATGTTTCCAATGTATACAATTTTTCCATAATTTCGAACATTTTCGATAGCTGTAACTTCCTGTAGGCCTTAAGCACGCATAATCGAAAATGTGCTAACAAAATGCATCATATTTGGCGAAGCACTCACAATTAGAGCCAAAACATTGAAACAAAATTTGCGTGAAAAATATTCAAAAAGCAATAAAATAGCCATTACAGCCTGTGAATTTTCAAAATTTTTCCGGGGGAGCATGCCCTCGGACTCCCCTGGAGCTTTTCTTGTTTCTCATTCAGCTTAAAATTAGCCTAGTTCTGCCGAAAAAAAAATACGCTTGAAAAAAAATTTGGAAATTATGTCCCCAACCTCTTTTTAAATTTCTCGCTACGCCACTGGTGTCTGGGTCAACAGCATAGTGTGTAAGAAATTCCACAAAATTTATGTTTTCATCGATATGAGGAAAATAGGCTGCATTGCTGCTATAAGTAAATGACGTCAGATTTAAAAGTTACAAAATTTGGCCCCCCTCACTTTTTTTCTGGCTACGCCCTTGCTACGGACTGCAGCGATGCTTTCCAGCATACCTTGTAGCCATAATGACTTCCTTCACAAACCAATCAAGAACAACCTTTTCCATGCGCCTATTACAGAACAGAACAGTTTATTTTTCATCAACAGTAAAACATGTCAGCAGCTTTTTATAAACATTAGTGGAAGTACTAAGAATATGTTGAAGCAGCGGTTTCCAAACTTTTTTAAAATCATATTTGAGATTGAGGGTATGATTTAAAAAAATGCTATCGCTTTCGGGGCCTTGCCCCGGACCTCGCTGGGGTAGCTTACTGCTCTCCACCCAAACCCCTTGTTTGGTTTATGAAACAAAAACCTGCCTAAAACAAAGGTAATGAAGTTTTCAAAAGTCTCCGTTGATAATTTTTGTTCATCATCCTGGTGCATGGTGTGCGAACACGCAGTAGCCTACGCCCTCCGCCACTGTTTTAATTTGGTCATTGACCTCTGACATCACCCCATAAACTATAAATACCATTTTGCAACACTGTCTTGTTATTTGGGTTCAAAATTCAGGCAAAATTGTAGACAAAAACAACCCCCCCAGTAAAAATGTTCTACTTCACACACTAGCTTAAAACCCACATAAATTGAACTTGTGGACAGGGTAATTGTGGCAACTAGTTTAAGCTAGATATGAGCAAGCGCGGATCCAGGGGGGAGATGTGTGGTATGCATCCCGCAAAAAACACTATAATTCAAAAATTCCTGGATTCGCCTTCAATGCGCCGTCCCCCCCCCAGCAAAATTTCGTTCCACTGCCCCTGATTGTGATGCAATAATTCCGGTAGTCTAACTTTTCTGGTGGGTTGCGCTTGAACCAACGACTAACACAAAATGCAAGCCAGGACAAAGTTAATGGGTATTGTTAAAGCTGGAATCGTGTTGTGATGCCATCAAGCGATTGTTTTCAACGGCTATCAATGATGGACAACACAACGTTTCAGCGCAGGAGGTATTCTTGGAAGAGAATGGTTGCAACGTAGGCGGATGTTCCGCTTGCGATGTCATAATTTTGAGTTAACCAAACCAGCCAGTTGGGGTTAACCAAAGACATCGCTATCGGCTCGGGAGGTTTTGGGTTCAATTTCTGGGCCGGTACAGGTCGTTGGCTTAGTGGTCAAGCGCACAGACTATCGTTGCGGAAGGTCTGGGGCTTGATTCCCGGGCCGGTCAAATCGGCACAGTGTCGCCAACAGCTCGCCACCGCTGCGACGCTTCTGTGTTACCCGGTCGCTAAAATGACCCCTAATGGCGCATGAAGCAACGGAGGGGGCCGGGAGTCAACCCCCTCTTGACAATTGCAGAAAAAATTAATTCTTACTTCATTTTGAAACAAACCGACTTTTCGTGCAGAGCTTGCCGAAATAGCTATCATGTTTTTTCTGTTCAATCCAACTTTCTAATTTAATCTTGCGAAACTTTCATTACGATGCGATATGCAACAATACTGGTAGTCCAACTTTTCTGATGTGTTTTACTTGAACTGCATTTTTGTCATTGATGCTGCTGCTGTGAAACAGTTGGTAAGTAGGAGTTTCCTTATATGGTGTCTCTTCAGTAGCTATGGCTGCACACAAATTTTTTTTTTAATCAAATCAAATCTTCACTGTACTCGTTTCATTAAACTCGCTGCAGTACCGAAGCATGGTAGCGAGTAGCGGGGTACGACCCCGCGTCTTAGCGCTTGGGTAACACAGGTCCGAAGAAAAGTCGCAGCGATGGCGAGCCGTTGGCTACACTGTGTCCGGTTTGACCGGCCTGGGAATTTAACCCCAATTCTTACGCATCAATAGCAACATCTGTAACACCACGCTATAACCGTCCGGTGTGATGAAAAATTATTATAAACGTTAAAAATCTAAATTGACACTGCCAGTGACGTCACATCGTGATGACAAAGTATTAAGTAGTATTTTAAGTCATCACGATAAGACGTCACTGAAACCCCCTTTGAAAATCTTGCGTACGCCACCACTATTCCGTTTCATTCATCTCGGCGCGTTTGCGTTGCAATGCAGTTGTTCTTGTTGAAGGGCGAGAGCAACGGTGATGCATGCAATTAGTGCTTCATTGCTTTGTAACATCGATTTATCTAAGCGTGAATGCTCAGATGGATTTTTTTAACATAAGATATAGGCTATTGCGTGATTTAGACCAGACTCTGATTTTAAGTTACATACGGCGGAAAAAAGTCCAATAATTCTGAAGTCAATCTGAGGTTATTTCTGCCGCAGAGGACATTCTTTATGAGCTACAGCAGCATCAAATCATTTAGCCTAAATATTATGATTTTTTTTTAAATGCACCCGTAGCTGTGTACCAGAACATCAGTCGAATTGACGGTTTCAAATTCTTGAACCCAAACCGAATTTGAATCTTTAAATTTTTGCTTCTGCGAACTTGAACCCGATAATTCAAAGTATTTCAAATTTTAATCGGAACTGAACCTGCAAAATCAAACGACGAAAAACCTGAACCGGAGCGAAACCGCTAAAAATAAATTTTGCGGAACTTGAACCTAAACCCGGAGCGATATTTCAAGCGGTTCGATGCCCTGCTCCTTTCATTTATTTTAGCCCAGCTTCTGCTTTTAGACATGAACTACTAAAATATTTTTGTATTGCATGACACTGGCCTTGCCATACGTCTCCTCCTTTTGGAAGACATGTTCTCCTTTTTAGCAAAAAATAATTTGTCGGGTGTTGCGACCATGCCTACTTCGGGTGTTGCGACCATGCCTACTCGGGTGTTGCGACCATGCCTACCTCGGGTGTTGCGACCATGCCTACTAATCCCCTCATCTTCAAGTTTCACTCTCGCTAGCATGTTACAACGTTGATCGTTTTGTCGCTTCTTCCCTTTTCTGTGTCCGTTTGTATTTGAAATCCTATATTGCTGTGTTAATTTATTTTGACGGTGCAGAAATAAAAGACACTACTACTACTATTACTTGTCCTCCGAGGACGCTAAAAAATGCCCAAATGTCCTCCTTTTTATACATTATGAACAGTGAAAACATGTCAAATCCTTGTTACACGAAAAATTTTGGAAAAATTTTGTTCAAACTACGGCTTGCGGGCGAGATGACCTTTTTTTTGCTCTTCACTTAATTTTGGGCGGAAAATCGGGCATTTGCGGACGTGATGACCTTTTTTTACGCTTCACTTGATCTTGGGCGGGAAATAGGGTATCTGCGGCATGGGTGCAAAATCCAGGGGGGATGCATGCCCCCAATAATCCGGCAGCATTCCCCCAATATTTTTCAGGAAAGTGGAAAATTCCCCACAGGCCTACGATGTATAGATCAATTTTGAATTGCCAATTTACATCCGCCCCAATATCGAAAAATAATCAATTTTGCTGAATCATTCCCCCGAATGCTCAACATAGATTTGCACCGCTGATCTGCGGACGTGATGACCTTTTTTTGCTCTTCACTTGATTTTGGGCGGAAAATCGGGCATCTGCGGACATGATCATCTTCAAAGAACCTGTCCTCCTTTTGCGCAGAGAAAATATGGTGGTCCTATCTGACACTATCATAGTGACTGCACTCACTGCAGGTATCGGTGTGTCCTACTTCGATAAGAAAGTGTGATGAAACGATTTTTATAAGTGAAAACCGTAAAAATCTGTTGGCGGCTGGGGGCTTCGGCCCCAGACCCCCTTGCCATCGGCGGCTGGGGCTTCGCCCCTAGCAACGTCTCCCTCCTTTTGTTAAATCGGGGGGCCTTACTGATTGCGCGTAATGACCATAATTAAGGAGCGGTTTGAGGTATCAAAATAAATTTCGATTTATTATCTAAAATTTGGGGTACCGATATCGCAAAATATTTTGATATCTTTTCTTAACTTCCTTTTTTCGTAATGATACTCAATGCTAAATAAGGCATTTACTAAGGTTGTGATGAGTATTCTTTCTGTAAGTTGTTACTCGGGCCTCTCCAAATTTTTTGGTTCCACGACGCCTCTGGTACCGTAAGCGAAAAATGTACCAGCTGTAACATAACCAAGAGAAGTTGCGCTACTTGTTTTCAAAAGCTGCCATATTCAATTTATTCATGTGTTGCTGCACAAACGTGAGTCATTATTTTCTAAAAAACTGTGCACTCGCCAAATTTTCTGCGCAGTGCGCACACAGACTGCAAAAAATTAAAGGGAACATTGGACGTGAACACTAGGGCGGTCCAAAAAAACGCGGGGGGGGGGAGCAGGCCTGGTCAGGGGCCCCGCTCTGAACAGCGCAACGTTTTTTTTTTTTTCTTGGAAATGATTTTAATACGTGTTACGACGCAACATTAATTTGTTTGTGTGCGTGTGTGTAGAAAGGAGCTGACGGGAGGGGGGGTTGAAGAATGTTGAACTCCAACTGCGCCGCTCTGGTTTAAAAATAATGTAGGTTACTGTGGGCAAAATCGCTTGTATGTAAACGATTTAATGATTTTTTTGATCTGTTTAATGAACGAAAGCATAATTTTCTTTTGTCAAACATACACATTTTATCAAATATAAGTTATAGCGACAATACTTCCTTTTTCATGCGCCTTGCTTCGAATGAGGTCGTAAGCATGGTAGGTGTTTAGAAGATTGTAGATTTACCATGTTTTTTTCACAAAAGCATTATGGCTTTTAGGGGTGTGCAACTCCGCAAGCAAAGTGGATCAAAATTGGTTCGTCAAACGGATCGCTAAAAGTTCAGATTTATGACATTCTGTAACTTTAAGTAGGGCCTACTTTAAACTTCAGTTGTTCTTTTAAATAGGCTACTGGTTATTGCCAAATGGATTGATGGTTTTCTTGGATACTTTTCTCCTGCTCTTTCCCATGTCATATCACACTGTGCTGGGCCGTTTGTCATTAATTTTGGTTTATTGTTGTGACGCTCAATAAGACACAAAAAACAGACAGTAGTTCAAGAGTTAAAACGAGTTTAGCAGGGTTGCCTTGGTGGGGGGGGGGCTCGGCCACTTTAGTTCTAAAAAACTGTTTGTAGGGGGGGCTCTTAAAATCGGCCAAATCCTTGTGAACGCAGTTCGTGAAAGGTTTGCAAGGGGGGTGTGAGCATAGCAGTGAGTATAATGATTGAACGTGTATTTTGAAATCTTTTTTTCGTTTAACATCAAAACTTGTTTCCCCAAAACATCTGCATCCTTCCCATTAAAACGATTCAGACATTGCAAATAAATTGTATTTTCTGCATGTTTTTGGAAACGAGTTGGGCAGTGCCGTGTCAAGGCATCTCCGAAGTTCGGTCCCCCCAACATTTGTAGAGGCCCCATAATATTGTTGTAGCCTGTAAGACTCAAAATTAGAGGCAAAAAAATTTAACGAAATTTTTGTCAGGAAGTTTTTGAAAAAGCACTATAATTACAATTACTGAATTACATGATGTAAATTGCAATTAAATTTTCAAAATTTTTCCGGTAGGCATGCCCCCGGACCCCCGTGGAGTCATCATTGATACAATATTTATTCTGCTTTAAATTTGCTCTTGTGGCGCCCCTCCTGAGAAAATTTGTGGATACGCCCTTGAAATAATGCAGCTAATGAGGAAAGTTAGTAACCGAGGCAAAAAAGTGCGAAACTGCCCAAATGCTTGTAGATATCAAAGGATCCCATCTTGAGCTTTCTTGAGGGAAGGGGCAACAGTTTTCACATGACACTGGTGATGAGGCGTGGACAAAAATAACTAACGCCAAAGGGGGCGTGACTAAAAAAGTTTAAGATCTGGTATAAAATAATAGACTTATTTGCATTATACTGGGCCCCCCTAGCTCGAATTTCACTAAGGCACCCCTGAATTTTAGGTAAAACATCTGCCGGTAGTCCGGTAAACGCTTGCTCTGTGGAACCAGAGAGTGTTCTTAAGAATTAGAATTTAATAAAAATGAGTATTCTTCAAGTACCAGTTATACATAGGGATTCCATACCTACTTACTTCATACATTTGTCCTTATTTTGAGAGTCTACATCTTAGAAAATATTACTGTCATTACTTTTTGGAAATCTTATTTTTTACTTGCGTCATTATTTTGTCTTATTGGGACTTCATAAACCAAGCTTTGTGTCATCTGTCTTGCCTAACTTTTTGTCTTACCGTTAAAGCTTAATGGTGACATCATAAAAGCAATACAATCATATTTGGAACACAAAAAAGCAAGGCATAGATAGACATTCCGGCTGTCTAGGTCAAGGGTCGGCAAACTTTTTCGCATGGCGGACCGGTTTAGACCTAAATCGGAATTTTTTTCACGGACCGGCCTCAAAAATAAACAAATATTTAGCAATTAAATTTTATTTCAGCTCATATTACAAAAGTGATTCAATGAGAACCATGACCTTGTTTTGCAACAACCAGACTCCCTCATCTTGGAATGATGGCCTGTAAGGTGTCCCTTAACGTTTTTTTCATGACGTAGGTTCCTCGTCTTCGACGTCAGACTCTGGAGACGGTGCTGACCTACTTCCAAAAAATCTTAGCAAAGATGTTTGCAACGCATTATTATCAGACTAAAAATATCTATGTTAAAACTTTAAAACTGTAATATTTAGGGTTGTAAGTTTCAGTAGGAATAACACTGGTCAACAACAAAATTTAAACAAAAATGCAAACCAACCTTCTCTAAATGAATTTTTTCCGCTGATTCCAAATCTGCTGCCATTTTTTGTCTATCACGTTAGGTTTAAAAGATATTTTCGTTTTTTATGGTGGTTAACTTTTCAAGACGTAATTGCCTCATCACAATTTACCTTTTTCGCAAAACAAAGCATTAGGTTGTGACATCACAGTTTTTCGTTTGTCAGTAGCCAAGCGTCATAATTCTCCTTGACGTAAACTTTTCAATAGCATGCACAAGATTTTTTTATATCAGGTATTACCAATCAACTTGAATTTTTCCAACCCTCAGATCATCTATTATCATGATTAGTCTTAACAGCGCTGTGCTTAGCAACTTTTTGATTATAGTTAAGCTTAAATCACAAATTCTAGTTTTTAGACCTCATTTTTACACCTTTTCACTTTTTTCAAAACTGTTACCGCATAGAAAGGTTTGGTTGATAAAAATTGCGTTTATGACAAAATAGATGCTACCTGCAGTAGTATGAAATTTCGTGAGGGTTTTGATTGTTGTTTTCAAGGAAATTATTTGCTGCTAAAATTGAAGTCATATTTTTGATTGTTCACAAATGTGTCACAATAAACTTCTGTGACGTTACAAAGGTTTTGCTTATGTCATAATAATGCGAATATTGTGATTGAACAAAGGTCTTTTGGTTTTAAATAAAAATGAAAAAATCTGACGTGCTGGACGAATATAGCTTGCAGATTCGAAATTAGCGTGATTGATTTCATAAGAATAAGTTTTAAAGTCTCCGCAATATTTAAAAACCAAAATTTTGTCGACCAGTGTAATTTATTCTACTTCTAACTTCAATATGCTGTAATATTTCTGATAGGATTACCATATTTTCACTACGCAAAAGGAGGACAGGTTCTTTGAGGGTCATAGTTCTTTGAGTGATACCCAAATTTTGGATAAGTCGAAATTTATTTTGATACCCCAAACCGCTCCTTAAATATGGACATTTTGCGCAATTAGTGTGGCCCCACGATTTAACAATGGAGAACATTGCTGGGGGCGAAGCCCCAGCCGCCGATGGCAAGGGGAGTTTGGGGACGGAGCCCCCAGCCGCCAACGATTTTCACATAAAAAACTAGTTTTAGCACACTTTCTTGTCGAGAAAGATCTTAGCGATACCTGCAGTGAATGCAGTCACTATTATAGTGTCAGACAATGCGAAAATATTTTAGTAGTTCATGCCTAAAAGCAGAAGCAGGGCTAAAATAAATGAAAGGAGGCTGCGATCATTATTAGTTTTGACACATGGGATGACGTGCATAGGTGTGTTCTAGGCTATGATCTTTAACAACGCATGCAAAATGTTTTCTAAACTCTAACTGCGTATCAAGAAACTGACTTTACTTTTGAGTCGAAGCGATTGATTGAAGCAAAAATGTAAAAAATATAAAAAGTAACACATCTCAGAAAGGGGGGCCCGGACCCCAATGGCAAGACGCCACTGTCCGCAGTTTGCACTAAAGCTTCCCAAAATCTTTCGTAGAAGAATGATTAGACATGTTTTCACTGTTCATAATGCCAAAAAGGAGGACATTTGGGCATCTTTTGGCGTCCTCGGAGGACAAATTTTTTCGTCAAAAAGGAGGACGAGTCCTTCAAAAGGAGGACGTATGGTAAGCCTAATTTCTGACGTTATTTTCTTACTTATCTCCCTCGTCAACCTAAAACAGCTAACACAACAAAGCCACAACAATTACGGCTAGTTACATCAGTAACATCACACACATAACGTTAGATTTATTGCGCTTTTGTCTTGTTATGTCATAATAAGCAATAACACTTGAATAAACACAATTTGAAGCCGACATTAGAAAACACTTAGGCACCGAATTAAGTCCCAACGCACCCAAAGCGTAAAAATCAAGCAATCAAATCTAACAAAACGTTCTAAAGCAATTTAACAAAGAGTCCAAAAGCAACACAACATCCAAAAGTCTAAAAACTCCGAAGTAACAAAAATGTTTTAAATAATTTAATCTAAGAAAGTACGCGGCCTAATACCGAACCCCTTGTGGACAGGGCCGCGGCCCGGTGTTTGCCGACCACAGGTCTAGGTTAGATATGAAGGTGTTGTATCTTTAACTCAATAATACCCAGGCAGTTTAATTATTTTTTCAGTCGTCCCGTCTTATTTGGGGTTCCAGATCGATGGAATCCTTTCGACCAGTAATTGCTTTAACGAGGCTTTACACAGAATAGCCTACAATGCGATTTACGTAAGTAAATTACATACGAAAATGTATCAAAATACGTGCGTATATTTCAAACTGGGGTACATAGATGCAAAATCGGACGCAATCGCATTTTGTGTAAAGACATATCCGTCAGGTTCGTTATCAAAAATCGCACGAATATGCATGAAATGCAAAATCGAATGAAAACCGCGTTCTGTGTAAAACCACCTTTACCTTTCATTTTGCTTGCGGATAAAGGGGGCCCTACGTAAAGATTTCGGGGGGAGGTAGGGGGGGCTCAGTTGGCCTAGCGCCGGAACGCAAAGGAGGAATCTAGAGTATGCTCGACAATCCCTTCTTAATGTAAAATGAAATTCGTCAGCATATATTCCATGAGATGATTATGAAGAAATGCTGAACTTGGCAATATTGCAGATTGAGAAAGAGTCATTGTCTAGGTTTTCTTTTCGACGTTCGGGAATGCAGCACAGTGCAAGATGGATGGCATTATAGCGATTGTTACGCTACTGTTACGTCATAAACGTGTTTTGTCTTGTCTGCGATAACCAGTTCGCACGAGACAGAAGTTTTATTGAAGTACATATGTTTTAGAAGTGGAAATCTGATAGTAAGCTACTGATTTACAATTTGGATAATTAACTGGTGGAAAAGATTGGGAAAGAGTGCCACAGAAGAATATTTAATCAATCGGCGAATATTACTCTGAAGACCGGGGTGGCTGGTGAGTTAGCCTTGCATCACATGTGTAGCCTACAAAACCCCACATTGTCCGCTGCAGCATCTTGTATTTATTCGCTGAAATGCTTTTACTGCAGGAACAACGTAGCGTATAGCTAGAATATTTGGAAAAAATTGCAAAGGTTCAGCGAATTTCTTGCTGTGTATTATTCACCTCACTGATTTCAATCTCCTTTAGCTGCAGAAGCAGCATTTAATGCTCTACAATTCTGTAAGATGCTTGAGTGTCAAAGCATTCCAAAGCTCAAGCAAGTGGCAAACACAGTCATTCAAACCCTAGACCGACGTCTGTGGTTCCTAACTGAGAAACTGATCCCAGTTGCTTTGTGCTCTAAACAATTAACACCAGAATTGAAAGAAATTCTTGGTCGTTAATTATGCAAACTATATTGTGAAACCAGAACAAAACGGTCATTTCTATTCTTTTCGATTGTTTACAGGGAATCTGTGACATCATAATCCAGCATGTACTAATTCCTTGAAGGTTTTATTGTAAATGTTCTTACCTTGAGCAGAATTAGTAGAGGCTTAGATTTGGGGTGTGTACTGTGTAGTTCTTTTGAAGGTTAGAATTTTTTTTTTTTCAGGAAGGTGGGAGATTGCTATGCTGCACTGATCAGACCATAATAAGGTCGACACGCGTCTGCAGCTGCAAATGAGTGGGTTGCCATGGGGGCTTGTAGTGATGTGGGCTAGTTAGGCTACCGGTAACTTAGTTGTGGGTTAGTAGTTATAGGCTCTTTCATTGGGTATCGTTGTTTGGGGCCAGTCGCCTGCTAAAAATAGGGTACAATCTAGAAAAGAGATGAGGTCGAAATGTCCAGGTAAAACAATGCAAAAAAGAGTCTTTACAGTCTGGAATGAGTTTAGCCTGGATTGGCTGTGCTTAGCAAGGCTGACGAGACTTTTGTTATAGTCGAAACATTAGTTTGTCCCTTGCAAATTTCTCACAGAACAAATCGTTTGCACCACAAAAACCGACATTTCCCACTATTTCAGAACGAACTGAAATACCGGACTTGATCGGTGAACGACCAGTGTTTTTTTTCAGCATTTCAATCTAAGCATAGACGATTCTTAATTTCTAAGCTATGCCCTCAACCGTTGGCTACTATTTTAAGGCTACAAGAAGTAAGAGAAGTTTGTTGTCAGCATCAAAGTGGCAAATGATACAGCTGAACGAGGGATAAAGTTATTAAAAGACTTCAAAGACGTGTTGACAGAGGACCCTGAACAACGAAACATCTCATGCACTGCGTAGAAAACATTCAAAAATTTCCTGATTTCAAGAAACAAACTCTTTGTGCTTAAAAAACTAACACGACGCATAACACTGGATTGACTGCACATTTCAATTAATTGGTTTGTCTTATTCTATCCCGGGCATAGTAGTAATCATCTTGTCTTCCTTCGGGTTAAAACTGCGTAGATGGAAATTTTCCGATAGCAACTGCAAGTACGTTAGGTCGAATAATTATGAAGCGTAATATTACTAACGTGTGCTATTTTCTGCAATCCAGCGCATGTCTTAGCGGTAAAAATAGGCAAAATATGGTAACTTACTGCAAAAATTAACAACGGGAAATTCCCTTGGATAATAATATGAGTATAAAATTCATATAAACATGTAAACGCAAAAAATCTCGAAATAACACAGCAAATTAAGTAGAAACAGCAAAATGTGTCACTGAAATTAGAGGAATCCCCGGATTTTAATAAAAACCTCGTTTTCCGGAGCGGATGTGAGAGTTTTGGCGCCGAAATTTTTTCGGTGGTGATTTCTCAGGCAACCTCACGATTTGAGGGGGTCCTACCGTGTTTTTGAAAAATAAAACAACGTTTTTTTGGACCGCCCTAGTGAACACTCCGGTTTATTTCGAGCATATTGCAACACATTCAACATAATGGCGACGAACTTTTACGACATTAACTATAAAGAGTTATACACAGTTTTCCGTATTGCTGAAAGCAGTAATCATGTCGTAGAAAAAAAAAAAAAAAAAATACAACGAAGAAGGCCTACATTACTCGCATATGAAACTAGTTACACACAGCACAAGCATATATTTGGAACTATTATATTGAAATTACACATTCAAACAGTTAATTGGTGATGTGGAATTTAAAAATAGATAAAGAATTCTTTTAAGCTAGACATTTCAGATGAACTTTCGGTCCATATACTTCCGTGTAAATGAAACTACAACAGCATAAAAAAAACAAAACAAAATGTGTTACGACAAAAAAGCACATCTTAGGATTAGCAAGTGAATAACAATGCTGATCTTCTAAATTTACCTAAATGAACACAATCAGCTTCCAGTGAGCTATGAACCAAGCAGTACCGCACTTGTAACCCTAAATAAAATTAAATTTCAATTTAAATCAGAACTTGTATTCTTTTCTTTGGTAACGATGCAATCTAAGTTAGAGTCTGATGAAACGCAGAGTGTTAATCAAAAGGTATCTGGATTCAGCTGCATTTCAAAACCTTGATCCGATACAAATCCGTTACCATAAATTCAACTCCAAACCCAAAGTTTAATTAAACTAAGCCATAACGCGATATGACATGCAATTTATGCATTCTTTGAAGATTCAAATACTGGTCCTTTTTTGAAAATGCAAACATGACATAAATCCGCATGAGAATATCCGAACTCTTCAAATCCAAATTGGTTTTTGTAATTAACCTCCCACTGTGCTACGATCTTGCGCGTATTTTAACTACGTCCAAGCCATTATCTTTCATTGGTCTATTTTTTTTGAATCACAAATTAGTTATTGAACCGAAAATTCAACCTTGGTTGAGAGCGACTGTGAAATCGCTTGCACCCAGAGTCAGCAACCATATGGAATACGTATCAAATGCGGTCTGTTGCAGATGCGAATCGAAGTAGTTATAAAGGATTGGTAATGCGCGAGTGGACCGCTGCTATATCGCAGACAACTCCAGTTGCTCCCGAGCTTTCTTCATCCATATTATGCTTACTGGAGTTCTATATTTTCCCAACTCAATCTACGGCATTTTTGTTACTATTCACGCAATTAGCTAAGTGTTTCTCCAAGCGTTCTCGTTCAAAGTATCCTTTCTCACAAGCCGAGCATTTATACGGGAAGTTCTTAGTGTGGTGTCTAATCACATGTCTATGCACATGCGACGAATCGGAAAAATCAGCAGAGCAATATTTGCATTTATATGGTCTCTCACCAGTGTGAAGACGAAGATGGGAACGCAAACAAGTGCGGAGTTTGAAGCGCTTTTTACAATGTTGGCATTCGTATTTTCTTTCATCAGAATGTTTGGCCATGTGGATTTTTACGTGACCTTTTTGCCCAAAAGAAGCACCGCAGACTTTACAAGCATATGGTCTGAGTTTATCATGCACTGCGCTGATATGCATCTTTAGAGACGTTGAAACTAGAAATCTTTTGCCACATATCTTGCATAAGAATGGACGCTCTTTAAAGTGCGATTTATAATGCTCACTCAACAGTGTCATATGAGCGAATTGTTTTGGACAACGGTCGCACTTAAATGGTGTTGCTGTAGCATGAGTACTCCTGTGTTCAATGCTGTCTTTTTTGCAGTTGGTTGAGTAGGAACATAGAGCACATTTATATCTTCTCTCCTCATCAGGAGAAGGATGCTTCATTCGCATGTGACGATTCAAAGCTTCTTTATACCAAAAAATTCGATTGCAGTGCTCGCACGCAAAAATATTTTCTGAAAAACATGAACTATAAAACTAGCAGGTAAGTGCATAAATGAAAGTACTCGGCAAAACTTGGCAATGTTCTGCCAGTTGATCACCCGTTAAACCTTAGATTCAACACGTTTTGATAAAATGCTATGTTTTTGCTATAAACACCTGCAACTAATACTAGGCATTACTGGAATGCTAACAGGCCGGTCAGATCAGTTGTGAAGCACAGCACTATCGCTGCGGGAGGTATGGGGTTCGATTTCCGGGCCGGTAAAATAGGACACAGAGTCGCCAACGGCTCGCCTCCGATGCGACGTTTTTTCGGAGCTGTGTTGCCCAGGCACAAAGCCGCAGAAATGGGCCCCGCCACCCGTTACATGCTTCAGCGTAGGCCTAATACCGCGAATACAACGAAAATTTGATTTTTTTTCTTTTTTGATTACTGGAGTGCTGCTGGACAACCTAATGTTTCAACTACATTAAAAATCTCATCAACCTTGCTTGCCATATACAGCCAATCCAAGCTAGGCTTACATTAGACTAGACCAGCAAGGCTGACGAGACTTTGGGACAAGGAAATTTGCGAAACATTTATTTTATATTTATATGTGTCCATAAAAGACCGGCCGTTAGCTCAGTTGCAAAGCGCTCGCTCTCGGTGCGGGAGGTCTGGGGTTCGATTCCCGGACCAGTCAAATCGGCACAGTGTCGCCAACGACTCGCCACCGTTGCGACGTTTCTTCGGAGCTGTGTAGCCCAGGCGCTAAGCCGCGGAGATGGGCCCCGCAACTCGTTACACGCTTCGGCGTAATACGGCGAGTATAATGAAGATTTGATTTGATTTTGATGTGTCCATAAGCCTAATTATTTTTAGAGCAAATGCCCGTGGTCTTATATTTTCAATATCAAAATTAAAACTTAAAAAATGCAATAAAGACGTCGACGCTACACTCAACAAAACAACGCTTCACGCTTGAGTAAACAAAATCAACCCATCCACGTCATCACATGATTCTAAAACGTATATACGTTTTTCATCAGAAATTCCTTAAACTTTTCGCAACATTTTTACGACCAGTATATTTTTAACCAATTTTAAACACAAAATTTTTAATCCCGTCGTTATTGTTTGGTCGAGCAACCCCTCCGGATCAACTGCGGACAACTATCCTTTTGCCACCCAAAGTTATTGCTTAGAACCGAATCAGAAACTAGCAGTGATGTTGTTCAGCCAGATAGTGGTATCGTATTCCAAAAGCAACAATTCGATTCGACAATTCAATAAAGTAACTGCGAAAAAAATTTACTCCAACACATATGAAACAAAAAAGAAAATTTGGTTAATGTAATTAAAACAGGAAGCTGCGGGGGGACCTTGCGGTTAACAAGTCTACAGCTACTTAAAAGGGAGACCGCGAGCAACAGATCACGTATCCCTCTAGGTGCAGATGTATTGGGCAAAAGCGATGACCTATTATTATTATTATTAGTGGGCGGTGGTGCCAAAGAGGAACAACAACGTTTAAACCTCTCTGGCACATTGTGTAGGCCATCAATTAGGCCCATTACAATTTTTCGCCGCTTTTTTTTTTTTTTGTGTTATTCAGATTAGTCTACTGGCCGTATTCAGCAAGCCTTCCGGCCTGCTGCAAATACTTAGCCAGTAGATTTATATTTAGCTTTTGTACCACAGATTTTATTGTGGTTTTTTCTTTACCAAACACCTTTCTTCGAAGGGCTTGGTAATAAGTACATGCTCCAATATGGTGATTTGGAGTTTCTTCCTCCAGGTTACATTTTGGACATGTCGGTGACTCGTCACGTCCAGTGGTCTTCCTGTGTTTCTGTAAGTTGCAGTGACCAGTGAGGACTTGCAACACTTCATTTAATCTAGATCTGTTGAGACTCAAAAGTCGACGAGTTAATTGGGGCGAGGCCCACTCCACGTTTTCTTTTGTGCTCAGGCAGTCCTTTCGTTCTATCCAAGATGTTTTCCATCTTTCAACACTCCAATCCTTTATTGCAGCGCGACAGCTCGCATATGGGATTGGAACAAAAGGCTCAGGGCCGAAGCAATTAAATGCTGATCCTGATTTAGCTAGTGTATCCGCCTTCTCATTACCGTGGATGCCGGTGTGGCCCGGCGTCCATGCAACAGTGACGTGATTGTCTTCACCCAATTTATTTAGGTGTTTGATACATGATAATACTGTACTGGATTTTACAGTATTATTTTGGATTGCCAGTATCGCTGCTTGGCTATCCACTAAAATTATTATTTCTTCATTTAGAGTTTTTTCCATGGTCAGTTTCTTCGCCACTTCAGCTATAGCAAAGACCTCTGCCTGAAAGACTGTACTATATCTTCCCAAATGGAAAAAACTTTGGTCTGTGTGAGATCCTGATGGGTATTCTATATAGAAACTCGCACCGGCTTTTCCATTCAATTTGGACCCGTCAGTGTAGCATCTGATTATGCTTTGTTCTAAAGCACGTTCAAACTGCACTGCGTCCTTGCGTTCTAAAACAAGGCAATTGTACTGTTTTCCAAATACCTTTGTTTTGTTTATCAAATCTGCGGGCATGCTCAACAAAGACAAGTTTTCCTTTGCTTCATTGCATACGTCAACATGACTTTTAGTTTTCCCTGTTGATCCGATTGTCATGGCTGACCAAAGGCCCACACGGGATAACCTGTATGAACCTTTTAGCGCCTCTGACAATATGAATTCATTAATTGGCATGATATTCAACAGCACTCAGCACTTCCAGAGCACCTGTGGGGGTACTGGGGAATGCTGAAGAAATCATGAGACAGGCTAGTCTTTGTACTCTAGCAAGCTTTTTCACTAGATATTTTTTATTTAGTCCACCAACCCAGGATGTACACGCATATGTGATAACAGGTCGTATCATTGCAGTGTATATCCATCGCATGTTGGTGGGATTTAATCCCCACGCTTTGCCCACTATTTGTCTGCATTGTAATAACGCCGCAGTCGCCTTGCGAGCAATACGTGTTATGTGAGGTTTCCAGGTAAGCTTTTACTATCAAGGGTTACACCTAGTAGTGTTGCTTCTTTGGAAATTTCTAGCTGGCGTCCGTTTAAACGCAAGGTTCCAAAATCCGGCTTCCTTTTGTTAGTAAACAGAACTATTTCAGTCTTTTTACTGCTGAATTGAAGCTCTTGATTATGAGCCCAATTTCTTGCAATATTTAGCGCTTTTTGAGCCCTACCTTTGATCCACAGCATGTTGGTGCCAGTGACCAAAATTGCTATATCATCGGCATAGGCTTGTACATGAAAACCCCTGTTGCGTAGATCTACCAACAAGGAGTTTAATACACAGTTCCATAGAAAAGGGGACAAAATACCACCTTGGGGATTCCCTTTTACTACTTCTCTTTTAATCTTTTCACCATTTAGCTCTACTTGAACTGTGCGGTGTCTCAGTAAATTCTCAATCCAATGGACGAGAAAAGGCGACACCTTCAATTCTCGCAGAGCATCGGCAATGCCACTATGTGTGATATTATCAAAAGCACCAACAATATCCAGAAATATTCCTAGTGCTGTTCTTTTCTTTGCCAAGCTTAGTTCTATGCGTCGTACAAATTCATGCAGTGCAGTTTCAGTTGAAACTCCTGCTCTGAATCCATACTGGAACGCAGAAAACCTTGCTTGCAAATTAGAATCATCATTAAAATGATACAGTACTAACCTTTCCAACCATTTAAGTTGAAAGGAAGTTAAAGTGATCATCCGGAAAGACTTAACTTCATGATAGTTTTCTTTACCGGGTTTAGGGATGAAGATACCAGTCCCTTCCTTCCATACTTTCGGCACATAGCTGTACTTCAAGCACATTTGGAAAATGGTTTGGTATATATTTCTAATACTATTCCAGCCTTTTTGTAGTAGCACCGGGTAAATACCGTCTGGTCCCGGCGCCTTAAATGGCAGAAATTCGTTTATTGCTCTTTCCATCTTTTCAAGTGAACAGATGGAGCTAACAATTTCGTCGTGCGTTGGTAACACAGCAGTGTTATCATTTGGTTCTTCTGCTGCTTTACTATAGTTTACCTCCCGACTTCCCGGTGCTAGGGTGTCTAAAAGGCAATTCATAGTCTCAACAGAAGATTCGGTGAATTGACCATTAGGTCTTAAAACGTTGCTTAGTTGCACCGTTTCGTTTCGACGCATAATTTTAGCCAGCCGAGCGGTTGCACAGTGGCTATTCATCGATTCCGTAAAAAGACGCCAAGAATCTCTCTTGGCTTTTCTTACGGCATTTTTAAAAATCAATTGGGCCTGCTTAAAAGCTTCCCAATCACTTCCAAGTTTTGATTTGATGGCTTTACGAGCCTCTCTGCGGAGACAGGTTAGCTCTGTTTTCCACCAAATATTTTCAGTTTTACGACGGATCTTACGCTGAGGGCAAGATACATTGTAAGATTTTATTATCTGTGATTGAACAGTTGATGCCAGTTTTTCTATATCATCTACTGATGATATGCTAACTGGTGTACTATTCAAATCATGTAACCTGTGATCAAGTTCGTTTGCATACTTATTCCAGCAAGTACGTCTAACGTTCCTGATCATTTTTGTTCTTTTGGTGCCACTTTGAACTCTAAACCTAATGTACATGTGATCTGAAAAGGATGGCACATCACTGACATGTCAGTCACTTATACAGTTCTCAGCATTTCGGTTTATTAGAGTCAGATCTAGCACTTCTTCTCTTTTTCTCGTTCTGAAGGTGGGTTTATTGCCCACATTACAGATGTGCAAGTTTGCACTAGCACAGAACATAAGCAAATCCATACCTCTTGTATTGACGTTGGAGGAGCCCCATACTGTGTGATGTGCGTTTGCATCAGTTCCTATAACGGTAGGAATTTTATCTCTGTCACTGAATGACAGCAGCTCTTTCAGAATTACTGGTGGAGCTGGTTCTTTCAAAGCCATGTAAGCCGATACAAAGACAAAGCTATCTCCTTCTCGTCTTACATTTTTAACTCTCACTGCTACCACATCTTCGCTAGAAAATTGTGGTATGAGAGAGCATGTCATATCAGAAGTGACATAAATACATGCTCGGGGACGTTTATCTTTTTTATTACCTTGAAAAAGTTTCCATCCCCTGAGTTTACTTCTGATTGCACCTCCATAAGTCCAGGGTTCCTGAATTAGGACTATACCTGAACGAATGTTTTTTGTTACTTCACATAAGTTATAGCTAGCGGCCTTACTTCTGTGAAGATTAATCTGCCAGCATTCAAATCCATTCGACTTGGTTTTTCGTGCTGGAATTCGTTTTTGATTACTTAAAGCGTTTGTTGCAGATCTATTACTCATACACGGTATGAATTTTAAAAATACAACAATTTTGCTCTAAGGTGTTGATTGTCAGTCTACTTTAGTAGGAACTGGTTGCCTTCGAACCCTGATCAAGGTTCTGAGGCTCCTCAGCTCCTTCCGAAGCATCTCTGACGTTCTCGATTGAGTGCTAGAAGACTCCATCGACCTTTTCGTTGATGCAGAGTTGCAGGCAGTTTGAAGATTATCTCCAGGGTTAGTGATGTTCAAACCCTCTAACCCCTTCCACAACCATTCTTGCTGCTTCCGCTTCTGATTTCTTTCATAATTTTTTCCTCGATGCCACTCAGACGTGCTACCAACGTCCAGAGACATTGATGGATTCTGAGTGAGCGAACCAGATATTTGAGCGGTATTCGACTTTTCAATCGACAATGCCACTAAAACTGTTGCCTCTTGATTTGCCAGAGGCTTCTCCTCCAACAGAAGAGAAGTCCAGGCTGAAGGCAATTTTTTCGCACTTGTCTCCACCTCAACCCTTGCAGGAGTAGAGATTTTGACTAGCTGAGTACTCTCACTGCCGCTTAATAGTTCAAGAACTGTTCGCTGCGACAGTGGTTCTTTCCTTGTTAGGGGAACAAACCGTACTGTTTTCTTTTTTCGTTTGTTTTTCATTCATAAAGTTTGGTTTTTCTTTATAACTGGGAAAAACCTAAAGACCAGATTTGAAAAAAAAAAAATGTGATTAGGCCACGTCAAGTCCCGCAGCTGGACCCAGGCGACTATGTGCAATGGACTTGTCATTCTGTGCAGTGGCCTCAGGAATGCCCCCCCAATACAACTGCAGGCCCCCTCCCAGTCGCCAACTGGAGCTACAATTGCATGGAGATTTCCACAAGCTGACGGAGGCAGCCCCCCCAATTGGCTAGATCAGGGGCGGGCCTCTGAACTATCTTGCGGCCGCGGTACGGAGCGCGTTTTAGACCGGTACCCTCTACAACTATGAGATTCCATTGCCATCATCTGAATTCCAGTCACGCAATCCTGACATGTCCCATATAAACAATTTTTGGTGCCTACCACCCGCATCCTCGCTAATGCCAAACCTGATTTATCCACTCCCTCCTTCACAGCTCGACTTCTCATCCGCCAGGAAAAGAAGCCGAAATGCTTCAAGGAGCGAATTCAACAGGTAAGGCCGTTGCTAAGACTAAGTTGGCAAACATAAAAAGTAAAAATGCCAGAGCCTCTTTAGCCAACATTACAATGTTGTTTCCACCGGACACCACGTGGAGGCGAGGTTGGTCTTTTGTCCAGCAAGCGATGACCTAACCAGCTGCTCAATTGCATCACACTCGCAACTCGGCGAAGGAGTAAGACCCTATCAGCGTACGGACAAGCGAAATCGACCTACGATAATTTGAAGATAGGCATATGATACAAACCTGGCAACGTCATTTGGCTTTGATTCACTTGAATAAGATCTGATTTTTCATCATCAGCTTTTGCAGCTGAGTTTGTGCAATTGATTGAAACTTTTCCATCTGTATTTTCAGGTTCCTGGGGCGGGAGTGATACGTTTTCACTGTTTAAAAACACACTTTAATTAAAATTTTAACAAAAATCGTTCACTATTAATGAAATAATGTGGAGAAAAAACAAGAAAATACAATTGCTTTGGCCTCGAAAAGGCCAGTTGGTGAGCGATATGGCCAAGCAGTGCCGCGTTTACTGAAGGTGACACAAGGCTGACACGATTTGATTTGACAGATATCCCAGGAGACTGCCGAATCGAAGAGCGCGAGTTCACATTGCAGTCTCCCTTACAGTATATACTGTAGTGTTAAATTTTCAGTTTAGTAATTCGAAAAACCGCCTTCGTTATTTATCAAAAGCCCTTAACGAACTTCTTTACGTTTAATTGGTAAATCGGTGGCCGCTAATTACCAAAAAAGCTTGTTTGAGCAATTTCATCGCTATCAGCTCTTTTTTTCGCAGTTGAGTGTAGCATCATAACAAGAAAGTTGAGTAAGAAAAGATGGCAAAGTGACAGATAATCGCAATCTGCCTTCAATATTCAGACATTTATCAGTCTCGAAAATAAATTAACTATTTCTCGAAAACAACAAACCTGGTGCTGTTGGAATCTTGCTTTGATGAATCCAGGGTTTTGGCCTAGAAAAAGAGTTTTTTTGAAAAACAGTACAGTAACAAAACAATGCGTACGAGCCACTACTTCATGTAACACTCAATTGATTTAAATGAACGTTGAACACAAAGCGTTATGCTCGTCCTGAAGGGGGGAAATCAAGTACCCCCTTGAATTTTCAGTTATACGTATTGATACATCAGTATTTCGATGCTTTCAGATGTACAAAACTGCAAGAAGCATTCCCACCCTAAAAATATTTACTTTGCACTTCAAAATTTGTTTTTTTTTTTTTTGGTATTTAGTTGCATATTTATCTTCCTATCACGAGAAAGCGATCAATGCGCTATACGAGCTCGCTTAAGAGTTGCCAGCCATCTGTTTACCACACCAAGATGGGGTAATCCCGCTAAGTGCCTTTCCCAACGGCACAACAAATCAACTTGCCGGCTTGTTCTTCCCACTGTCCCGTTAATGCTGAGCGTCAAGCAGGAAAGCCGTGAATACCAATTTTAAGATCATTGGTTTGACCCGACTCGGAATCAAACCCAAGTCTACAGCTCCTGAGGCGGACGCTCTTACCACTCGGCCATCTGAGATGTTACTTTAAGTAAATACCAGTGTTACTTTTTTAAGTAATTCTACATCTGAGTGGAGTCTACGACACCGCAGTTCGTTAGCAGTCTTTTGATCACCTTTTGTGAACAACTGCTTAAAATTTTCACATTTTTTCCATTACCCCAAGAGTCTGGGACAGACGAATTAGTAGAGCTTATTGATGACAAGCAGTATTTTTTACTAAATTATTCTGCACTGACAAAAAACTTACCAATTTTTTTCCTATGTCCTCAACATAAACAATGGGATTTTGCATTCTCAGATCAGTTTCACATAAATTTCTTATGTTAAATAAATTGTCTGAAACGTCATTCGAACTGTAGTGAAAGTCGGTGTCAAATGGCGCTGTCGTCATCTAAACAATATCAAAGCCAACCCATGAATTAGAAGAAAGAGATGCTTTAAAATCAGAAGCAAGAAAACAGCTCCAAAAACATGGATGAAAATCTTAATCATCTAAGAAAAATGTTAAGTTTCTAAAATTTGTAACTCTTGCAAAAATCTGCACAAAAACAATCAACAGTATTTCGAAAAATGAAAAACTGAAGTTATTTCCAAATTATTTTGCACTGAAAATTCAAGCAATAATTGGGGGAGACCGTAAAGGAAGCTTGCGCTTTACGAGTCAGCAAACACCCGTTACAGATGTCAAACTCAATCGGCTCCAGCTGTGAATCGATCCCGTAGCGCAGGATCTGTGACCTGCGCGCGGTACCGCTAGGCCATATCGCTGACAAACCAGGCTTTGTACACGAAATAAAAAGTTTACGAAAAAGTACAACTTCGTCGGAAATTACTAGCTATTCAAGCTAGTCGGAATGGTAGCGCCTTTTACTTCCATGCCCTCAATACAATAAACAATATAAGGACGAAAACAAACTAAAACGGAGCAAAAAAATGAACAACCAAACAGCAGATGCAACTTGCAAAAGGGAGTTATTCACCAAAAAAAAAAGTACCACTGGAAATGGTCGCACAGTAGGCACAGAGTCTAGAAAAGTCCTTGTATTACCATACCTCATAGGCGACATATACAGACTTAAAGTCTACGATTTTACATCTGCTTTTACAAAGACATATAGGAGATGGCTCACAAGACAAACTAACAACATAACAGCTTAATAAGAACATCGCATTGACTCATAAATACTGGGGAGTGATTGTACACCACATAACAATTTAAGCAAACCAGTACTACAGCGCTTGAACAAATTACAGTACACCCAAAAACAGTATTGTCATAAATTACACATTTCACAGTTCTGTTGATCTTATCTTGCTAATTTATTTTACTCACATGGCCCATATCGTGTTCATTAACAGAAAAAGTTGGAGTCTCACTCTCAAATTGCAAATTGTGAGTTTCTGTTGTGTTTGAGGCTTGCTCCATGTCTGTTAATTTTTTAATATTGCTATGATTTTCATTGTTTTCCAAAGACTCTTCGCAAATAGCCATTTCATTTTCCTGCAATGTACAAGATTCAAAAAGTATATATATTATGGATTTGTCAAATTTATGATCAACAGCCTCACTAATTTAGTGTTTGATGCTCTTTGATGGGAGCATTTTTCTTTATGTGAAGCAAATAAACTATCTGTCTAATGATATTTTGACTATAAGTATGAAGCATACTAATCCAAAGTATAATATGTCTGCAAATGTACAACAGGGTAAGAGAGTGATTCTGGCTCAAGGGAAAAGTTTAAGTCAAGGTATTAGATGGCTTGTCTGAAAAGCTCTTTTGTATTTAATTTTTCCAAAACCGGCTGGTTTTGTTTTATCATGTCTCCAGAAGAGAGCACCTAAGAAAACTGCTACAGTATTATACAAACTGTTTTTTGAATGAGTCTCACAAACACTTACCACAGGTGTGGACACACAATCTTCTGCTAAATCATTTTGATCACATATCGAATTGGTGGGCATTGATTTCAAAGTTTTGTTGCAAATTTTTAGATTTTTTCGTTTAATTCTTTCACTTCTATTTTTGTTATAAATCTTAAGTTCTCTCAATAATTCTCCTTGCAGTTCATTACCGGTGAGTAATTGCTCACAAAGATTGGAAAATTGTGCTTCCAGTCGAAGCACACTTTCAAGGATACGAACCTGAAACACAATAGTAATGGCACCGTATTCAAAAATACATTAAATTTGCTCCATGCTAATGCAGCTAGTAACATCAACAAGAAAGACTTTGTATTATACTGTGCGCTTGGCAAACTTCCATAAAAAGCAATAGTTCATTTTTGGAACAAGCAAATTATAGAAGCCAAACTCAAGCAAAAATTGTGTCAGCTCCAAATCAAGCATGAATTTGCTTTAAGAGTATAATGCTTTTTTCACTTTCTCGTGACAAGAAAATAATTAATACACATAATTTAACTGGGTGAACAACAAAATCAATTCACCTCTCGCGTTTTGCAACATGCATGTTGCTCTTTCTGCAACCCTAATTGTCCTTGTTCCATCTTTGTCTAAAGTTTGCAACAAACAAACACTTCCAACTAATTAGCACATTATATATAAACTAAGCATGATACCTGTAAGCAAGTATTTTACCAAAAAAAACATTTTCTGGAAAATTTTATGAAAATAATTATTAGGAACAAAACATAATACCGGTAAGTACTACTACAACTGATGTAACAATGAAAAGATCGGCACCAGAATTTATATTATGAGTGAAGTAACTAATGAACTATACAGTAATCTACTGCTTAAATTCGCAAAAAACTACCACAACGCAAGTGATTTAATATTCACTTAGACATGTCATGAATTGTTAGTTGATGCATACAGCAAAGTAGAACCTCTTTTGTGTTTTGCTTCCACAATTATATGTTGCAATTTTTGCTGAAACTGTTTGAAAGAATTTTTCAGCTTGCTATATTCACCTTGTACTAGAGTTTGCACCTCTGGACATAGGCATCGATTTTTTCTTGAAAAAAGCTGTGGCGTTTTGTTGCGTCACTATGAAGCCAAATAGTCAAACGAACGACGTTCGTTGTGAGTACACTATAGTGGAGCTCCGGAGCCTTTATTGCTACCGATTCCGATTGATATACAGTATAAACCAACTAATCGTGATTATTTTTGTGCTTGTGGTACGTAAGATGTTGTTGCCACAGTACTCCCCTTTGCAGTGAGAGATGAGAGGCATGGCAGGTGAAGGATTCCAGAGCTAGGCACAGAAATGGTCTGTAGCAGGAATTAATGAAGCATTGCAAGCCATCGTGGTGCTCAGCTCGAGAGAGTTGTGGTAATGTCTTGTTGAGATTGCGTCGACGGAATTGCGTCGGTTGATTGCGTGTCCAAGCGTGGGGTTGTCACCAATGTGGCATTTTGTAACGTCACTATAAAGCCAAATAGTCAAACAAACGACGTTCGTCGTAAGTGTATATACTTGTGGAGCTCCGGAGCCTTTAATGCTGCTGATTCCCATTGATATATAAGCCAACTAATCGTGATTATTTTTGTGCTTGTGGTACGTAAGATGTTGTTGCCACAAAGCAAAAAGTAGGGGGGTGAGAAATTTTATCAGAACTTTGTTTTCTATCAAGTGTCCCAGAAAAAATGAACCACTTTTTGTTAAGTGACTTTGTGATCATAACCTCAAAATTATTGAAATTCTATACACAGTAATCCAAATACATTCTGAATACTTTTGCATAATACAGTATTTAAAAAATTGGTTGCAAATTATTTAGGTATTGCCAAATTAGAAACGATAATTCAAAAAAATTAGTATCACGAGCAAATGGTGGTTTAGGCCTATTTCAGTCTATGCTTAATGTAACCTCCACATACTTTCACCACTAAACAAAGGCGTTTCTTTCTAGAAAAAATGCTCATGCGTATTTCTTCTATAGATATAACGTACAATATATTTCGAATATCCACAGACTTATGATGTTACAAAGCACTTATTAGACCTTTATTCACATAAATTTTCTCTGATGATAAATTTTTTGAAGTATCATAATTTTTAATTTGGCAATACCTGCATAATGTGCAATCAAGTTTTTAGATATTATGCAAAAATGTAAAGAATACAGTTGAATTACTGTGAAGAGAATTTCATTCATTTTGAGTTTATTATCACCGGAAAATACTTAACAAAAAGTGGTTCATGTTTGGGACACCTGATATAATAAGGTGCAGTTGTGTCATAAAGAAATACACAGACGAAATAACAACGAAATTATCTGCTTCCCTAAACTTTCACCATTGTTTCAGAGCAGGGGTCAGCAACGTTTTGTTTACAGTGTGCCAATTTGTAAAATTTAATGTCTAAATATATGTTTGCATGCCGATAAAACTGTGTTATACAGTCTTACTAAACACCGCAAAGGACGACAAAGAACTTACTATAAACCGCAAAAGAACAACAAAGGACTTCAAATTGCTCTACTAAACACCGCAAAGAACGACAAAGGACTTGGAACCATACCATAACAAAGAACAACAAAGAACTTTAAATTAGGGTTAGGTTAGGATCAGGGTTATCAAGTCCTTTGTCGTTCTTTGGGGTGTTAAGTACATCAATTTGAAGTCCTTTGCAGTGTTTAGTGGGACCCTGCCTTATATAACGACAAGGAAGACTTTCAGCGCTTTCCGCACTGGTTGGAAGAGCAAACAATAGGTCTTCACGTCACAGTCATTGAAAAAATGATGGCGATTTAACAATAAAACCAAATGCAGCAAATTAAACGCTTGTTTCGCGCTGCATGCAATTTTTTATTATTTTAACATTTAAAAAAATGTTTTTGGAAAATTTTTACGACACTGCGTGCTGAATAAAATGACGTCGCATGCTATGATTGGCACACGTGCTGGGGTTGCTGACCCCTGTTCTAGAGTGACAGAGTGAGTGTGCGTGAAGTTATTTGTGTTGAAAACAAGCAAAAACAATGGGTCCCCCATCTCCTGAAGCTCTGAAAAAAGCTCGGGTGAAATAGGCAGAGATGGGCAGTATCGAGATTAGGGAAACTCATTTCAGAATATTTTCCTATTTTAGAATAATTTCAAAACTTTTTTTGAATTCCAGAATCTTCCAGAATATTGAATCCTATTGCAAAATAATTACAAATTCTTGTATTTTTCAAGTCACAGCCTTGTTTTGTGGGTTTCGCCCTGGCCGAAGCACAATGGATCAGATCTTTGCCTAGCAGCAAGTCTTTGAGAAGTCGTGGGAATATGCAAAAGAAGTCAATGCATGTTTTGTTGATCTTGAAAAAGCATATGATCGCATTCCTAGAGACAAGCTTTGGGCGGTGCTGTCGCAGTATGGCATTGATGGCCAGTTACTAAATGCCATTAAGTCGCTGTACATGCATTCCGAGATCTGTGTTCGTGTTAACAGTGCAACGACGAAACCTTTCAGAGTAAGTGTGGGACTACGGCAAGGCTGCTCTCTTTCACCTATTCTGTTCCTTATTTATATGGATAGAATAGTTCAGAAAAGTGAGTCTTGTGGCGGAGTAAAGATTGGTAAATGCACTGTACAACGTCCGTTATTTGCAGATGATCTTGTGCCACTCGACTCTACCCAAAATGGTCTCCAGCAAGCTCTTGACAGGTTTTCAAATGCATGCTCTGTTGCCGGAATGAAAATCAGTACAACAAAAACAGAAACCATGTGCCTGCCCAGACAACCAAAGCAGTGCTCTCTCCAAATTGATGGAGTACCACTAAAACAGTCAAAGAAATTCAAGTACCTCGGCGTCTCATTCACAAGTGACAGCAGACAAAATAGTGAATTGGATATCCGCATCAGAAAAGCAAGTGCAGTAATGCGCCAGTTCCACCGATCTGTGGCACTAAAACAGGAGCTTTGCACCAAGGCAAAGCTATCCATTTTCAGATCGATCTATGTTCCTATTCTGACTTATGGCCATGAGTGTTGGATCATGAATGAGAGTGAGGTCTCCAGTTAAAGCAGCGGAAATGGGAGTCTTGCGAAGAATTAGCGGTTTGACCTTGTTGGACAAGGCTAAAAGTGCAGATATTCGTGAATCTCTAAACATCGAAGCGCTGCTTCTCCAACTAGAAAGATCGCAATTGCGTTGGTATGGACATGTGACATAAATATCCCAGGAAAGAACAGCCAAAAAACTGCTCTGTTTAACACCGATTGGTCGAAGGCCTAGAGACCGTCCCAGAACTCAATGGCAAGATTACGTAGAAGATCTTAGTTGGTCTCGCCTTGGCATCCCAGCAGAGCACCTATCCTTTGTTGCAGAGGATCGAGAAGCTTGGAGGCTCCAACTCGAGTTGCTGCCTCCGCGACCCCCCAAGTATAAGCGGGTCCAGATAATTGATTGATTGAAACACTGATGAAACCAAAAAGTACACAGAAACCGTTAAAAAAGTAAAAGCAGTAGAAAAAATCACACACACAAAAAAAAATACTGTTCAAAACGTAACTTGTAAACAAATGAGTACTACCATAACATGTATATACACAAAACCAAAGAGCATAAACAAAACACTAAACAAACCAAAGAGCATAAATAAACAAAACACTAAACAAACAAAATGTTGCAACTATGACATTAACAAGCGTTGCTCACACAAGCATTGCTTGCAGCAGCCGCACGTGTGCAAGCACACTTGCGCGCAACCACTCGCAGTTGCAATGTGCGTTTATACAGTAGCATGTGTGCACAGCGCAATGTCCCTTTGATGTGCGCGTTTGTTTTTATTGCGTGACAAATGCGTGTGCACTGACGTTCATACACAAATTCATACACAGACACAAATGCTGAAGCAGCACATCTAGACTAGTCAGCTACTGTACTGTACATGCATTTAACTGTTTAACGTAACTTTTGACATAGATATCAAAACACTGCGGGGGCCAGACAAATGTTGCCCATTTTGATGTTAGACCCGAGGGGGCTCCGCCTCCCAGCCTTTGCAGGATTGACGCCTATGCCTTTGGAAAAAACAATTCTTCTTCCATTTGAGGGACTTTTTCGTACCAGTGCATATTCTTAAGCTTAAGTTACTGTAGCAGCTTCAATTTTAAGGTATCAGTACCGGTAGGTTGGATTTTTCTGCCAGTCTCATATCTATATACTCATCTATAAAAATAAGCTGAAGATACATCTATTTGAACAGTTTAAGTTTTGCTCAATACGTTTTATTATCGGTATGTGATAATTCACTGACACACATATTTACATAACAATTCAATTAGCAACTCTTGATATAAAGTCTGCGTACATACCGGTACTGTGCTGGTATATTGCTAAGTTCGCACCTACCGCTTACGGTAAGTTTGCAAGAGCTGCGCAGATTCAAGTTGCGAACCGGAACTTAAGCGGTAGGTTAGGCACCGATATCAGTAGCCTATGATGCAAATTACAGTACTAAAGTAGGCCTATTTGCACAAAAGTAAATGTATACTGGTATCGTAATCGGTCAAACTGCCACTCGATTTTGTTCAGAAACTGGCAACGTTTATTTCAATGATCTGTTGACTCATTAGCAATTCATTCTAATTTCAATTTTGATTAAACCCGTTGGCCGTTACCGCTTAACAGATGTTGTCCTTGACCCTTTGTCCTCCAAGTTCCTCTTCTCGTCCGTCCTGCGGAATACGCTAGCCGCTGTACGTACAAAGTTTAGTACCGGTACGTACGAACCAAGGTACGAACTACCGGTACATGATAAGCCAAGTCCGTACTGGATATACGAACTATGGTTCCAGCAGAGAGCAGAGCAAACTCCGCACAGTAAGTGCACAAAGAAATCGGAATTAGTCAGAAAACACATCAACAAACGACAATAAGCTTTTTATAGGTTGGTTACTGGATTACCCAGGCCATATTCTTAATCAGCAGAATCAAGGGGGGAAGAGCACCAACGCACTGTTTTTAGATTAAGCATCATCTGAAGCATGCGTTATAGGCAAAAATATTTTTATAAAAAATTCTCGTCTTTGTCCTAGTGTAATTTGTCCTCCCCCTGAATATTCCAATCGATGCGCTGGTGCGGCACAGCGGCAGGGAGCTACTTCAAATGCTACTTGCAAAACTTTTTTGTCTCGGCTTGCTTGTTTTATTTTACTGCGGGATTTTACGAGCTTGTCAACCACACGAAAATCTGCATTTCTTTACATTGCAATTTTTGTGATCTCAGATGATGATAGTTTTATAAATCGTTCGAGATTCTGTCGTAATTTGCAGAACTTTAGCTAAAATTTGCTTTTTTTTTCTGTAATAGCAGTAGTAGTTTTTTGGCTCTCAAAAAACTAAAACAAGCATAACAGTAAATTTAAGAAGCAAGAAACACCAAATATAACCCTGTCTCTACATTTTTTTTTGGCTCCAACCAGACAGTGGGTTTAGCAGCGAAGCTAGCACCTGAAGAAATGAGGCTAGAAAAAATGATTAGGACGTGGTTTGAAATTTAAATTTAATCGCTTAAATTTTAGCACATCGGTTTCAGTTCTTTGCTTTATTTTTTTACAAAAAATCCGTGTATTTAATTCTTACCACTAGGAGAACGATTGTTATGGCAACAACCACTCGTTGACATCAAAAAGGACATGAAGAACCTCACCTGCGCAGGAGAGAACTGTGAGATGCCCAAATCTTGCTAAGGAGGATTTCACTGTGTTGAGCAAACATATTTTTCATAATCTAAAACTTTTTTGGTTACTACACCATTGCAGCCAGTACAGCAAAAAATAGAAGTAATGCACTACAGTATCACAAATAAAGGCACTGCAGACAAAGAGTTTTGTTCTTCACAGGTTGAAGGCAGTGCATTTTTGCATCCAACACATGAGCAGCGATTGATGGTTTGGTGCTTTCTTCACAGTTTAAAATTAATTTGTGTATTAGAATACTGTGATAATAGGCATGTGCCTGCTTTTGATTTCTAGCTGACCATTGGGAATTGGTACCGGTACAAAGTCATGCAAACCTACCGATATTTCTAGCCTAGAATTAAATATCGATAGGGATGGGCATTTCAAAAGGTTGCCAGTAACTTCGCCACATGGTAACTTCGCCACAGTAACTTCACCACAGAAACTTCGTCACATGGTAACTTCGCCACACTTTGAGAAAGTGAAGGGTGATGTAGGGATAGTAGGAAAATGTGTTGGGGTGTGGGGGGAGGAAGGGGAGATGTGGGAAGAGGTATGAGAGGAGGTGTAGGAAAGTGTGATGGGGTGTGGGGGAGGTAAGAGAAAATGCATGGAAAGGTGAGGGTAGGGAGGAGATGTGGGGAATAAAAAGTGTGTTGGGGCCCCATACCTCAATACATTTCCCTACATCTCCTCCATTCCCCTCTCCACATCCTTTCCCCACACGCCTACACACTTCCCCACTCACCCCATACACTCTCCCACACCCTCCCCACACATCTTTCCTTACCTCTTCCCACACCCCAACACGTTTCCCTACATCTCCCCCCACACCCCCCATATTTCTTCCCACAGCTCCCCTGACCTCCCCCTACACCCCAACACACTTCCTTATTCACTCCATGCACTCTCCCCACATCTTACCCCACGTTTCGTTTATGTGGCGAAGTTACCATGTGACGATGTTACCTTAATGAAGTTAACTCGAAAAGCCCGATAAAATTTTTACGGCAACCGGGAATTTACAGTCTTGTTTCGGTGTAGGCAATGTAAATTTTCGATGTATGAAAGTGTGGCGAAGTTACCATGTGGCGAAGTTACTGGCAACCTTTCAAAATAGTTCGGTAATCTAGAATAATTAAACCAAATCTAGAATTTCGAATCCTATTCCAGAATAATTTTCCAAAATTTTGGAAACACAACTTTAATGCACCATTTTTAATTTATAACTTATTTTTGTTGCAATGCAAAAAGTTAAGCATTTCCAAATTTTTTCCAATCAGACGAGATCTCAAAGCAGATGCAGTTAAAATAAACCTATAAGCTATTTTGCTGTTAACGGCAAAATAGATACTTCCTTAATACGGTATTAATGGAAAAGTCTTGCAATGGTTAAGGTCGTTCTTAATGAATCGCACCTCTTCTGTTGTGTTAAATGGAGTACATAATCCTAAAAAACCTGTTGTATACGACGTTCCTGAGGGATCAATTCTGAAACCTCATCTATTTGTTTTAAATATGTAATTGAGCTAAATTATTTGGGTGATGAGTTTGGTCTTACTGTTCATTCACAGTTCATATGCTGATGACATCACTTAGTACATTGGTTTTAAACCTCTGTCTGAATTGGAAAACGTGTATGAAAGAATAAATTGCTGTCTACAGGAGGTTCAGCTCTGGATAACTCTAAATTTTCTCTAACTAAATGTTATTAAGTCCCAGTTGCTCGTTTGTGGGAAAAAGAGATTGGCAAATGTGCATCAGTTGCCTATCTCTAGACTGCATGAAATTTTGAAAGTTGGTTCCATTATTGTTCATTTTTTTAAGATTCTTGGTGTTTCATTTGACGATCAGTTGTGCTTTAATCACATGGTCAATGATACCTGTAAAACATGATTTTTTAAATTTAAGTGAGCTTAAGAATTTGCGTCACTCTCTATCTCGTTACATGAACATTATGCTCATAAAAAGTTGTTATTTCTTGTTTGGACTATTGCAGTTTTCTTTACTACTGTATTCCCAAATATTTGCTTAACAAATCGAAAAGAGTATTAAATGCCTGTATAAGATTTATTTTTAGTATTTCAGTATATAGTCATGACTCATTATTACCATGTTATGAGCAGTGCCATATTTTACCAATTGAGGTGTCGTGTTCAGTATAAATTGTGCCTGTATGCCTCACTGTGCTTAACGTTTTGAGTAATATTGCTCCTGTGTAACTAAACAAAATAATAATAATAACTAGTAATTTGTGAACCCCTTAAAAGAGAACATCTAACTAAGGGGCACGTAAAAGCGAAAATCAACAGAAGACAAAAATTCCACAAGTGAATCAAGAAGAGCAAACGATCTCATGCTGTGAGGTATAAAATACAGATTAGATCCAGAAAACACAGAGACTTATGTATGAACAATCAGATATCTGGTACATCAGAAAAAGCTAATTCAAAATGATATGATTTTAATTTACTTTTATACTGTGCAATACTCTCAACTTCTCTAAAGCTTAACAGTAAACTGTTTGATTAATATGTTCCATCTAGTGCGTTTTAAATATATTGTTTCATATATATGATATGTTTGTTTCATATATATATAAACAGTTTGTTTCATATATATATATGTTCCATCTAATCACAGCCTTAGGTCTGCATCGAATAAACTAAGAATCGTTACTAATTAATGCTGTGACAAAAGTATTTTGTCTGTCATGTGTATTGCTTGGAATTCGTTGCGGCTAGATTTGCATGCTTGTCTTTCACTTAAAATATTCAGAAAGAATCTTAAAAATTTTTACTTCGAAATCACCTTCGAAAAATAGCTTAGCTTTATTTTTGATACTTGTCCTTTTGGATTATTATTTTGCATGCTTTACACTTTTGCTTGTTGCCTATGCTTGCTTTATATGTTCAATTACTCTGTAGTGTGCTTTTCGCATCACACTGTTTCATGTTGCTTTCTGTTAAACCGCTCTGAGATCCTAAGGTGATTTCTTGCTCCTAGATGTAGAGCAGCATATAAATACTCTGTTATTATTATCATTAAAGACTTGTTACGGTATGCAGGCTACTGGTAACTTATGGTATAGTAGTGGTATTAAGGAAGTAGCGGCATACGCAGAAATTTTCTGCACGCAAAGCAGTGGTGCACCCAGGATTTGGCTAGGGAGGCGGGGCACAACCGGGGGTGTGGAAGCGTAGCCTCCAGCCGTCAACAAATTTTTGCGGTTTTCACATAAAAAAACACTCATTTTAGCACACTTTTTTATTGAAAAAGAGCATGCAGTGAGTGCAGTCACTATAGACTAGGGGTCGGCAACCTTTTGCACTTAAAAGCCAAATTATAGCCTGTTTGTTACAATACAAAACTCACCGAGAGCTGCAAAACTATCGTCACGTCGAAAAACTTCAGTTATTCCAAAAATGATCCCTAAAAAAGTCTTTGTTTATCTCTAAAAGGAGCCGCAGCTGGGGGTTCAAAGAGCCGCAGGTTGCCGCCCCCTGCTATGGACAATGCAAAAATATTTTTGCAGCTTACGTCTAAAAGCAAAAGCTTGGCCAAAGTAAGTGAAAGGAGGCTACAATCATTATTAGTTTGTGAAATTATATACTAAAAGTTAGAATTTAGCAGCTTGTTACAGGGCCAAAAGGGGGCCGTGGTATTGTGCCCCCCCTGCAGGCGCCTGTGGAGTGAAGAAATTTTTCCACATTAAGGTATGATTTTTCTAGCAGTATCTGAGCGACACAGGCTTTTAACATGTATCAAAGAAGGCCTGAGGGGGGGGCGCATGCATATGAGCCTCCCCCTGCGTACACTATTGTAAAGAAGTGTTTAGAGCACTGGCAAACTTTTAATAGAAACAAACAAGCAGTCCAGTGCAGCAGCATTTTGATAATAGAAACCAGTCCTTTGTGACAGCGACGTCATGTATAGAAACAAACAAAGCAGTCTGGTGCAGCAGCGTTTTGATTGTGGAAATTGGGCCAGTGCTCTAGACACGGCCAAATATTAATACATAAGTAATTACGTTGTTATACATATGTACCCTGTTCACATGTCCAATTTATGCGGGCTTTCTGCTCCACAATTAAATTTTTGATGTCATAATTTCAAAAAGTGGCTATGACATCAAGCTTACAGCAGCAAGTCCACATCAATGTGGGCTTAAAGCCCACATAAATTGGACATGTGGCAGGGGACTGTAGAGCATCTGCCAACCTAGAGTACCATACTTGCTCTATTGCCTGCATTTAGGGATCATCAAAAAACTGACTTCAACGTCCTCTGCTTTTTGCATCTAAAATATGAAATCTGTGAGAAGTTGAATTGTATCGGCAGATAATGATTACCCTGCCGACATATATCTACTTTTTGTGGGCCTTGGGCCTGCAGTTCTTGATTCTAATTTGTGCATCATAATCAATTTTTGATGCCTTAGTCAAAAAAGTGATTACACTATGACATTAAAAACTTGATTATGATGCACAAAGTAGAACCATTAACGGCAGGCCTAAAGCCAGCAAAAATTGGGTATGTGAAAAACGTAATTATTAACAGAATTTAATTATTTAAAATTCCCATGGTACCAATGCTTACACGAAGCTATTTTATACACGATACATGCACAGCTAACTGATGAACTAATCTAAATCTTAAATAACCTGATAACCTCTAATTTTATTCTTCGTTTGTGATATTGGCTGCTCTCCATTTCCAATATTACCTAATGCAAAAAAAAAATAATCACTTCAATATTAGCTTCATATCTATTTCAAGCGTGAAGAGAGTATTTTAAATATTTAACTTAAGCTGGCATTAATAGTTATTTCATTTTTTCCATTACTCCGTTAAAATTTTCAACTAGAAAATGATGCACATAATTGATTATATTTTATTCACAATACAATTGTGACTTCATTATACTTGTGATTGCTAATTTTTTTATAGGCTGAATATTAATGATTTATTTATTTTAGAATCAATGTTTTGTAATGCTTAAACCTTAATCAAATTATGGAAATTGTTTACGTTTATACAAAGAAGCGTTCGGAGTTCGGGCGGCAGTGTAATTTTTCTGATCGTCCTGCAGAACTCCATGTAAACATCACACCAGAACCACACATCACAGCAGACTTTATCGAGCGGGATCCTTGCGATACAGCAATACAATGTGCACAAGAAATGTCTGAACATGAGGTAAGGCTCATTCTAGGTGATATGAAGTTAACAGGTTTAAGTGAGGCTCAGTCTCTTTTGACACAGTGCTCAATAACTGTTGCTACCTAGAACTTGAAGTCTGTTTGAACAAGACAACGGCGAAACAGGCTTTGCCAGTTGTGGTTACATATTTTTATAGTGATTTTATTTAAATGAATATATATATGTATATACTGTGATGTAAAATTTACAAGTTAAAGTAAGGCTTAATCTTTTCTAATAGAAACTTCAATAACGATTGCTAGTTAGTACTTGAATGGTATTTCAATATTGATACTTTTTTATGGTTATGAGAATAAAAACTGGAAAAATACCGGTATAAATGATTTAGTCATTTTGCAAAAAGCTGTAGCTGCTGCTTGTGGTTGAAACCGTTTTTTGCATGTCTTTAGCTTTTGTTAGGTGTTAAATGCAAACAGTTGATTGAGTTTCAACTATTTGCATTGATCATATAACAAAAGCTGTATGACAAGAACAAATCTTTATGGCATTAACATTTAGAAAAGCAAAATGTGACGGTCGATTTCACGCTTAAAAATTCATCAGGGTCCATGGGGCTATGATTCAGTAATCAGTACTTTTCATGCAAGCCTAATACTAAGCAAAAGGTGTGCTGCAATAATTCAGCCATTACTATGTCCAGGTCAATACAGAAAGATTTGAAACAGAGAGCAGGGGGATTAACCACGTTGAGGGTGGTTGGCCAAAAGATATCAATCCGGCTGAAGTAGAACAAACTATTCGATTTCGAAAGAAAGTGGAGAAAGAAGATCACTATGTCAATACACTACAACAGCTCGGAAGTGTAAGTTGTCGACTTTTTTGGGTTGCATTGCTTAGCTTGGAGTTTTCACTGTGCAGCTGGTAAACATGCGTTTGATTCATAACAAGGACAAGTCCATAATTTTATGCTAAAGATATTTTACACTAGCAACTGCGGCTGTCCTGCTTAGTGCTTAACATTGTAAATTCCATTAAAGAATGATTGAGTCTTGTCTTGTTGGTTATTCTTTAATCACAAGACATGTCTGTAAAAGTAAAGCAATGGTTTTTTGATGTAAGTTGTTATGGTACGTCCGTTAGTTTTCCGAATGCTTTGACAACGTATAAAGTCAAAATTGGCAGCCTTTCATTCCCCATAACTAATTTAAGAACCTTTTTTTAGAAATACTAATTTTGAATTGATCTGAATCTTCATAGTATCAACTGCGTAACCAGCTCTCTGTATATATATTATATAATTTGAATGTTATTAAACAGTTAATTTATAATTAGGCTATGTTCTGAGTAAATTATTATCCAGCCTTAGAATAAACCTTCATCAAGTAATTTGCATCAGCTCCGGTGCATAGTTTTTATAATTAGTGGTTAAGGGCATTGCCAAGAGCACTTTAAAAGTTTTTTACATTTTGCTGGCTTTGTTTGTCAGGTGATGGAACATTGCATTAAACAAAACAACGCCATCGACATTTACGAAGATTATTTTGAAAACATGGAGGTGGAAACAGCGGACGAACCCCCATCAGCAAAGACTATAAATGTTTTCAGGTAGATGAGTAATTTTAATTGGAATCAAAATACTACGTCATTTTGTTACAAGTTGCATATTTATCTTCTAATCACGAAAAAGCGACTGAAGCCCTACTACGAGCTCGCTTAGGAGTTGCCGGCCATCTGTTTACCGCTCCAAGATGGGCGAATCCTGTTAAATACAGCGCACCAAATAAACTTGTCGCTTGTTCTTCACTCTGTCACTTTAATGCTGAGCGTCGAGCAGGCAAATGAATACCAATTGTAAGTGAAAGTTCGATCCGACTCCGACTCCAGTTTAGCCTCCAGAGGTAAACACTCTATCCCAGCGGTTTTCACCCTTTCTTGTGGAGCAGAATCCCAATGGAACATTTCAGAAATTCCAGGAACCCTGTGCATCAATTGTACTTACTAATTTGCGTGAACCCAGCTAAATTGCGGAACTTGCGGAACCTTGGACTGTACTGGCGGAACTGTGGGGCTCCGCGCAACTCCGGTTGTAATCCACTGCTTTATTCAATCGGCCTTCTAAGCATTGCTAACCACTTTTGCTAAGGTTACTTTACACATATACGTAATTATGTAAAGGTACGAGTTGTTTTCAGACACATGTACAATAATTCTATTTGTGTAGAGATCCAAACGAAATAAAGAGAACTGCTACGTCACTTTCATGGTACCCGGATGGCGGCAAAAAACTCGCTGTAGCGTATTCAAACTTGGAATTCCAACAGTCCTCTCCTGACACCTCATTCGATTCCTATATATGGGACATAGGTGAGGAAAATCTGTGCTTAGTTGCTACGTCATATTTACGTCATAGATCACTTTGGAAATTTCCTAGAATGAAAAAATTGTCTTGAAAATGCATTTGAAATACAGTAAAGTGCAGTTTTTTAATTTCCATCATGAGTTTGATCTGTTTTTGGCAATTTTTTGTTTTCTAATAGTATAGTGGATTTTCTGCGTGAACGCACTATTTTTGCTGCTGATGATGACAGCTGATCTGTGTAATTTAAATGTCTGTTTACGTTGAGTTGTAGAGAATTGGCTAGTTTTCTTGTAGGAGAATAATTTATTGATAGATATGTTTTAGTACAGGTTACCCTCCAAAAATGTAGCATTTTTTATCTGTGCAAAAGTGTTACACTTTTTTCGGGGACTCCTTATGCTTATGATTTTGATGTGCGCGCTTTTAATTTTGAATACATTGGTTTTAGAAAATCCAAATAAGCCTGAACTTACCATAAAACCAATTTCCCCGCTCGTCTGTCTTGAATACAATCCGAAAGATTCTCACATACTCGTTGGAGGATGTTATAATGGACAAATCGGTGAGTTACTTTTATTGGTTAACACTCAGCGACAACGTGCTTAAGTTACTGGTCCTAAGTGACGGGTTCGATTCACGGCTGGAGCCGATGTATTGACGTACATCCAAGTAGCTGCTGACTCGATGAGCTCAGGTTCACTTCGCGCTCTCTTTCATGTTTAATTGAAACTATCTTCCTATCAAGAAAAGTCGATCAAGGCGCGAAAATGAACTCGCTTTTAATGGTTGCCGACCACCTGTCTACCACTTAAAAGATGGGGAAATTCTGCTAAGTGCCTTTCCCAACAGCACTGCAAGGGAATTACCGGCTTGTTTTCCACACCGTTCTTTTTTGCTGAGCGTCGCACAGGGAAGCTGTGAATTCCAACTTTAAAGTTACTGGTTTATACCGACTAACCAAAGAATCGAACCAGAGTCTACATCAGGGCCGGCGCTAAGTGGGGCCAGGGGCGCCTGGCCCCCCCAATCGACACGCTTGGCCTCCCAATTAACAAGCTTTCTTTTTTGAAGGCAGCGGCTTTTGTGCTTAATTTCCAATTTTGGCTCCCCCTGATAAACGCTTGGCCCCCTTAAGTCGACTGCTCTGGCGCCGGCTCTGGTCTACGCTATACAGCTCCAGAGGCAGAGCTCTATCCACTCAGCCATCTGAACTGTTTAATCAAATCTTCTTTAAAATCAATCAATAAATCAAGTCAAATTAAAAACTCCAGTCCTCATAATTCCGCAAGTGTATTAATAATAATAATAATAAAAACTTTCTATAGCAATCCTTCCGGACAGAAATTTAGATCAAAAGCGCTTGACAAAAATAACAGAAAACGTAATTTAATGCAGAAGATTTAAATATGAAGCTGCTATGATAGATGTAAAAAAAAGGTCACCGGTATTAATTTGATGTAGTTAAATTGAAATGAAAGTGCAATGAAAAACTTAACTTGTTTGGTTTCATCTACCTTCATGCTTTATTGCTTAGTTGCTTTATGTATTATGCAAATTCAAATTTTTGCCATTGTTTATGAACCTTTGCTTGTTTTAATGCTTCAAACAATGTTTAGCGTTTTGGGATACAAGAAAAGGCAGTCATTCGGTTGAAATCTCGCCAATTGAGCAAAGCCACAGAGATCCTGTGTACAAAACAATATGGCTTCAATCCAAGACGGGCACTGAGTGCTTTTCATCGTCTACTGACGGACAGGTGATTCCCTATTATGACACCACAGTATAGCCATATTTGAATCCGGAAATTATACCAATACGTAACTTTTACCAGCAAAATATAAATGCTTTAGCAAAAATCTTGGCCTTAGATCAGAAAAGGCTGACTTGGGAACCTAACCAAAGTTTGGGTTTTAAGCGCATAGATGCTTTACATTTCTGCAATTTGTTGTATTGCCTTTTTCTAACATTTGTATCGCAACGCTAACGGTCGCTTGTGTGGTTAAGTTCATTAAGAGTTACCCCACACTCAAAGGACCCTGAAAAAAGTGCAGTGCATCAACTTCATCTGCGTCATTGAGTTAGAAGCTAAAACACTCCCAGATAGGAGCTTACGTGCATGGCAATATGAAACCTCGTTTCAGTTAGCTCACATATTTAAAGAAAAATAATTAAGAATAGTGCTTGTGTTATTATAGAGTAACAAAAGTCGGTTCCCGTTCGTTATAGATACTTAAACTAATTTATTGGTTATCTTGGTTAAACTTTTAACGATGCTTCAGGTCTTATGGTGGGATATTCGTAAACTTGGCGAACCAACTGAGCGGTTAGTTCTTGATCCAACCAGAAAACTCAACATTGATAACGCTCTGGGTGGAATATCATTAGAATATGAGCCTACAATGGTAAGGTTTGGTGTATTGCATAAGCTGCTTTGTTGGTATTTGGTTAAAGGCACTCTTGGCAGCTTTGTTTTTGCTAGTTTTTGCAAAAATACTCTAACATGACTGTGCTCATACCTGGTTTTACTTATGCCACAAAGAATATAAGATGTTCTAAAAATGTTTGGCATCTCCCAGTAACAGTCAATTTTTAAAATGAGTTGCCAGCAGTTGTCAAGTTGGATAATCACATCAAAAACTCAAATCTTCATTATACTCGCGGTGTTGCGCTGAAGCGGGTAACGGATGGCGGGGCCCATCTCCGCGACTTGGCGCCTGAGCAACACAGTTCCGAAGAAAGATCGCAGTGGTGGCGAGCCGATGCCTATGTTGCGTCCGATTTAACCAGCGCGCAAATCGAACCCCAGACCTTCAGCGGCAATAGCGATGTCGACCAACGGGCTGGTTTAACAAAGTATAAACTTAAAAATTCAGCAGTGCATCAGGGAAGCCTTGCAGTCTCCTCGCAGCGGTGGCGAGTCGTTGGCGACTGTGTCTGATTTGACTGGCATGGGGATCAAACCCCAGACTTCCAACACCGCTTCATCGTTTCTTCGGAGCTGTGTTGCTCAGGCGCTAAGTCACGGAGATAGGCATCTACAGTACAAGTTCGGCGTAATACCGCGAGTATAATGAAGATTTGATTTTTTGTTTGACTGCATTTAATTTTGCCAATTTACTGAACGTTTATTATTTGAAATTAGTCTTTCGGTTTACATGAAACTTGCTATTTTACAGCCTACGAAATTCATGGTTGGTACAGAGCAAGGATCAATCATTTCGTGTAACAGGAAAGCAAAAACTCCTCCTGAGAAAATAGTTTGTCTTTATCCCGGACACTACGGACCGGTTTACAGCCTCCAGAGGAATCCCTTCTTCCCCAAGAACTTCCTCACAGTGGGAGATTGGACAGCTCGGATCTGGTCGGAGGACATCAGGGATGCGTGCATCATGTGGACGAAGTAAGACGTAATAATGTGACGGATTCCACTCAAAAAAAAAGAACTTTCTCAAGATTGCGTGAATGTATTTTTTTAGATTCCTGGACTTAAACCTAAAATAAACCCGTAGAGACGCAAAATAAACAAAATGGCATTTTTCTACATAATTTTTTCTGCTTCTAATAACCCGATTTTCATTTTTCTATTGTTTTTATTTGAAGTTTAGATTTACTTTTTCTTTTCCAGATTCCACATGTCTTATCTTACTGATGGCACGTGGAGTCCTGTTCGACCTGCTGTGTTCTTCACCACAAAGATGGATGGGACTCTTGATGTTTGGGATTATTTGTTTAAACAAAATGACCCCACTCTCAGCATCCAGGTAAAATGTCATTTTTTTCTTTTTTGTGATCAATAACACACTGTTGTTGTTACACCTACATCTAAAATCAAATTTTTATCATACTTGCGTTATTACGCCGAAGCGTGTCACGAGTGACGGGGCTTAGCCCCAGGTAACACTTCTTCCACCTCCGACGGAACATCGCAGCGGCGGCGATTCGTTGGAACACTGTACCAGATTTGGCTGACTCTGGAATCGAACCCCTGACATCCGACAGCCATTTCGTTACCATTACTCCAACTATTTTTCACAATAATATTGACTTACTGATGGGTAAAGAAAATAATATTGTGCATCAACTGATGATCAGGTGGTCGATTAAGTAAAGTGTCTCTTTTGAGCCATAGACTCAAGTTTGATTCCGAGTCTAGTTAAACTGGTAGCTCAAAACGAGCTTGACGGTTGGCATTACCGTAGTGTTGCTTGACAAAATTTTAAGTGTAGATTTAAAAGAATATCCTGGTTGCGCCCTCGATTCTTTATTGGAGTTCAATTATCGCTATGAATTAGAGCCCGTGTATGGTTACATGGTTACCGTATCACAGCTATCTGTTTTCAAGTTCCATATTCCTTAGGGTAACAGCAGTGTAGGATCTACAGTAGTTTACGCTTCTGGTACCGGTCTAGCAGATTTCTGTTTGGTTATCACAATGGACAAAAATCGAAGTTGTATAAAGTTTTTTTGAAGTTTTTCATCGTTTTTAGGTATGCGATGAAGCCGTGCATAGTCTTCGTGTTCAAGACAACGGTCGCATTGTGGCTTGCGGCTCTCACACCGGCACCACAACTCTCCTAGAACTTTCATCTGGTCTCTGCACGCTGCAGAAAAACGAAAAGAACTTAGTTAGTGCGGTAAGTGCGTGGTTGGATTAGTTGAAAGTGGCAGAAAAAAATTTTCATCAACTTTTTGAAAAGTTCAGCGTAAAGGTGCTTTTACGGATACGCGACATGCGACAACGCGACAAAAATTACAATGTAGGCGAATGTAGAAGGTTTTCGCGTGATTACTAAGCAGTAAAATGAAGCAAACAAGGTGCGATAAAAATTGTTGCGTGTCGCGTTGTCGCCTGTCGCGTATTGGTTAACGCACCTTCAGGTTTAAAACATCGAATTTTGACTTCGACTGTTCATTTATTAGAATTCAATTGTCGGTATGGCTTAGAACCTGCGTATGTGTGGTTACTGTAGCCTAGCTAACTCTTTTAAAGTTCTTTATTCCCTGGGGTGACAGCAGTGAAAGATCTGTTGTAGTTTACACTTCAAACTTTGGTTACGGGCTCAATTTTATTGTTCAAACTTCTTATCAGGTACGACTGGAAAAATACTCAATTTAGAAAAGTTTATTTGCCAATGCATTTGAACCTTTCTTGCCACGATAATGCTTTAAAAAATGAAGACTAGTTTTAACACAGTGGTTTTCAACCGCTGTTTCGTCAGTACAGTGCAGGGTTCCGCAGGTTTACAATTTAGAGCTGGGTTTAAGTAAATTACTAAGTTAAATTAATGCACAGAGGTCCCTCGAGTCTTTGCAATGTTTCACTGGGGTTCCGCTACGCCAGAAAAGTTGAAAATCAATGTTTTTGCAGATGTAATTTGTAACATGTCTATGATGAATTACGAGCAGAAAAACTAATTTCAGGTTCTCCTAATCCTCTCTTTTTTTTTCTTTTCTTTTTTTATTTTGATCCAGATGTTTGAACGAGAGACGAAACGAGAGAAGATTCTTGAATCGAGACAACGTGAATTGCGCCTGAAAGAACGCACTCAGTCTCAGCAAGGCCCCAGAACTGACGAACAACATGGTGGGGGTAAGATGGAATATTGTTTTAAGGATACTGAATGCAGGGGTGTAGTTGGGGAAAAACTTAGGGGAGCCAGATTCAGACGATAAGGGGGCCCCGATTTCATTCGTCCCTAGTGACCAATTTCAAAAAAGGTCAGCATACGTCAAGAAGGGGATGGGCAGTACCCTGATGCCCCCTTCCCTTGCTGTACTATTGACTAAGAAATGCATCTTACCGCTTCATGACCTGTTTAAATTTTGACCAATAATAAACTCGACCTCGTTTTGGTTTTATTATGACCCAATCAAACTTTTTTAGATTGATTACTAGGTCATACCAGCAGTTGTCCGAAATATGCGTTAAATGTATAATAGGCTCTAGCCGTGAATCGTACCCGTGACAAAGGATCTTTCTTTAAGGTAGTGCAGCTAGGCCATGTCGGTTTACCATTTCCTCTACTTAGAACTTGACGAGGAAGAAAGGGAATTAATCGATCGAGCTGAGAAAGAATTCATGAAGGCAATTGAGAGTGGTAAAAAGGCGACGCAAGAACCTGATGACATCATTGCTGAAACGGAAGAAAATGCTGAGGTGACGTCATGCTTAAGTAATGCGAGGGGTTATTTGTTGAAAAATAACGCATTGAAGAATGCATAAGATAAAAATGAAAAACAAGAACAAAACGGCGTTAAAAGATAAAAATAGTATCAAATTTGGAAAACAAATCTTACAAATCAGTAAAAAGAAGTAAAAATCTTTCAATTTTGTACTGCCTTGCTTATACTGCTGATGATGACAGCTGAATCTATGTTGTCGAAACGTCCAGTTTTGAGAATTACTGCTTATCAAATTTGTATTAAACTTTTTGCTAGGGAGCAGTTACGTCTTTATAATTAGTGCCTTCCACCCGAAAAAAAAAAAAAAGTTATGTTAGCTTTAAACCTATGTCTTAATTGAAATCTTTTTCTGGAAACACGAAAACGGGGCTGCTGTGGAGGTCTCTTATGAGACGTAGCTGGTAAAAAGCAAATTACCAAATGAAATGCATGCCTACGCAGATTTAACACAGCTTGGTAATACACGCAATCGAGTGAGCACTTGGCCAGGCTATACTAGCTTGCAGGGGCGTATCGAGAAATTTTGAAAAGGGGGGGCCATAATTTCCACATTTTTTTCAAGCTTATATTTTTCGGCAGAACTAATTTAAAGCTGACTGAGCAACAAGAAAGGCGCTAGGAGGTCCGGGGGCATGCTCCCCCGGAAAATTTTTGAAAATTTACATGCTATAATGGCTATTTTAGTGCTTTTTGAACAACTTTCACGCAAATTTTGTTTAATTTTTTTGTCCCTAATTTTAAATGCTTCGCCAAATATGATGCATTTTGTTCGCACATTTTCGATTACGTGTGCTTTAGACGTAAGGCTTAGAATAATGCTGTCGAAGAGGTTCGAAATTATGGAAAAATTGTGTACATCAAAGACATTTTTGAAAATGGCTGGTGGGAGGATGCATAGTTGCATACCCCTCATCCTAGCCCCCTGGAACCGCCCCTGCCCATAAGTTACAGACACCATCAAAAGAGTCTGGCCTATTTCAGTTATTTGGCACCATTAATTATGTTTTTTTTACTAAAAGGCGGAGTCAAAAGGGGGCAATGCCCCCGTAAATACGCTCCTGCTAGCTTGCATTTGTTGTTTGTGTTTGTAGGCTGTGTTTATTATTTGAAACGGTCAAAAAAATCGTTTTCAAGAATTTAACATTGAATTTTTATATTTTCAGAAGCCAGCTGAAGCAGATGCTGAAAAAACTGAAGAAACGGTCAATGGCGTTGCTGAAGGTGACGAATAAATGCGAAACGGTTTTTTTGCATTGTGATGAAATTTCCAAGCACAATTTTTTGCGTTTTCATGTATTTTTTTGTTTTGAATTGTGAATATTTTGCTTTTTTGCAAGCACTTAGCTGTATCGTGTTTGATGAATATTGTTTTGTTTCGATTATGAGCTACTACAAATATATTTCTAATCAAAATGATTGAGAGTTTTTACGTATCTGGAAGAAATCAAATCTTCTATATACTCACCGTATTACGCCGAAACGTGTAACAAGTGGCGAGCCATTTGCAACATTGCGTCCGATTAGACTGACTCGGGAATCGAACCCTAAACCGCTCGCTCCGATGGTGATGCGCTTAACGACTGGGCTAACCGACCGGTTTTTCCTTAACTAACTGATAAAAAAATTCCATTGCACATACGAGTACATAGTACATACACAAAAATACCAAAACAATTCAATTACAGTAACTTGGCCCCTGAAATGCTCATTACGAACAGCAACAGCAAGTACAGTTACAATAACTGGTTGCGGTTTCTCATGACAGGGAAAATGCAGGAGCGTATTTAGGGGGGGCATTGTGCCATGCCCCCCCCCCTTTTGACTCCGCCTTTTAGTAAAAAAAAATTAGCCTAATGGTCCCAAGTGACTGAAATATGTATGGTGTTTGTAGCTTATGGCCAGGGGCGGATCCAGGGGGGTAAGATGAGAAGCATGCATCCTCTCACCAGCCATTTTCAAAACCGTTTTTGATGTATACAATTTTTCCGTAATTTCGAACCTCTTCGAAAGCGATAAGCCTTACACCTTTAGCACGCATAATCGAAAATGAGCCAAAAAATGCATCATATTTGGCGAAGCGAAGCACTCCGAATTAGGGCCAAAAATTTAAACAAAATTTTCCTGAAACATATTCAAAAATTACAGCATGTAAATTTCCAAAAATTTTCCGTAGGAACATGCCCCCGGACCTCCCTAGAGTCTTTCTTGTTTCTCAATCAGTTTCAAATTGGTTCTGCTGAAAAACAAATAGGCTACGTTTAAAAAAAATTTGGAATTTATGCCCCCCCCCCTTAAAATTTATCGCTACGCCACTGGGAAGAGGGTTCTTTTCCAAAGAATGAGTGAAATTATGCTTTTGCTGCGCCCCATTTTAAACCCCCGTGGAAATGATTACCTCCTTATTGGGCATATTTCTGCCGCGGAAGCCTTTGTCTACTAATAGCCTATTTATCATTTATATCAGTGGTTCTTAACAGGGTTCCCAATAAAAAACCTGGGGTTGCCCAGCCTCCAGTGGCGTACGCACGGGTGGGGGAGGGGTGGGGGTACGGGGATCAACCCCCTCTCTCCCCCCATTGACGATTTGAAAAGAAATAAAAACCTCTCTTTTTGGAACGATCCGCTTTTTTTCATACAGAGATTGCCGAAATTGCTGTCATGTTTTTCTATGCTATTCAATTTGCTTATATAATCTTGAGAAACTTTCATTGTGATGCAATAATACCAGTGGTCAAACTTTTCTGGTGCGTTGCGCTGAAATCAAAGGGCACTGTTAAAGCTGGAGTCGTGTTGTGATGTCATAAAGCGATTGTTCTCAACGGCTATGGGTGGACAAGACAACGTTTCAGCACAGAAGGTGTTCTTCGAAGGGAATAGTTGCAACGCAAGTAGATGTTCCGCTTGCGATCTCATAATTTTGAGTTAAGCAAACCAGCCAGTTAACGTAGTGGTTAAAGACATCGCTATTTGTGTGGAAGACCTGGAGTTCGATTCCCGGGCCGGTCAAACCGCCACACTGTCGTCAACGACTTGCCACAGCTGCGATGTTTCTGTGTTCCCCAGGCGCTAAGTGACGGAGATGGCGTACGCAGTGGCGTACGCAAGAAAAGGCATGCGCGGATTTATGGAGCCCCCCCCGGAATTTCCAAAATTTTTATAAATTTTTACTTGATAGCAAATGTCATAATTAGTATCAAAATCTGGAATGCTTTAAACTAAGATTCAGGAAGGTCGTTCGAGTAGCAGCGTTTTCTGTGATCAAAGTCCTTTTTTATAAACGGCTAGGCTGCTATTGTTACTTGTTAGGCCTACACCATAATCCATATGAAAGTCAGAAATAAATCCATGATGAAAAGGTTGCTTGGACTGCCTATTCGGTGAATCAGTATTGCGGAAAAGCATAATACTGATGAAGAGTTCGCTTATTTTAGTTGTAAGGCCAAGGCCGGCGCCAAGGGGGAACCTGGCCTCCCAATCGACATGCTTGGCCCCCTCAATTAACAAGCTTACTCTTTTGAAGACAGTGGCTGTTGTGCTTAATTTCAAACTTTGCCCCCCCCCTAATAAACGCTTGCCCCCCCCCAAGTCGACTGCTCTGCCGCCGGTTCTGTGTAAGGTATTGAAGTAGCCTACTGATATGCCACTGTGCTTTGGAAATCTAGGAACTGTAGTCCAGCTCAGTAGCGTTCTTGTAATACGATACTATGAGACGAGTGTTTAGAGCCGACAAGCCCTATTTCTGCCAATTAGGATCCTACCTTACTTTCTTTAACTAGCATGCGTTAACCGAAAGAGGGCAGTTACTCCCTTCCTCGGGCAAAAATTAGTCCAAGATATAAAAACAAACTGATGAAATTGAACTGTTGACATGGACTACACTTGCTGTCAACAGCCTACACAAACAGTCAACACCCACCACCCCCTTGACGATTGCAGAAAAAAGAAACCTTTTATTTTTAAAACGAACCGACTTTTCTTCGTGCGGAGCTTGCCGCAATTGCTATCATGTTTTTCTGTTTTGCTCAACTTTGTAGTTTAATCTCGAGAAACTTTCCTTTCGATGCGATCAACAATACCGAAAGTTCAACTTTTCTGATGTGTTTTGCTTGAACTGCATTTTTGTCATTGATGCTACTGTGAAGCACTTAATAAGTAGGAGTTTCCTTAAATGCGGTGTATCTGCAGAAACTATGGCTGCACACAAACATTTTTTTATAAAATTGAATCAAATCTTCATTATACTCGTTTCATTACATTCGCTGTAGTACAAAAGCGCGGTAACGAGTGGCGGAGCCCGACCCCGCGGCTTATAGCGCCTGGGCAATGCAGCTACGAAGAAACGTTGCAGCGGTGGCGAGCCGTTGGCTGTAGTGCATCCGATTCGACCGGCCTGGGAATAGAACTCCATATCTTCCGCATCGAAAGCGACATCTTCAACTCTACGCTATAACCGGCCGGTTTGTTGAAAAATTATTAAAATATAAAAAACTAAATTGACCCTGCCGTAAGTGCGAAAAATAAAATAAAAATACTTCCAAGAAAGACCAGACAAACAAAAGATTTGAAGAGGCCCAGGGGCGGAACGAGGGGAGGGGGCAAGCTGGAGTGCTCCGTTTTTCAGACATCCCGATTATGTGTTTAAAAGTATGTGATGATATTGACGCTGTGATAATGGGTAAAAAATGCTTAGACAGTATCGACGCTGTTTTTGACCATGATCGCATGATCAGGGATTCTTCTCTCGCGCAATTCATTTTAGCTTCAAAATGTTGCGGCAGCGAGGGCATGCTTCACTATCTTCACTTTTCAAGATAGTTATGGGAGAAACTTCCCCCTTCAAAATGAGTGCATATTAAATATTTACATCAAGGTTTATATGCGTTGTTTACATCAATGTTGGCTCTTGAAAAAAATTTTTAGAGGGAAACAGTTAACTGTTTTACCCCCTTGACTACACCCTGATTGTGACGCTGCGAAAGCTGACCTCCTTTAGTCGGTTAACCTTCCTATGGCCCAAAAATGAGGTAAACTAAAATTTTTTTCGTAAATTTTTAACCACGGATTAACAGCATGAGTTTCTGTGAAACCTTTTCTCATCCCTGCCTTTTCTCCCCTTAAATGAAGCGCAAAGCATCAAGCAAAAGTGTGAATGAAATAAATCTTGGTTTTTTTCTTAGTTATGGCATTATATAGCTTAATCATAGTCAACTGCAATTGCGTAATAATTTAGATTAGAAACATTACGATCCGGTGCGCTTTAATGCCTCTGAACTACCGCAATTGTCGTGTCGTTGCGTCATCACAATGTGACGTCACTGAAATTTCCTCCATTGAAAAATCCTGCGTACGCTACTGCTAGATAACGTACTTTAAACATAGACTTTTTCCTTCAGCTCCCTAAAAAGGCCTTAACATATTAAATATTCTGGCCCCCCCCAAAAAAACAAACTGTTTAATCCGCGCCTGAGAAAAGGGGTCGGGAGTCAACACCCCCTCTTCTTGACGATTGCAGAAAAAATGAACCCTTTCTTATTTTAGACGAACCGACTTTTCTTCGTGCGAAGCTTGCCAAAATTGCTACCACTTTTTTTTCTGTTTAATCGAAATTTCTCATTTAATCTCGAGAAACCTTTATTATGACGCGATGCAACAATACCGGTTAGTCCAACTTTTTTGATGTATTCAGCTTGAACTGCATTTTTGTCCTTGATGCTGCTGCAAAGCAATTAGTAAGCAGGAGTTTCCTTAAATGCGGTGAATCTGCAGTAACTATCATACAAAATTTTTTTATTAAATCGAATCAAATCTTCTCTGTACTCGTTTCATTAAACTCGCTGTAGTACCGAAGCGTGGCAGCGAGTGGCGGGGCCCAACCCCACGGCTTAGCGCCTGAGCAACGCAGCTCCAAAACTGTCTGTGTCCGATTTTGACCGACCGGACGACCGGTAGCGGGGGCAAACCGTTGGCTACACTGTGTCCGATTTGACCGGCCTGGGAATTGAATATCAGACCTTCCGTATCGACAGCGACATCTTTAACACTGCGCTGTAACCGACCGGTTCGTTGAAAAATTGCTAAAATGTAAAAATCTACATTGACACTGCCCTAAGTGTTAAGAATAAAATAAAAATACTGCCAATGAAGACCAGATCAACGAAAGATGTGAAAAGGCCCCGGGGCAGAATGGAGGGGGAAGCAAAATTGTTTGTACGTACCGTAACTTTCTCAGGAGCTGGAGTGCTCTCTTTCCCAGACACCCCGATTATTTATTTGAGAGTAGCCTATTTGATGATATCGACGCTGTGATTTGGGTGAAAAATGCTTAGATAATATCGACGCTGCTTTTGACCTTAATCGCATTTTCTCGCGCGTAATTTATTTTAGTTAAAAAATGGTTCGTTAGGGAGGGCAGTTTTTTCTCGTGTTCCACTATCTTCACTTTTCAAGACAGTTATGGGAGAAACTGCCCCCTTCATAATGAGTGCATATTAATTGTTTATATCAAGGTTTATATGCATTGTTTATATCAGTGTTGGTTCTTGAAAAAAGTGTTTTTGGATTGCCTGTTTCACCCCCCTGGCTACATCCTGTTTGTGACGTCGCGAAAGCTCGCCTACTTTAGTGAGCTAACCTTCCTACGGCCCAAAAATGTGGTCAACTAAAATTTTTTCAGTAAATTTTTAACCACGGCTTGACAGCTTAAGTTTCTGTGAAACCTTTTTTCTTCTTAAATGAAGCGCAAAGTATCAAGCAAAAGAGTGAATGAAATATCTTAATTGTTTCTTTTGTTATGGCATTATAAAGCTTAATCATGGTTTGCTGCAATTGCGCAATAATTTAGACTAGAAACATTACAATCCGATGCGCCTTAATACCTCTGAATTGCTGTAATTGTAGCATCCTTTTGTCATCACGATGTGACGTCATTGAACACTCCCCCCCATTGAAAAATCCTGCGTACGCCACTGCCAGTCTCATATTATTTGTTCTTTCAGTGTGCACTTTCTTGCACTTTACAGATTGCGCTGACAAAGGGACCTCTCCAAGGCACTATTTTTAAGAATAAGGGGCTCAAAGACAGTAAAGATTAAAAACCATTGATATGAATGGTTTATATTAAATAGATATTTACTACTACCGGTACGCAATAGTTTATCAGCCTATATCTTATGTTAAAATATAAAAGGTTCCGATTTCGACGAAAAGTGTGCAAAAGTTTTTGCGCGTGACAACCGTCAAGCACTGACATCCTGTTCACGGTGTTTCTGAGAAATCCTTTGATATCTAATCCAAACAAAAGCTAATACAAAAAACTAACTCACTATGAAAAATTAAGGAACCTTAACTGGAAAATCATTTAAGTGATTCAATAGTTAAATGCAAAATCTAAAATTTATAAATTAAACTATGGTATATGCGGAACTTTCTAGGGACTTCTTTGCGCGAAAGGAACTATAAGAACAATTATCCTGTCGACATGCCCAATTTTAGAGGGCTTTAGGCTCGCGGTTTTTGCTGAGTCATCATGAGTAATTCAGCATCATAGTCACTTTTTGATGTCACAATTAAAAGAAGTGATTATGACATCAAGAAATTGATTACGATTCAAAAATTAAGCATGGTGACTTAGCAAGAACCGCAAGCCTAAAGCCCACTAAAATTAGCATATGGACAGGGTAATTGCGGCATTTTTTGGTTTTATTCCCCAAACAGAATGAGATTACGCAATGCGACATTCTTTCCTTGCAAGCAGTGGCGTTACCAAGAGGCTTCCACGACGCTGGCCAAACCCCTTTTCGACGAACCTTGATCTGTAGAATCATCAAAAAATCCTTACAAAATACCGTAATATTTGCAATCTTTGGTATGTTCAAAGTTGCTCCTTTCCCTCAAAATTTTCGCTGGCTGCTACACATATTATTTTTTGTAGGCCTGTGCATTGGCTCAACAGGTAATCGATCCTTTGCATACGCCTGCATCCAAAAAAGACTTGGTTAGCATGGTCTACCTTGAAAAATGCTGAGCTTAAGTGAGTTATTACTAAAACCTGCAAGAGCACAAGGATCACAAGAACCTTTAGCGCCGCAATTGGGAACGCAAGGAGCACATTAGGGTTAGGTTCGATGAGAGTCAGGTTTGGTTAAGTTCGGTTCGGTTAGGGTTAGGTTCGATTCGGTTACGATTAAGTTCGGTTAGGGTTAGGTTCGGTTAGGTTTAAGTTCCTTGCGCTCCTTGTGTTTCTGCAGCTTTAAGTAATAGCTCAATTGCACCGCTAGCGGTCCTTGTCATTCTTGTGCTCCTCGCTCCTGCAGGTTTTAGTAATAACTCAATTGCGCCCCTAGCGGTCCGTGTAGTTCTTGTGCTCCTGTAGGTTTTAGTAGGACCCAAATTGCCCAATTTTTTTTGGTCAACTCAATAATAATTCGGTCAAGTTTCTAGTCCTCATGCTGCAATATTTCTTCAAAAGTTCAAGTTTTTTTCGGTCATTGTGACCGATGGGCCTAAAAAATTTCGATCAATGACCGACAAATGACCGAAAAAAAAAAAACCTAGACGAAAGGTATGCATCCTCCCACCAGCCACTTTCAAAATGTTTTTGATGTGTACAATTTTTCCATAATCTCGAACCCCTTCGACAGCAATAGCACGCATAATCCAAAATGTGCGGGCAAAATGCATCATATTTGGCGAAGGACACAAAAGTGGGGCCAAAAGATTTAAAATTTGAGGATAATCATTCAGTGTACACCAAAATAGCCATTATGGCATGTAAATTTTCAAAAATCTTTCGGGGGAGCATGCCTTCGGACCCCCCCCAAAGTTTTTTTGGTTTTCAATCAGGTTCAACTTTGTTCGGCCGAAAAAAAAATACGTTTGAAAAAATGCGGCAATTATGCCCCCCCCCCCCCCCTTTTAAAATTTCTCGCTACGCCACTAATCCTCTCACCGGCCATTTTCAAAAATGCTTATTATGTATAGACCTACAATTTTTCCATAATTTCGAACCTCTTTGATAGCAATAAACCTTACGCCTTACGCACGCAAGATCGAAAATGTGCGAACAAAATGCATCATATTTGGCGAAGCACTCCGAATTAGGGTCAAAAATTTAAACAAAATTTGGCTGAAAATTATTCAAGAAGCACTAAAATAGCCATTACAGTGTGTAAATTTCCAAAATTTTTTCGGAGGAGCATGCCCCCGGACCCCTTAGAGCTTTTCTATTTTCTCAATCAGCTTTAAATTTGATCTACCAAAAAAATACGCCTGAAAAATGTGGAAATTATGCTCCCCTTTAAAACTTCTCGCTCCACCTCTGGCTGAGCTCCAATCATTTTCGACATGATTTAATAAATTCTGTAAATTCGAATTGACGTTCAGCAATAGCATGTCCTGCAGAGAGTCTGGTTCACTCTTTCGAGTTCTAGTGGTTAAGAATAGAACGTAGGATCTGTGGGCTGAGAGTTTAAGCCTCACTACAAACATTACATATAACGGAACATCATTCAAAAAAACGATCATTACTTTTCGAAGTACCCTTTTTCGACGCTCCGAAGCGTTTAGCCATGATAGATAGCCTACAGATTTGCTTAAAAATATATTGCCGCCGGTTTAACTTTTACGCAATATAGCCTACAATTGTCACGTTGGTAGCTCGCAAGCGGCGTAGCTATAAGCATATAACTTCAATGGAAGTTGCAAAAAGCACGTTTCTTCGACCGAAACTAAACCATTAAAATGCTGAAGAAATCATGTTGATTATAGGCCTACGCGGTTACTCCGCGGGATATGCACGTTTCGGATCAGTTGCGTATTTAGGGGCGGGGGGCGTGCTTTTGACTTTGCTTTTTAGTAAAAAAAAACAAATGTTGCTAAGTGGCGGAAACATGCCAAACTCTTTTGATGGTTTTAATAATTTAAGCCCCCCTCCCTTTAAAAATTTCTTGCTACACCATTGCTTCAGATCATTAAACTAAGTTTTTTTTCTAGCTTTTTAAAAGTAGGTTAAATTGTTGAACTTGAAATGATAATATCTTTCTCTGCATTACTTAAGTGCTCCTGATTAATCCAAGAAAACAAAACCTGTTCTCAAGTTGCGCAATTCTTCAATTGTGTCTTTGTTCTTGACAGCAGGTATGAGCGGACTGTGATATTTTAGATTCCGAATCCAGTCTGGCTTTTCAAATAAAATCTGATCCGGTCCGGCTCCGAAACAACGAGCTGAAGTGAGAGTCCAGAGTGCGCTCAGTCCGAAACCAAATGAAAAGAACATGCCATAATTGCTTATGGCAAAAAAGTTTCAGCAACGACAAACGACTTTCGGTATAGAAAATCTAGAACGTGTATGAAATTTGTGTAGAAAAGAAACAAATCAGTATAAAGCCACTACAAAAACGATTCTCTTTCCCATAACATTCGATCCGGTCAAGCCCGTTAGCTCAGCCCGGCTCCGGATCCGGTCCATGGGCTTCTCTGCTTGACAGTACACTGTCTTTTATTTTTTCATAGTTTTGTAACAATATAAGGGGCTTCGTAATTACTAACCACGACAATTAGCCAAATTATTTGGCAAAATTATTTGGCGGAAAAAAAACGTAAAAAATAAATTTTTTGATAAAATTTCTGTAGGTTTTTTTCCATGTTTTTTGATTAGCCAAAACAAAATGAATCAGCAAGATTTTGATAATGTCGTCATCTTTTCAAAATGCATCTGGGACTTTTTGCTGCATTTATGAAACAGTTCTCTTTTTTTCTGTTTTGTTTATTGTTTACTTGCACGTTTTCAAGTATTAAAAAGAAAATAATGCGTGGATAATTTATAGCTATAAATAGTACACTTTTAATGCACCGATATCATAATAAAATTTGAAGTTTTAAGAAGCGGTAGAGTAGTGAGCTTTAGTTGTGTTTAAATTGCAATAATAGCAAGAGAATTAGGTTGGTCTTATAAGATAGCAAAAGCTTTTAAAAGTTTCAAAGGCAAACATAAATTCACAGGAGAAGGCTAAAGTTTTGCAAAAACGATTTTTGAATTCCGTATTAACGGATTCGCATTGCAGATTTTTGCGTTTTCCTGTAATGGAAGCAGTCAGAACGCCGAGTCGGAGTTTAAAATTTGAAGCTCAATGAATAAGTGAAAATTCGTCATTCCTAAACAATCTAGCTTCCATGTTTGGAAAAAATATCCAGCGCAACTAACGTTTCTTCCCGGGAAGTTGGGACAGGAAATTTCCCGGAAAATTTGGGGCTTTGAAATTTCCCGTTTCCAGGGAAATTTATGTCGGGATCCCGGGAAATTTTTTGTATGCTAGTAAGGACTTCAGGGGTGCTGATATCCATCATTCCGACAAAGAAAATGCACGTCTGGTTGATGGTTGAAATAATTTTTACGGTTCCATATCGTAAAAAGTGAAAACCTTGAGGGCACGGCCCTAACATCCGGACATATTTTGTCAACAATAAATGCTGCAGTAAAGAAAAGCTATGGTTTTATATCTATTCCCTTGTAATTTTTGCATATTTTGCTTAAAAAACTTAAGCACTTTTTAAAGGTTAAAATTGAATGGTTTTCATGCTTTTTGTTTTTTTAAAACTATATTTAAAAACGGCGTTTTTTTTGTTAAAATCATCGTATTAAGACCATCACCTTATCATCAACTTGATTAAATACTGATATGTCTTGATTTAGCTGTTTAGCTTTATATTATTTCACTGTAGGCAGAAGTTAAGAACAATTCTTGCATTGTTAAGAACAAATTTTTAAAGAAAAAGTGTAACTATCATGATAATGAAACGCATAAAGTTGAGAATTTTCGAGATTGATCTGAGCAGTATCTCTATAGAAGACGTAACATCGGTCATCCAGACACGAGATCTAATTTAAGCGGTCATAAAAATCTTTCTACAAAAGCACAAATTATTGATGTTTTGAAAGAACGAAATGAGTGATGTTTGCGGCCAATTTTTCAATGCAGCTACTGCAGCTTTGTTTTGGTAATTTTTCAGCTTCAAAGTTTCATAAAAATAATGGAGGAGTTTACGAAAAATTTTTTAGCCAGAGTGTCATTTCTATTCATTATTTTGTTGCCTGTGGGTGAGAATCAGTTTTAAAACAAAGATAAAGTGCCTCACAAAATCAAGAATCGCGCCGAAAATGCTTGAAACGTGAAAATATCATGTCGATTGTTGAAAACCAGCACATCAAAACTTTACGCTCGCAATAGATTCCAACACGTGTTGATAGATCCCAAGAGCGGATCGTGTTAATTGTAAAAATTCTTGTACCAACGTCTTTTAGTCATGAAAAATCTTCGACGAAGTTGAGCAAATTTTTTCTTAAATCGGCACAAATTGTAGCATAACGCATGAAAACGTAAAAGCTCGTACAAAAACTTAAATAAAGTCGAAAAGCAAGAAAAAAATCATATTGTGTCGCAAAATTTTTGAATCGTGAGATCGTGTTCTAGTGTAAACTTTGATCATCAACCAGACTTGAAATATCTGTTTTTATTTGATGGACTATCATAATCGTTCATAATTTGTACCAGATCTCGTAATTTGGAGCATCAACAACAAAAGATACTAAAAAGAGCAAGCGGTAAGTACCGTACTAATAAGCTCCGGTAACTTTTATTACGACAAGCTGCGATCGCCACGTTGGTTTTTTCAAACGTGATGAACGTGTAGAAAATTAGGTTTGAATTTTGTCCACGTTCGTCCACGATTAACAAGTTCACCACGATTGCACAATACGATATATTAAGATCGCCCAGTTTCAACTAAAATTCGTAAAAACAAGGCGATCTTGCTCATCAAAATGCGCAAAATTTTTTAACGCGAAATGATCGTGAGATCAAAAATTTTTTCTCGATTTGTCAAAGAAATTGAAAGACTCAAACCAAGTTTGTCAAAACAACATAACAAAATGCTAAAAATTAGACCTGAAATGCTGAAAATCAAAAAAAACTGGCAAAAAAAATCAAGCTTGGGAAAAACTCCCGGAAAAATTTTCCGGGGATTTCTCAAATCCCGGGAATCCCGAGAATTTTCGGGATCCCGGGAATGTCCCGGGATCATTTTTGAAAATTTCCCGTTTCCCAAAAGTTTAAAAAGGGAAACCCTAAATGCAACAAAGTTTCAATTACCCTGTCCACATGTCCAATTTTAGTGAGCTTGAGGCCCACGGTTTTTGATTCTGGTTCTGCATCATAATCAATTTCTTGGTGTCATAATCACTTTTTTAACTATGACATCAAGAAATTGATAGTGATGCAGAAACTAGAAGCAGGACCGCGGGCCTAAAGCTCACTAAAATAGGACATGTGGACCAGGTAAGTGTGAATCAATCATTTGAACTAAAATATTCTCTACACTCTCACCAAGTTTTCCTTACCCACTTTGACCGAATTTAGTGGCAACACTCCCCTCTCATCCAAACTTTAAATAATTTAAATAAACGACACTGCATTTAGTGACTGATTTTTTGAAACTAAATGTATCCTACTGGCTGCTTATCGTAGTGGTAAAAATGGGCGCGAGAAGTCTGAGGTGCTATTCTCTGGCTGGTCAAATATTGGACTCCGTCGCCAACGGCTAACCACTGTTACGACCATTCTTCAAAACTGTCAGATTGTTTTCATGTATACGTTTTGTGGGCTTTCAGCCCATGGCCTTTGCTCGAGCCAGATAAAATTTTGTTTTTTGTGAGCTAATCTTTGCAGTCGTGGACTTTCCAGACCGCACCGAAAGAGATGGTCTGTAAACATAGGCGCGGAAAGTAGGGTTCTAGGGGAGGCTTAAACCACCCCTGGACTTTTCTTAGCTCTGAACCATTTGAGCTCCCCCTGACAGTTGAACAAATTATGCGCTGAGTGCCACGGGATTAATGCTCGCAACGTACGTACTTAATGAAGCAAATATTTTTTATAGCGCTTTTAACCAACGAGGAATCGCTATTCTTTTAAAAATCACTCAGTTATTATTCACTAGGTCAACGTAAAACCTGGTAAAATTTTCAGTGTTTGAAGTTCATTTTTAACAGTGTTTTATATTAGCGTTCGCAAACCTTTAAGCAGTCGCGGACGATGGACCAGTAAAAGAATAATGGCTGCCAATTCTTGTAGCTGCCAAACACTTCAGGCCAAACTACTCTGAATGCTCATGAAAGTCGCTACTGAGCATGGGAATTACGCAAATCGTAAACCAAAATGCGGTGAAGTGCAAAAACGGTCCTCAATCCTTCAGATGTTCCGAATTCCACCAAAATTTATGTGAACAGCTAAAAAAAGATCTTCACGGCCCGGACGCGTTACATGAACTGGAAATGTTAGTGGTCAACCTAATGTGTGTACATGCCAAATCGGCCCGCGATCGACAGCCAAGCATCCAAAGACCGACCGGTAGATCGCGATCGACTGGTTGGGCAAGCTTTTATGAGCTTGTGCAAGTTCTCTTTTCTGGTTGAGTTTTTTAATGGTTTTGAATTTTTTCTATCTACCTAATGAAACGGCTTAATCAATACTAAACTGGCGCCGATGATTGTTACTAAAATTAAGCTAGTACGTCTGCCTAAATACTTATATATCTACACATTTCATTATGTTAAAAAATGGTTCAGTGCTTTATTTTTATCGTGTGTTTTTTGTTATTATTAAACCTTAGTGGGGCATTGTTTGTTACATGTAACTCTGATCAGTGAAACAAAAGTTAAATCGGACAAATTTTGCTTGCCTACTTTTCGGTTTTGTCATTGAGGTATTGTATTTGCATTTTACAAAAACATGCACTCACAAAATGCTTAGTAATACTTCGTGCATAGTTCGAAAAGCGTGATAGTAGTAAACAATCTTGTTTTCCATAAAAAATTATCCTGAAAAAATTCCGGTCACTTGAGCGGGCATGCAAGTGATGTCTATCAAGACAGGTTTGCTGTGTGTTCTTCTCCTAAAAAATTAGAATTCGAAAAAAGGCGAAGCCCCCCAGACGTTGACACGATCTAACTATTTTGAGCCCCCTTTGTCCAAAAAACGTTCCCGCGCCACTGTCTGCAAAAGTGGGCTATCGCAAAAAGTGAGCCTTTGGAAAGCTGACCTTAGTCCGGTTCACTTTGAGAAAGTCCACGTTTTTCGTGGACATATGGAAACGGGCTATGTGTCGTCCTTGTCCTAATCTAAGCCGCAAAGATGGACCCCACCACTCGTTACGCAAGCAGGCGTAATAACCCGAGTATAATGAAGACTAGATTTTTTTGATTTTAGACCTACGGACCTCACGTAGTATAAAATTGTTGGCTTCTCTGACCAAGGTTTTTCAACTAACTTTGATATTGAGAAATAGCCGGCAAAGAGTTCTTGCAGAGCATATTCAAGCTTCTACATTTATTCAAGCATATCATAGCGCTGTAATCCGATTATGCCTGAAAGTTTAGCTCAATATGAAGCAAGCAGAGCTCGAAGAGCAGAGAAAGAATTTTCACAAAGGCTGTTTTCCTCACAATCTAGATCTAAAAGCAAACACAGCTCTTCGGCTGGTCCAAGTGACGACCAAATCTGGAAAGCTCTTGGACAAAGTTTACGCTTCTTGCTATGTGGGTTTAATCACCCCGGGGTATTTACCATAATTTATGGAGCCATTATGGTGATTTTACTCGTGACTGGAATCGTTTTGTTTTACGTTAAGGACGCAGATACTGGCATCGTTTATCTTCATTTGAACTTCTGTTTTCCTCGAATTGTAATAAATGAAAAAGGGCAAGTAGAAAGGACGAATTCATCGCTCATCAACTTGATCAATGCTCAAAATTCCACTTTAATTTTTAATCCGTTTACCAGCAGCGGCTGCATCGTAGTTTACTCCGGTTTGGCAGTAGGATTTCTTTGCCTTTTCGCTTTCCTTCACTATATTTGGAACCAGTATTTCTCTTCAGAAGAATAAGGATTTGCATTGGAGGACCCAGGAAACTTACTAAGAGACTCAAGCCTTAAATTTTTAGTTGCACACGTTGATTAAAATGTACTTCGATACTTAATAGACACAAAACTGCTCTGTAAGTATCTTTGCCCCCCTCCTCTAAAAAAACATTGAATCAGCCATCGAATTAACTGACTTATCCGTCTTTCGTTGATGCATGTCTTAAGAATACGAATATCTCACTTATGATCAAGGCGTTACTGCGGTACGGTTCGGAATTACGACTCGGCAAGGTTAGATTTTGATACCGTTGCACAATGGCACTTGATTGGCACTGTCATTCCTGAAAAACATTGGATACCGTAGCACAATGGAAGCATTGGGGGGTGTATTTCGACACATACAGCAATGACTTGTACAGTTTGATTAGATTGATTACGACTTGTTTTCTTGTTTTTAGTGTAGGCCTGTTCTAGTTGTGATCGTGACAGCAGCATTGGCTGAAATTAAGGCTCAATCACACTGCCTGAGACTTTTCAATGTCTTTGAGAACTTTTTTCTTTGTTTTGCTATTGCATCACATGCATGATGACGTAACAATAAAAACATAATAAAAAATGTCTCCTTAACATTGACATGTTAGGCCTTGTTACGCTATCACAAAAAACGCCTAGAAAATGGATTTCGTGATACCCACCGAAGAACTAGATGAAACTTCGTAAATTTGAAGATTAAGAAATGCTGAATTCAAATCTCGTGTCTTCCGTGTCCAACAGGTGCCGTTACGTCATAATGACGTCATGAAGACAAAAATAGCTCTTTCAAAGATGCAGAAATTCCACGCACTTAAAAGCCTCTAAATTTTTTTGTGGTTGATGTAAATGCATCAGACCACTTTCAAAGTAATCTTTGGTTGACAGACTATGTCCATGCCATACTGTGACGTCATAAGTTGATGACGTCATAACCTACAAGTAAAAGATTTTGTAAAAACAATTATTTTTCTGGATGGGGTGTATACAGTTCCTTGTAAGTTCGGTTGTAGTATGTTTAACAAGCTAAAAATTGGTGTGAAAAATCCAAATATACATATTACCACATCTGCAAAATTTCGACCAGTTTTAGTAAGTAGTTTTTTTGCTATTGACCTACAATGATTACATATTAACCATTAGCTTAAACCGCAACCCGACCAGAAAATAAATAATCATATTGAGTAATTGCTTCCAACTTCTTGTGTTAGCAATACAAACACTTTAAAATAGCTTGGAGACATCTCTAGTCAATAATTTGCATCTATTTCAAATATTGACGTCATAAGTTGATGACGTCATAACTCACAAGTAAGATTTTGCAAAAAATATATTTTTGCTAGACAGGGTGCATATACAGTTCCTTATAACTTCATATATAGTAAGTTTAAAAAGCTGAAGTTTGGCTTGGAAAATCTAAGTATACATATTAACACATCTGCAAAACTTTGACAAGTTTGATGGAGTATTTTTTTTTCTTCTATAGACGTACAACAATTAGTTATTTACCGCTAGCTTAACGCGCAATCATACAAGATAGTAAATAATTGTATCGAGTAATTGCTGCGAACACTTAAAAATAGTTTGGGACATTTTCAGTCAATAATTTGCTTTTGTGCCAAACACTGACGTCATAAGTTGATGACGTCATATCACCCACAAGTAAAAACTTTCTCTGAACAGAGTGTACATAAATTTTTTAACTACTATTTTCATTGAAAAACAATGTGAAACTTGACGTGGATAAAGTAAGCATACGGTACATACTGGCACACCTTCAAATTTTGTCCAGTTTTGTCAAATACTTTCTAGGTTACGAGACGATTATCCTACTCTCTAACAGCTGATAACTTTACAATGCTTCACGTATTTCAACTACTGCATCAAGTTAACGCTAAGGAATTCAATTGGTATAAATTAAGCACTTCAAAGTATTTTTTTAATGTAACCAAAAACAACATACCGGTACCCTTTGCGTCAGTTTTGTGCAATTAAATAATGGCATCATAATTCTCGAAAGAAATATATTTTACGAAAAAGAACTTTATTGGATCAGCAAATTAATTTTATTAGTTACTGTTCGTTGCTGCCAATCTACTTTAAAAAGATATAAACATAAATTTTTACGCCGTAATATATTTTCATTGACTAAATTTTGTATCTAGCTAAAACACTTACAGGCTACATTCATAAGCAGGTCTTATCACTTGAAAAACAAAGAGAAATTTGGTGTGAATAAGCTATATTAAATTTCGTTACATTAAAATAAAACCTTTAGTTACGACAAACACATTTTAACATTTTTCAACTAGCTACAAATTGGTTGTCATCACTATCATCGTCGTCATTACTGACATCATTCACTAGTTCTACTTCAATTACGGTCTCCGAATCATTTTCACAAACAACGCAAGAGCAGAGTTCGGTGCATGATACGCCGTTTCCAACGCAAGAACACTCATTTATTGTCTCTGCTAACAGTCTGCTCAATCACTTGATCTGCAGCTGTTGCGAAAAATCCGTATAGCTCTTGTTGCTGAATTGCAAATTCACCAGCACATAAATGCTCAAGAGCAAATGGGTGTGATTTTTCAAATTCACGCATTTCATGCAAATAGACAGGAACGTAGCGAGAATAATTCACACAATCGTAGGCAAGCAGCCAAGGAGTTATCTTCTCCAAAGTATTTAAATGACCTTCCCAATCTAATCGACGGGTACAGCTAATAAAGTGTAATAAAGTAGACACCAAATGACTGCAACAGGGCAAAAGTAGGGAAAGCAGAGGCTTGCGTAGCACAGAACATGTCGTAATTGCTTACAAAATATTGAAAGACATCTTCCTGAAGTGGATGGAAAAGCAGAGATCATCGCCTCTGTCAAGTCACTAACTTCTTTTTTTTTCACATATGTTGAATGAACTTGATGACCGCAACGCTTGTAGGGACAAACTTTCAATTCTTTCAGGAGAATCATCTTCTGGAAATATTCTTTTAGAATTCGAACATATGCGCCTTTCAATACTTCTTTCATTGGTAAATCGAAAATAGCATTATTCATGAAAACCATGTCTATGGGCGCTCGGTGACAGATCAGTTAATGAATTTATATCCCATATAATTGTAAATTTTTAGCAGCAATAACTTTTTCAGTACAATCCAAACTCAGCCATTTATAAGCACATTACTTTAGAGTGCTGAAACTTGTTGCAGTAAACTTTTTTGAATCACTTTCATAGACGTCATCATAGTGAACAATTATGCATTTCATCAAATCAAAACCAAATCTTCATTTTACTCGCGGTATTACGCCGAAGCGTGTAACGAGTTGCGGGGCCCATCTCCGCGGCTTAGCGCCTGGGCTACACAGCTCCGAAGAAACGTCGCAGCGGTGGCGAGCCGTTGGCGACACTGTGCCGATTTGACCGGTCCGGGAATCGAACCCCAGACCTCCCGCACCGAGAGCGTGCGCTTGACAACTGAGCTGACGGCCATTGATTCTCTAAAGTCTAAATTATTACTCACCGATAAATGAAAATAATACGCGCCAAGCTGAATGAGGTCTATTAACACCAATAGTATTGGTAGAGTATTTTTGTATTTAGTCGCATATTTATCCTCCTATCACGTGAAAGCGATCAATGCGCTATACGAGCTCGCTGAGGAGTTGCCGGCCATCTGTCAACAACACCAAGATGGGGGAATGCCGCTAAGTGCATTTTCAAACGGCACAACAAGTAAACTTGCCGGCTTGTTCTCCACACTGTCCGTATAATGCTGAGCGTCAAGCAGGGAAGCTGTGAATATCATTTTTATAGTCATTGGTTTGACCCGACCTGGAATCAAACCCAAGTCTACAGCTCCCGAGGAGGACGCTCTAATCACTCGCCCATCTGAGCAGTATGAAAAACTAGTCTGTCCGTAGGAATTGCACCCAGATACTGGATTACCACAAAAAGCACGTAACTGTAGCCTGACTTTTTAACATCATTTCCTCACAAACCTATCCAGCAACAGAGTATACAGATACGTAGGTTATATGACGTTTCTGCAAGTAAACTATAAGTCATTTCGATAAGCTAGGCTAACTGACTTTTAAAAAGGTATAATAATACCGCTTCAACTTTTTAATTTTATCTATCTCTACACTTCAGCAGCTAAACCTACCTAAGTTTGTGCCACTAGCACTTGTAGACTGCCAGTTCCACTATTTCGTTGTTTTACCTTGATCAGCTGTTTGGCGTAACTATGACGAAACAGCTGATAAGAACATGTTTCCAAATTTTAACTTGCATAAGTTAATTTTTTATGAGTTAGATGCTGTCACTTCATTTAAAAATTATACAAAAATAATTAAATTCAGCTTACAATTTAACTTAAAAATCAATTTATTGGATATTTTTTTCTACTTCAGTTTAAAATGTTATCGAACATTGAGCAAAAAACATTTAGAAACTGTACACGGCAACACCTAATGACGAAAAAGCGGTGATGCGCTTTATGCGCAATAGTATTCATCCGCTAAAATTTTTCAATATTCAAACGGTTGTATCTCAAAAACGGCACCTGCTTGCACGGGAAGACACTCCAGTTTCGATCTACTACCATAATTATATTTACAGACAATTTTTTACATAGTTCTTCGTTAGGTATCACGAGACGACAAGATAGAGCACAGTGCAACAAGGCCTATGTCTCAGTGTGACCGCTCCTTACAACGTGATAATTTAAAACAAACAAAAATCTTTCGTTGTTTCAGCCGCTTTTACTCATTATTATACTGACGATCATAGTTTGTACTGCCCTCTGCTGATTTGCATGTATACCGATCTCTCTTGTTCACGTTTGTCAGTAAAAAATCTCATTACGTCGTACTATTTTATGAATTTTTATGAAGAAGTTTTTATTTTCTATGAAGATTTTTTGGAACTGAAAACAGTTGTAAAGTGTAGAAAGCGTTTTGAATTTGTTTTTATTTCAAATTAATTTTGCGCAATGTTTTTGCATTCTGATTTCTTTTGTACCCTGTTCCCTAATTTTGAATAACAATCAGCATAAATTACTACATTGCACGAACTAATCAATAATAATCTGACAAATATTATTCAATTGACGATTCAACGATTCTTTGAAAAAACAGAAAATAGGAGTTTTCGTTGTTGGAGCAGCTCTTGTCATATGGTCAAATGTGATCGGTTGTGGCCGTGAAGCGAACCCGTCACGCTGAGTTTTAAACCAAGCAACGCATTTCCAGCCGTGCTGAATACGTAGCGGATTGTTTTGTTGTTTTCGTTAACTCCAAAATCACTGCAGATTTTTTTGATTCCTCTGCATTACATTTGCCCAGTCCACACGTCCAATTTTAGTGTGACTAAAATCCACGAGCTATCTGCATCATAATCAAAATTTTTGATGTCATAATCACTTTTCAATTATGACATCAAAAATTTAATTATGATGCTGAAAGTCCGTGAACTTTTGGCCCACTGAAATTGGACATGTGGACGGGGTAGTTGAGAACTACTATTTCATTATCCACACTACATGAGGTCAGTGGTGGGATTAAGATTTTTAATTAGCTGGTTCTATTATAAAAGTGTTGTTTTCATCCGCACCCGGTTCAACTACATTGGCGCAAGTATAAAGAGCAATATTGACCGGTTGGTTTACTTAATAAAATTTTGTGAGGCGCTTCTATAGAACCGGCTGAATCCGGCCACTCCCTACGATGCTTCAGTATATGCTGAGTAGCTGTAAATACAAATTTTTGTGTCTGGTATGACTCAAGCGAGAACGAATTCCAACGCTTGAGTATTAAGGCGAAGCGGCAAATTGACCTTGTATAATTTGATCTGTTTTGATGTTTATGTTTAGATTTTTCTGTATAATAACAAGGTAGTGGTGAAGTTACTAAGTTGTGTAAACAGCATGTCTTCCACTCCTGATGGAGCCAACTGGGCTTGGGCACTTGAGCAAAGAGAAAAATCAAAAGCGTCCAGCAACGGTGATGACTGTCGTTTTGACTCGATTTTTGAAATTTTGAAAGCCTGTTTTTATCTCATGTTTGGATTTTGCTGCCCTGGAATTTTTGCCGTCATTTATTGCATTGCTGCACTGATACTGTTTGTAGCGGGAATAACTGTTTTTTACGTCATCGACGCCAGCAGTGGAGACACATATCGTCACATAGATGTGTGTTTTTCAAAATCACCTCCCAATAATGAAACTGAAACAGCAGGACGGAACACCTCACTAATGGATATGATAAACTCAAACAATTTTCAGACTGGCAGCACGTCCAGTGCAGGGTGTACTGTGTTCTTGTTCGGTGTGTCTGCGGCAATACTATGTGGCGCTGCTTTGTTACATTTTCTGTGCAAGAAATACGTATGCAAAAATACGAACGAAAAATAAAGCACTAATGTTTATAATTACTGAACAGATTTACACCATCCTGACGAGTGCCATTGTGCTTGCAACATTTACGTTTTTTGCATTTCAATTGCAAGTTACGAAGTTTAACTACTATTGAGTCTTATCACAGTAATGAACGAGTAGAATAAACGCGGAATTTCTTCAGAAAAAATAAAGTCACAAAAAATCTCCAAAGTCGACGTTAAATTCACTTATAATTTCTGAATCCTTTGGCCCTACTCCAAATACCTTCAGGTCAGACGATCCTTGTTTGCTGTTGTCTAATTTCATAGTTTACGATTGGTGAAAAACAGAATCAATCTGCCAATTATAAAAATCTATTTAAGGAGATATATTTTGCTGTAACAGCATCATCAGTCCTTATTCAAACAGAATCTTTATTCAAACAGTTTTGACAGCATGCTGTAGATTCAGCTGTTCAGCCATGGCGGAACCATTTTTAAAGTGTGGTGCCCAAATGCAGCGACCAGTGGCGGTATACTGCTCAACGTTTGTTGCACTTGACGCAACGCGTTAACTTTGTTCGTTCACTAAGTTAACTCTTTGTGTTAAGGGCACAAAAGTTGAGCAGTATATCGCCCCAGCTCTTTTTCACCTACAGCGCATGTTCTATAGATAAAGCTTATAGCGATTTTTTTAGTTATAGTTAGCATCACCATCAGCTATTACAAATGCGTCACTTACGGCTAACACTGCATTTTGTTCGTTTTCACAGAGTGCGCACATCAAAATAATTCAACATGTAATTTATTTCGGTAATCATCACAGCCGCAATTTAACGACAGCACAATTAATGGGCAGGAGCGAATCCAGAAAATTTAGGTGGGGGCGGGGTGCAGTTGTAAATTAGGTTGAATGTTGAATAAATACAAGACCTTACAGTCGGAAATAGGGCTTAGACAAGCTCTTTGAAAATGTTTCATGTCAGGGGCGTAATCAGAAATTTTTTTAGATGGGGAAGATGCATCACATTTTGACACTTTTTTCCAATAGAGTAACTTTATGAGACAAATCGAGGAACAAACACAGTTGTAGGGGAGGTTGGGGGCATGTAGGGGAGGTTGGGGGCATGCTCTTCCGGAAATCTTTTGAAAATTTAGATACCGTCATGGCCATTTTAGTGCTTTTTGAACAATTTTAAGGCAAAATTTGTTTAAATTTTTTACCCCCCTAATTTTGAGTCCTCCACCAAATACAATGTATTTTGCTCGCACGTTTCGATTTATGCGTGCTTAAGGCGTAGGGATTATGGTTATCGAAGAGGTTCGAAATTGCAGAAAAATTGTATTCATCAAAAACACTGTTGAAAATAGCTGGAGGAGGGATACATACCCCCCATGGCCCCCCACCTTATGAGATGTCATCATCAGCAGGGTAAGCAAAGCAACACAAAACTGAAACAATTTTTTTGAAAGAATTTTTTCAGCCATCAAATTTACAAGCTCAGTTTAGTGATATGGGTGCACTTACCCGGAATTTACCAAGTCGAAAATTCGTGAACACTTTGCGGTCCCCAGATTGAGAACTTATTGTCTGATCCAAAAATGGGAGAGGCGAATTATAAATTTTTAGTTGTAGGCCTACGTGTTAACCCACAGATATTTCGATAAGCTACTTCAAATTGCACGATAAGCAGTTTCCGATTAGTATCCCCCAAAAAATATTTCTTGCATGCCCTGTAAAGTCCAACCTCAATGCTATTATTAGTGTTTCTTCCAGGGAAGTCGGGACGGGTCGGAATCCCGGGAAATTTTTTTACATTAGTAAGGATTTTAGCGGTGCTGATATCTATCATTCCGACATAAAAGATGCATTACTGCAAATTTTAAAATTATTTTTGCTCACTAAAAATTATTTTTCAAAATTCGCAAAATTTTTTAAAACGAAATGCTTGTGAGATCAAAGTTTTTTCTTTAATTTGTCGAAAAAATTGAAAAACTCGAACTAAGTTTGTCACAACAACATAGCAAAATGCGAAAAATTAGATCTGAAATGCTGAAAATTAGAAAAAATGGCAAAATAATCAAGCGCGGGAAATTTCCCGCAAAAGTAACCAAAGAATTTCTCAAATCCCCGGAATCCCGAGGATTTTCGGGATCCTGGAAATTTCCCGGGATTCCGAGATACTTTTTGAAAATTTACTGTTTCCCGGGAAGTTGAAAATCCGGGAAAAAGAAAACCCCTAGTTATTACAGGTTCAGTTGCATCTGTAATAAATTTGGTTTAATGTCGCTGCAGTACCCATTGGCAGAAATCTTGGTTAAGAATTCCGACTTACAATCACTTGAAAATTAATTTGTAAAGATAAAGCATGTTGTGCTTAGCTTGCTGCTGGAAAACGTTTACGGTAGAAACCGGGAATGTTTCAAGGCGAGAGTACCAAAAATCAGATACCGGTAGTCCGGTACTACAGTATATTATCATGCCGCTTTGTGCGTCTAGAAAATTTATGAAATTTGTGCGTCTACCAATTTATCAACCTGTGGCGTAGCGAGAAATTTTGAAAAGGAAGGGGATATAAACTGCAAAAGCCATCAAAAGAGTTTGGTTTATTTCAGTCCTTTACCAACATTTTATCTTCTTTTACTAAAAGGCAAAGTCATTAAAATGTTAAAAGGAATGCGCTTAGGCCTAGCAGGCAACAGCACATATGCAGCAAAAAATATACAGTGATGGTAAATAAGAAGTAAATCACCCGTCCGAAAGGGGGCAAGGAGACATTATAAATACCCAAAACAATTATATAAGCCGGATCTTGAACCTAAATTACCATCTTTTGTTGGAGAAAAAGGCTCTTCAACGACTTGTTTTTTACTGAACGCCTTTTGAAGATCTTTTTTGAAGAACCACCACCGAAGACCTATTTTTCAGGAAATGCCATAAAACAACTTTTCTTTTAGAGATCGCCCACTGAAGACATTTTTTTACCCTCTGCCCTGACAAGACGTGTGCTCTGCGAACGTGCCTGAGTGAAATCCTAGGTTCCGGTTTGATGGCATTGTTGTATTTTTCTTCCTTAAATAAAAGTTGCAATGCGAACCGTAATTTTGGTTTTAAAAATTTGTATCGCAGAAAATATAATCCAACTCTGTATGTTCAGCTTCAATTAACAACTCAGATAACCGATCGAGCGGATGTAGCGTCTGCTTAAAGAGCGGTAGACTTGGGTTTAATTCTGAGTCGGTCAAAACCATGGTCAAAGTTCCAAACCAATGACTGTACCCTGGCATTCACAGCTTCCCTGCTTGACACGTGATCAGCATTAAAACGACAGCTAGTGGGGAACGAGTGGCCTTAAGTTATTAGTTGGATTGTTGGGTTTTGGCCAAGGGGTCGAACCGAATCCGCACCGGAGTTTTATAAACCGTTTTTTTCGCTAGTTTTGTCGAACCTTAACCGAACTGCATTTTTCAAAATCGCAAAGAGCAACCCAGAACTGAACCGAATAATGTGAGTACTTGCGAACCTTAACCGAACCCGAACCGATTGGAAAAGCGGCTCGCTCCGTGACATCACACGCATCCAGGGGCGGATCCAGAAAGTTTTGGTAGGGGGGATGAAATTTTGAATTAGTTTGAATGTTAACTAAATACAAAAATGTTAAGACGTTTAGACCCAGAAACGGGCGTAAATAAACCCTTTAAAAATGTTTCATAACAGGGGCGTATTGAGAATTTTTTTCAAGGAGGGGGCACCAAATTTCGTCACTTTTTCAAGCGTAGTTTTTTTCGGCAGAGTTAATTTTAAGCAACTTAAGTAACAAAAACAACTCTAGGGTAATCCGGGGGCAAGCTTCCCCAGAAAAATTTTGAAAATTTGCACACTGTAATGGCCATTTTAGTGCTTTTTGAACAATTTCAGACCAAGTTTGTTCATATTTTTTGCCCCTTACTTTGATTGCTTCACCGAATATGATGCATTTTGTTTGCACAGTTTCGATTATGTGTGCTTAAGTCGATTAATTAAAGCATATTGTTATGAAGGGGTTCGAAATTATGGAAAAATTGTATACATCCAAAGTATAGTTGAAAATGGCTGGTGGGGGGGATGCATCCTAGATCCGCCCCTGCCGCGTCTCTTTGAAGCTGGTTTAAATTCAAAATATTAGTCACTTATGCAAGTAATCTATGCATGGTGAAGAAGTCTTTTACCGTTTTACGTTTGATATACCCGGTTCCGTAGTAGGTCTACACGCGTAACAGACTAAACGAATGCGATACACTACAGGGTGTTCCAAAAGTCTTGGGCACATTTTGATAATGAATATCTCGGAAACTATTGAGGATATAAAAACACATCTGGTAAATTCAAAAGCTTGTAACCTCAAGTTTTGCATGGAATGTTTAAAGATGTTCAATGTGAGCACCATTGGTCACACGACACACATCAAGTCGATAGTCTAATTCCTGCCAAACGCGTCCCAGCATTGCATTGTCAATGGTTGAAACAGCTTTCGTTATTCGTGCCTTCAGCTCATTCACGTCTCTAGGCATAGGGGGCACATATACCAGTCCTTTCACAAATCTCCACAAAAAGAAATTGCATGGTGTGAGATCTGGAGATCTGGATGGCCAGGACATGAAATTGTGATCATTCTGCCCAGACCTTCCAATCCATCTGTCTGGCAGTTTTATGTTCAGAAACTGTGTAACCCTGAGGCTCCAGTGTGGTGGCGCTCCATCCTGTTGGAAAATGAAGTCACCAGACTCTTCCTCACTCAATTTATCCATTAACCAGTTTTCCAGCATGTCGAGGTACGTCTCACCATTGACTGTTGCTCTTTCAAAGAAGAATGGTCCGTATACAGCTTTCTTCGACATGGCACAAAACACGATCACCTTTGGGGAATCTCGCTGATGCTCGAGAAGCTCGTGTGTGTTCTCAGTACCCCATATGCGAGTGTTATGCTTGTTAACTTTGCCGTTTACGTGGAAAGTCGCCTCATCACTAAAAACAAGTCGGTCGTCAAATTCGTCATCTTCCATCTTCTGTTGCATTGCAATGCAAAAGTCCCGACGAAGTGGTTTATCAGTCTTCTTTAAGTGTTGGACTAACTGTAGCTTGTAAGGCGTCATGTGCAGTCGTCTTCTTAAGACACGCCAAACAGTTGTTTTAGGACACTAAAGTTCCCTACTGGCTCTTCTGATCGATTTACGTGAGCTCTGCTGGAAAGCAGTTCGAACTTGTTCAATCACATCTTCTGAAGTTGAGGGGCGTCCGGTTCTTTTGGCTGGGCATAAGTACCCATCTGTTAAGAATTTACCATGCCATCTCACTATGGACTTCCTCTCTGGTGGCTTCTTTCCAAATTTTCTGCGAAATGCACGTTGAACAACAGTCCATGATTCAGTTTTTGCAAATTCAAGCACACAAAATGCCTTTTCTGGTTGAGTGAACGCCATTGATGGGTCTGAATATCTAAAAAATCTGAAAAGATATCTAAAAAAAATCTTAATCTAAAAAAATCTTATTATCTAAAAAGAAATAAAAAAATCAATAGCCTTATCAAAAACTTAATGCTATTAGCTTCAAAATGACACAATTTTTTCTTACTACCATTCATAGTTAAATAGATATGGGGACTTCAAATGTGCCCAAGACTTTTGGAACACCCTGTATATAAATTATACAATGAATGAAAACGGCTCTTTACGCAGCTTTTAAACAAGGGCGGTTTTTCTTTTTTTTTATTTTCCTTTTTAAGGGGTTTATAATTGAAAGCGGCTTATATTCAAAGAAATACAGTACTTGCACTGCACCACAAGCAGTACACTGGCCCGTCAATGTGAGGATACGTTTCTTTATCAAAGTATATAGGCCGCCGGTGCAGAGATGGAACCTGTCAGGGTTTTCTCCACCCGACCCAAAAAATTGAAAATCCACGCCGGTTGACCGGTCACTGACCGGCCCGGTCGACCGTTTTTTTTACTGAAGGTTTATGCTCAGTGTTCAATAAACTTAATTACAAACTGCCGTTTACACCGACTTTGTCACTAGATGTATTAAACACGTAAGATTTCATCGAGTAAAAACAGTATATTTGAATGAAAGTACACTTCACCTGTTGATTTGTTTCGCTTGGATAAATACGAAGCTAGCAATATTTGACTTTATTTGGTTTGTCTTTGACATTTATTTGACATGTAACTCGCCGCACATAAATTCCACCCGAATGGTTGGCATAAATCGATAGGTGGTAAAACTTGCTTTATCATTATAGGCCCCTAATTTCTTTTTTTAAACCACTTTAAAATTATTCTTTTTTTAAACCACTTTACCAAACGCCCCAACTGCCCAGGCGGTTACGTCACAACCCGACCGGCCCACGCTTATGGAAAGAAGCCAAAGTCTATATGGGCTACCGGGGCTACGATAGAGCAATACGGTATACAACAAAGTTGGGAAGACTCGAGTCCGAGTCCGGACTCGAGTCCACTTTTTGAGGACTTGTACTTGGACTCGTGCCTACCATGTAGGACTCGGACTCGTAAAATTTTTTAAAACTTGGACTCAGACTCGAACTAGTCAGATTGGTACATCAGTTTTAAACTTAAATTATTGTATACCTACAGAACCGATTCAAATTTTTAATTTGTTGCATGAACAAAAGCTGTCGACGAAGTCGAGGAGTTAATTACGGCGTTTTTGTGCAAACACTGTAAAGGGCGAGAAGATAGCTGGATTGCTTGCAAGCGTCGGCACGGGCTAAGATCTTCGAAGCTGTAACCGTGCAAAATTGGTTGTCATTAAACTGTCTCCTTTTTTACCGCACCCATTCTAGGAGAAATTATCATTGGCCCAATTTAAAACGGTATTCTTTCAAATGAAGACGCTGTGCTTGCAAATATATTTCACTGTTGTCAAATCACTAGTGGATTTTTTCCTAGTTGTGATTTACAGTATCAACGTTTTATTTCTCACACAAGTATCGGTTATCAGTTGAATTAGCGTGGACATGAGTCATCCTCACAAACATGGAGTTTTTATCAAAAAATGAACTCGAGCTCCCAGGCTGGGACTCGGACTTGTAATTTTGACTGTTGTGAACTCGGACTTGGTCTCGAGCCTGTGGGATTCGAACTCGACACTTTCAGTTGCTGTGGACTCGGACTCGGGACCGAAGGACTCGCACTCGGGCTCTTTAAAACCACAGAGTTCCCAACACTGGTATATAATGTAATGACATCACAATAGTATCACAATCCTGCTGAAAAAGAGAACACTAACTACGCTAATAAGTCAGCAAGTCTCATTGTTTTCAGACAAACAAACAAACCTTTGTTTTCAGAAGGTGTGATTTGATAATGTCGTTTGTCACAAAACTGTTTTATTCACATAATACATATCGGTATGTATATTTTGGTTGGTGTTTATTATGTCATCAAAAATTTAACTGCGATTCAGAAACTAGAAGCAAGAACCGTGGGTCTGAAGCCCACATAAGTTGGACTTGTCACATGTGGACAGGCTAAATATAGGTTGTAGGCAAAGAAAATCTGGTCATTGCTTTTGGGCCCCCCACTCTAGAAATGCTTCCGCCGTCGCTGTGTACAGTTCCTGTAGCATTTGTCATTGATCTCGCCGACGGGCTTTATAATTTCAAAGGCTAAAGAAAAATTATGTAAAAGAAATGTTAAAGAAAATCGAAATTAAGATTTTGGTTTGCTTAATTGGTTCGATTTGTTCCGTCTTGGTTTTCCTATCACAAGAAAGCGGCGCTTACCATCTTACAGAGTAGGTCAGGGGCGTTCAACTTTTTTGAGTGACGGACCTTATCTGCTTTTCAAAAATTTTCGTGGGCTGTAATTTAGTACCATGGCGGCAATATATAAGCGATTATAAAAACAATTTGAAAAATCAAATCTTATTTTTTGCTATTTTTCGTTTCTTGCTTGCCATACTCAATGCTGAATTTAAAGTGAAAGCAAATTGTCGTAGCACGTGCAAAGCGTGCAGAAATGCGAACACGTAATCACTTACGTGTGACTGTAGAGTACAATAATGTATAATGCGCATGGTGTGTAGTTTCCAGTCCATTGTAGTGTATGGTGTGACAACATGTTTCAGTATGACGACATAACAAGTGCAAGTTTATATAAACAAGAAAACAATCGAAACAGTACAGTGTGCGTACATGCACGCGCTGCATTTTCTATATCATTGATGGGATACCTTAGCACAAGCTATATAAGGACTCGAATCTATGACTCAAATATCTTGTCAGCGCGTGAGGACGAATTAACTAACAATGTAGAAAGTTTAACGGGCCACTTTGAAAGCTTTGGAGGGCCACAAGTGGCCCACGGGTTATACGCCCTTGGAGTGGGTCGTTGGGAATGACGGATGTTACGTGATTGTTCTGGCTAAATTTAGAATCATTTCTGCTTAGTCAGGTCGGCAGCCAGAAGAAAATGCTAAGGGGGGCAAAACTTTTTTGCAAGGGGGACGAGAAATTTTTTGGTAAAATTGCTTTGAAAGAACTACATCCACTCTGTTCCAGATGTTTGCACTTCCATCACGCTTTCTTAAACCAGTTTCAAAAAGGGAAGAGTGGCAAAGTACTTCACAACCTAACAGAAAAATTTGACAGCGCATAGCTTTGTTGAAGGCTATTACGCTATAAATTATTAAATTTACGTATAATTCGAAAAAGTGACGAGCAAGGTTTTAGTGCAAAAACAATAGATAGTACATCATCGGCTTGCGGGTTTGGCGGTTTCATTTATACAAAAGTTCTGCTCCAGAGCCGATTACATGCAGCGGATTTTTACTTTGTAAAGCAAAACATGCAGCGGCACTCTAGTTGGCCCAGTAAATCGCGGAAGGAACAATTGTATCTATCCTTTGAATGTACAGTTTTGGCCTGGAAAGAGCGTCTTCTAGCAGATCATCTGGTAAACAATCCTGATGTCTTTGCGAAGAAAAAATCGATGTCGCTGAGGTCGAGCGGCTGTTCGGTGTGCTTCGCGATGACTAAAAAAAGCACTAAGCCGCGTTGGAGGAAGATCTTGTAGAACAGGGGTCGGCAACCCCTGGCACGCGTGCCAAAAGTGGCACGCCGGAAGGTTTGACCTGGCACGCGAAGCGATTCCATGCGCTAGCAAATTTTAAGCTTTTAAGATTTAACAAATTTGCTTTTAAATCTATGAGCGATTTTCAGTGTTGTGGGCTCAAACGTCACTCAATTATAGAGTTTTTTTTTTTAAGTAGGACATCTACCGACGTGAAGACCTTTTTTTTGGTCTACACTGAAATTTTCAGAGGAAAATAGGGCAACCGTTTGGCACGCGGAGAAGTTTCTACAGTATCTTAACACTATCAAAAAATAGCACACTGCGCTCAAAAGGTTGCCGACCCCTGTTGTACAGTAGAGGAAGGAATTCTGGTGACAAACTTGTCCATTTGGTTGTCCAATGCTGCAGTAATCCAAACAAATAGATCTCGCCCAGCAAGGTGATGGCTAGAGGCGAAATTTTTGCAATGTCGGATTATGACATCATAGATAAAAACCGAAGAAAACTTTTTTTCTTTTTTTGTTCAAAACGGACGTTAATAAAACTTTTACCAAACCATTCGTCAGAAATTTAATTCAACTATGACGTATTGCTGCGAAATTTGCGTTAAGTCGAAGTCCGCACACTTTGCTGTTGTTTACCGAGAAAGTAGGGTTTCTTCCAAACCGCAGAGGCACTGATTGCAGTAATTAGTAGCTACCCGTATAAATTTTCTTTTTCGTGTCTTCATTGCGCACAAGTTCTTTATCAATCACCGACGTCAACATAAACAGAGGTAGCATAATTATGCAGCAACGGTAAAGGGCATTGAACTTATCTTAAACCTATCGACCAAGAGCAAAATACAGTACTTTGCTGCTACGCCACACATAATCCGTCGTCGATCCTCGTGTCATTTTCCAAACCAGAAAGATTCTGCCTTCAATCTATAAGGATGCAGTGCCCATCACTCATCAAAGTATGGTTGTATATCAATACGTGCTGTGCCGCTGTGATCGCCGGTACGTGGGTCGCACATTCCTACGACTGCAAGATCGAATCAATCAACACATTCCAAAATCAATTCGAAATAAAGAAAATCCAACCAAAGTTCTTCCCAAACGTAATTGCAAAATTACTACTTCACTGAATCAACAAGACTGTGATTCACCTGTTGGTCTACACTTAATTCAAAATCCTGATTGTGCCTATCATATTGACCAGTTTTCTATTTTAGCCCAAGCTAGAACAATTTTCCTCTTGAGAACGCTGGAGGTAGCTTTCATAACTTTCATCAAAACGCTGAAACCTCTTCTGTGCCGTCAAAAGGAATTTTTCTACTCGCTGCAAATTCTCCGATAGTTGGATTCTAAAATTCATCCACATTTGACCAATCACAAAAGTCCTTTAACAACCAATCACAGCCCTTTTCCTTTTTCTCCTTTTTTGTTGCAGATTTTTCGATGAAGCTGATGATAATATATAGACCACCTTTTCCTTCTCAATTTGCTCTCGCGTTGAACCCTGATCAGAGAGAGACGAAAATGTTTGGTTCAAAAACAGTCTTTTTCAAGACTACCTAAATTTAAAAGATGTTTTCGGCGCTTTATAAATCTGTTTTATAAATCTTTTCCTAGATTTTTCAAGAAAAGAGAGCAGTTCACGGACTCTGCAGTGGCATTAAATAAAACAAAGAGACATATTTTAAAATCGCAATAACACTTCATGGACACCGTGTATTTTTCCAGAGCGCCAACTTACTAACTTTGAACGCAGTGTACGTAAAGAATTGTTTATCGCGACAATTTATCCACGATAACAGAATTATTACAAAAGCGATATCGCATATCGGTAATCGATAAATCAAAACTATTTTGAGCAATAACGATAATCGGTGAAAAGTTATCGCCGATAAATTATCTCCATAAATGCCCATCTCTGGCTGCAGTAAGTATCCCAGTAACAGAAATCTTGGTTAAAAATTCCGACATACAATCACTTGAAAATTAATTTGAGAAGACAAAGCATGTTGCACTAAGTTTACTGCTGAAAAATGTCCACGGTTAGATTCGAGCCTGTTTCAGGGCGACAGTAGCGCAAATCAGTTACCCGTAGTCCGGTGCTATTTCTTGCCGCTTTGTGCGTCTAGTAATACCGAAGTACCAATTCATCAACCTGTGGCGCAGTGAGAAATTTTGAAAAAGACGGGGACATAAATTGCAAAAGCCATCAAATGAGTCCGGTATATTTAAGTCACTGAATCAGCGACATTTCATTTTTTTTACTAAAAGGCAAAGTCATTAAAGGGGGGGTGCAATGTCTTCACCTCCCTTAATGAGCTCCTGGTATAAACAACTAAAATATTAAAAGCAATTCCCTACACAGAGACCTAGCAAGCAACACGTTACGCAGCTACATATGCACAGTGATGGTGAATAACGAGACAGTAGAAAATCGCCCGTCCCCTAGGGGGCAAGGAGACATTAAATACCGGCATCCCCCCAAAAAATTTATAAGCCGAATCTTCGACCAGAGTTTTCTCTATAAGAGTTGTCCGACTCTTTCTCATTTTTGTTTCTTTATTATAATGGTTACGCTTCAATACTAATAGATCAATTGTCTCACAGAAACGTCGCAGTGCATAAGATACAATAGCAGCAGCAGCATAAGAATGCAGCAATCCGGCAACTCTGAAAGTCTCAATCCAGTCTTGTAGCTTGCAGCAGCATTATTTTTTTATTTGCTTTGAAATCATAACATGAAATGGACGAATTTGTTTTTAAAAACTTAGTGCCAACAACTAGCAATGCTCTGCTACTGCGCCAAAGAAAAGCAAACTTATAGCCTACCCTGATATTTCGCCACTACTTTTCTTTGCATATTTAGCAAAAAATGCTTAACGCAGGTAGGCTAATACGCAGTGGTGTAAAAGAAAGTAACAGTAGACTTTTACACGAGCAGCTTTTTCGATAACGAATAAGCCTAGCATTTTCGATGACGAGTATTTTCAGCATAAAGTAACGCTACCCGAGCAGTTTTTTCTGCACAAAGTAGGTTAGTTTCAAATTTTGAGCCTTAATGCCGATTTTTTTAGTTAAAAGAAAAAAAATTGCGCTGGATAATTTGAGATCTTTGGAAGCTTGCACAGCACACATTATTAATATTTGACGAGCGCGTCACAAAAAATTTGTGGTATACAACAGCTTTTTTCAAAGCTATCGAGAGTATTTATGATAGAGGTTTTTCCAAATGCGAAAACCAGGGAGTCGAACCGAAGTTTTATCAACCGGTTTTACGCTAATTTGGTCGAACCTGAACCGTATTTTTCAAAATTTCAAAGAGCGAACCGGAACTGAACCGAATAATTTGAGTACTTGCGAACCTTAATCGAACCGATCAAAAAAGCGGCTCGCTCCGTGAGGTCACACGCGTCACTTTGATCGGCGTAACCGACTGACACTTTGAAGGTGGCTTATATTTAAAGAAATACAGTACTTGCACAGCACTACAAGCTGTGCATTGGCCCGTCAATGTGAAGATATGTTTCTTTATCAAAGATTAGGCCGCCGGCGTCGGAGCATAGTAGCAATTTAATTATCTCGAAACTGGCTTTACTACTAGTATTTTATGCATTATAGTAGCCTGTCAATGCGAAGAAAAATTGCTTTGTACGTTTCATTTTTTAAAATATGTTACTAGAATTATACCATTTCTAACTGCGAACTTGAACCGGAACTTTATAAACCGGTTTGAAATATTTTTTACTGGAGCGAACCCAAACCAGAGCGTTTCAATTTATCTGAACCTTAACCAGAACTGAACCGAAATTTGAAACCGCTGTTGAACCCAAACCGATTCTGAACCGTACAAATTAAACGGTTCGACTCCCTGGCGAAAACAGCTTTTTCAAAGCTATTCTGATGTTCCGTACTGATAACCTATTGTTCAAAATACTTGGCTAATTTTTCATTTGCACTGGCAGTGATGGGCACGATAGGCTAAAATTTTCTGTACTTAAGCAATAACGATAACCGATAATTTCAAAAAATCCCTGGGCGATACCGATTATAATCGGTAAATTTCAATTTCTTGAAGTGATATCGGTAATCGATAAATTCTTCCGATATATGTTGCATTAAATTTTCGATGTGTGTGACGAAGCTTTTTTGGAGTCAAATTGCAAAAATATTTTTCTAGATTTTTAAGAAAAGAAAGCAGTTCACGAACTCTGCCGTGGCAACAAAACAAAGAGACATTTTTTAAAATCGCAACAAGACTTTATGAACACTGCGTATTTTTCCACAGCACCACCTCACTAACTTTGAACACTGTGTGCATGAAGAATCGTTTATCTCGATAATTCATCGGCGATAACAAAATGTACTACAAAAGCGATATCGGTAATCAACAAATCAAAACTATATCACCGATAAATGCCCATCTCTGTGCACTGGTGGTTAAGCGAGTCTACTATTAAGATTTCAACATTCGTTTCATATGAATAAACATTCGTTCGTTTTCCGATTACAACAACAATTTTTAAGAGACATTTGCATCGCTTAATCATGTAGCGGTCGGAAGGTTACCACTTTATTGACAAAAGATCCCCGTGGGAACGTTTGAGTGACATTTTTTAACTGCAAATAAATTTACCGTGAGCATTTCGAATTTTTTCGTTTTGGTACAGAAGAGTTTCATCACAAAATAAAATCCAAAAAAATCAAGCCGTCATTATACTCGCGGGATTCCGCCAAAGCGTGTAACAAGTAGCGGGACCCCTTTCCGCCGCTGATCGCCCAGGCAACTCAGCTTCAAAGTTCGAAGAAAACAGCGCGGTGACGAGTCCCTGGCGATACTTTGTGCGATTTGACCGGCCCAGGGCGCGAACCCCAGACCTCCCGCATCGATAGCGATGTCGTTACAACTAAGTCCAACAAACTAAAAAGCATTTGACCTAATATATTGTCCAACCAGTTGGACAAAAAATTGAATTCAGTAAAACTTGTGCGATAGGTCCCCTACTTTCAATAAGATCCATAATTTTTACAGCTATGGTCTAATAAAAAATCAAAAAACAATTAATGTAAAATATTTTGCATTCAGAAAAATGTCGAATTTAATTTGGATCAAATTCCTGAAAATATTACTCCAAAAGTTTTGATGATAGAAATCAATTTTGATTTGAAATAACATTTAGACTGGAACTCTAGTCTATCACTAAATGCAGTTTGTGTCCAACAAAGGGTGTCTTAGTTACCCATGCTAATGTACAGCTATATAGACTACCTAATCACTAAAACTAGCCTTCACGTTATTTAAATCAGTTTTTGCTAACTAGGCTACATATCACTAAAAATTCTCTTGCAAATGTCTGTAAAACTATCCTTCACGTAATTGAAATCAAATTTAGCTAATTTGTTAGCTTAATTCCGGCGTTTGAAGGCTTTGGTCACTTTTCACAATGCAAGCTGAATGCAATCTGCTGAAATCGATCTATAAGTACTCATGCGTAAAAACGAAATCACGTGATAGAGTCGGACAACTCTAATAAAGAAAACTCTGCTTCGACCTAAATAACGATTTTTCAAACTTCGGTAACCGGAATTTTCGGTGAAATAGACACTTCGTAAGTCTAAAGCATGTCTAGATATCTGTGGAGAAACAAAAACAACTGAAAATAAATGCTCTGCATTTAAAGTGTTTGAGACGCACAGCAGTACTGGTACCTACCGTGACTACCGGTGCATTCGTGAATTAACCAGAAAGCTTGAAATCTTGGATCTAGGATTAGCTCTCACTGTCACAACTCTAGGCAAGTGCAAATTTGCCTGGCAGGTTTATCAGTTTATTGCGCTTAACCTTTTTCGTTGTAGCTACCAGCTGACCAGTACTGGGCCTTCGGACATTGTATAAATATTAGTATGGACCACAATTTTCTGAAAGTTACGACTAGTGAATTCGGATGAAGTGAACAATCGATCGTCAGTGTACACTCGACCATCTGCAACAATTCTTGTTCTTTGTTTTTCTAAGGGTTAACTCCAACTCTTAGTCGCTTGACACCCCTGAGGTCAGAGGAACGTGAAATAAGAAAAGTTGCAGATGGTCAATTATGCGCTGATCTGTAATAGTCAATTGTTCACTATCAGCAGATCAGTGTTCCCTCTAAGCAGTTAAGTGCAAAATTTGAGAAAAAATGAGAAACTTAGGACAAAATTTTTCAATGATTGCACATTGCTATAATAATTTAAAAGCAAATTAGGCCTACTTGAAAGGGCTCAAGTTTTTTTTTGTTAAATGAAAGTGTTTTACCATAGAAAGTTAGAAACTCTTATTTTAAACAAAAATTATTCCAGACCTTGAATTCCTTATTCACCCCATGACCCATCACACTTCCTTATTCACCCCATGCACTCTCCCACACCTCTCTCCCCACATCTTACCCCACAGTTTCGCTTATGTGGCGAAGTTACCAAGTAACTCGAAAAGCCCGATAAAATTTTTTACGGCAACCGGGAATTTAAAGTCTTGTTTCGGTGCAGGCAATGTAAATTTTCGATGTATGAAAGTGTGGCGAAGTTACCATGTGGCGAAGTTACTGTGGCGAAGTTACCATGTGGCGAAGTTACTGGCTACCGAATTCCATGATTTAGATGTTTGGGCAAATTTTTAGTGATTTTTATGTTTGGGCAAATTTGCACAAGCTAAAATCTTTGAGGGAACAGTGTTCGCTACACGCACAAAGTCTACTAGTCAGATTACTCAGATATCGTTATATATCAATTTTTGACATTGTTATGTTATGATGTCATGATTGGAACAGTCTATGCCAGTGTGTCCCTCTAGAGTGAGAAATTTGAGAATAATGCGAAATTTTGGGGCAAATTTTACTGATTTTGAACCAAACATATTGTAGCGGTTGCAGCACCTGTAGATAGACTAATCTGACTCCAGCACATACAGGTTTGCTACACAAAAGAGTTCTTTGTAAGGGAATAGCATAAAATCCACACTAAAACGTAGGTCCAAACACATCACTTATCATCACTTTACACAATCTTATTCAAATAGAATTGTGAATTAAACACAAAGATAGCGTTACAATATTCGAGCACTCTTTCATTAGACACAAGCATAATAGACCTTAATACCGGTACCTAACTGGCCTTATTCAAATAGAAACAGCTTTAACAGTAGGCCCTACACGCTTCACAACTAAGCCTTAACTAAACTAAACAGCTCTTGCATAATATAGAAGAAGAAGAACAATTCATTTGTTGCTAAAACACGTACAGAATATGTACATAATAACATAGAATCAGAATTATTTATATTAAGCAACAGGCAGCTGCGAAGGGACCACTGGTCTTCAAGTCAAGCAGCGACCATCAATCAGGACACACATGTTGGCAGAACTTATAAATAAAGAAAAAAAAAATAAATAATAGTCAAAACTAAACACTCACTGCTAGTCAATATGAACAGAAATCACACAATATTATACTCCTGCACTTTTCACAATATTATTACTGAACATACTAAGCACATGGTTAGGTTACGCTCGACTGATCTCGCTTATCACGAAGTCGGGCGGACAAAATTATCCGTCTAGAAGCACAATTACAAAGCAGGTGATCCTGATCCCTGCAATATTATAAAATGCAAAACTGAAAAACTTAAACAAAAAACTTGAATATTTCAATGCAAGACTGTAGCTTGTATCTTGGAAAAGCAAATTTAATGCAAAAACTTTGTAAAAGGGGTCCTCAAAGTATTAAATCTGTGGGCAAAAATGTCAATAAATTTATCATTTGGGCAAATTCGCACTAGTCAAAATCCTAGAAGGAACACTGGTCTGTGCTGGCATTTATTTTAGGCAGAGGCTAAGGTTACGTGACCGTAACATTTGTCTCTTTGATTATTTTATTATCCCTTCACGCTTCCCTGATTGTACGAGAGCGTGACGAAGTAATAAAATAAACTAAAGAGGCAAATGTTACGGGCCCGTAACTTTAGCCACTTCCTTTATTTTATTGGTCAGTCGGTAGCCACTGCTACCAGTACCGGTAGTGAATTGTGCAGGTCTTTGATATAAGAAACTGCATCACATTGCAAGTGTTTGTATAGAGTTTTTGAGTTTTGCCAAGTTGGATATTGTTTCACGGTATCATATCAATAGCAGATAGTCGACTGGTCAACTACTGATGTTGTTACACCATGATGATTGATGTCACAATTGCAGCTGTGTAGGGACTAGTTCTGATGGCCTACCCTACTTTTTCCCTGTTTATGCTATTGTTAAGTATCAGTCGTTGTTCATGTTACCTCTATCGTATAATCATACTAAAAATCAAAATTGCAATTGTCTATGCTGACGACTGATCATACATGTTGCAGTGTTCAACAAGGTTTCTACCTTCAACAAGCAAGAGAAATGGAGGGTTGTTTGTCAGTATAGACCAGTTCTGAATGGTTCTCAACCTTTTATGGTTTGTGGCCTCAGCCTCCTACTAGGTACTCTCAACATCTGTGACCTCTGCTCAACAATAACATTTTGGAAGTGTTTATTTGCTGTTAGCTGTAAAATACTCATTAACTAATTTTCTCAAAACCAGGCGTGTCGCGTGCGTACAGATGTAAGCCAATCAACAGTCATGCATATATACGCCTATATTTTATAGCCAATCAGTATTTTGCCGTTAATGGTAACCTCTCCTATGGATTGCCACCTTAACGTGGTGGGGAGGTTTGAGTTTTCAATGATCCTTAGAGCAACGCCGTCGGTAGTGTTTAATCACTTCCATCAGAGTCACCCATGGCGGTAAGGTCAAAGGAGAGAAACAGACCAAGTAGCAATCCAATGCTGTAGCTAAATGGAAAGTTGTAATAACAATATTCATGCTGCATCAGACGGCGCACAGGATAAAAAGGTCTGCGTTCGAGTTTTAGGCAGAGGGACTCGTTCGAAAAATAAACTACAGTCTCCCCCACAAGCTGATCGTCACCGGAAACCCACCAACGCAGTCGCTAAGCGTTTGGGAAGGCAAATGGGGGCAGTGCACAGAAAACCTACTCGAGTTGGACCAAACTGCTGGGATCTAGCTATCGGGAACTGAAACGTTTCGTCACTGACAGGAAAAGAGCAGGAGCTTGTTTGCGAAGCCCAACAGTATCGCCTTGATGTTGTGGGAATTTCATCAACAAAGTGCCGGGGTTCTGGAACTGTCGAGTTGAACGGTGGGTGGAAAATTTTCTACTCAGGTGTTGATGCAGCAATATCTGCTCAAGCTGGTGTTGGCTTACTTGTGAGCCCCAACATAGCTGAATGTGTCGTTGACTGGGTACCACTGGGAGGAAGGGTTTGTCTTTTAAAGCTAAGGCTGCAGGAGCGATCTCTGTATCTTGGAGGTGTACGCACCTATCATAAAATCACAGTACGAAGCCTTTTTGGAGGAAGTTGAGGTTGCATTGGGAAAAGCAACTTCATCAGAATCCCTTGTCCTTTTGGGCGATTTCAATGCACAAGTGGGCATCGACAATGCAACCTGGAAAGGTGTTATTGGGCAACATGGTGACCCTGACATTAACAAGAACAGAAGGTGTTTATTGCAGTTCTGTGCCACCAATGGGCTGTGCATAATGAACACATTTTTTCAGCACAAAAGAATTCATAAGTACACCTGGTACAGAGACTCTCTGGGACAACGCTCCCTGATTGATTTTTGTATCGTTTCGGCGGACTTGTTTTCTACTGTGTCTGATGTTCGTGTTAAAAGAGGGCTGAGTTGTCAACTGATCACCACCTAGTTGTCTGCACTTTGAAAGCTTTGAAACCCTTGAAAAAACGAAAGACTTTTCGACCACGAGAAACTTATCGAATCAAATGGGAATCATTGGCTGACAAAGAGGTACGAACGGGTCGAACTAAACACCGTATGGGACTGCATGGGCATCGTATGGGCCCTTATGGGACCGTATGGGCACTTATTGAAGGGTCGAACTAAACACCGTATGGGACCGTATGACCGTATGGGCACCCTAACCTAACCGTATGACCGTATGGGCACCCTAACCCTAACCGTATGACCGTATGGGCACCCTTACCCTAACCGTATGACCGTATGGGCACCCTAACCCATACGGTTTCATGAGTGCCCATACGGTTCAATAAGAGCTCATACGGTGCCCATACAGTCCCATAAGAACCCACACGGTCCCATACGGTCCCATAAGTGCCCATACGGTTCAATAAGAGCCCATACGGTGCCCATACAGTCCCATAAAAGCCCACACGGTCTCATACGGTGCCTTTACGGTCCCATAAGTGCCCATACGGTCCCATAAGTGCCCATACGGTTTCATAAGTGCCCATACGGTCCCATAAGGGCCCATACGGTTCCATAAGTGCCCATACGGTTCCATGCGGTCCCATACGGTGCTCATACGGTCCCATACGGTGTTTAGTTCTACCGGTACGAACTGCATTTGCAGCCAACGTTGCATCTAAGTTCAAAGAACTTCCGACCTCTACTGAAGACACTGAAACTGAGTGGTGTTTGTTTTGAACAGCAGTCATTACGTCTGCTACTAACTGTTGTGGACGTGAGCGTGTTGGAGGGATGAAGAGTAGCGAGAAAAGAACTCCTTGGTGGAAGCAAAAAGTTAAAGAAGCTATTCGTGCGAAAAAAGTGGCCTATAAGGCCTGGCTTGCAAATAAGTCATCACTTGAACTTCGTTTGCAGTACTCTGAAGCACGTAAGGCAACAGCCACAGAAGTTAAACTGTCTAAGGAAAGGGCCTGAAAGGAATTTGGAGAAAGGTTAGACGACGATTTCAAAACAGCAAACAAAGTGTTCTGGCAGACCATTCGCCGTTTGCATGGAAAAAGATTTCGAGCTGCTCTCTTTATCGAAGATTCAAATGGTGTGACTCTGAAAGATCAAGATGCTATTTTGAATCGGTGGAGAGACTACTTTAGTGATCTTTTAAACCCAGTTGATGCTACACCGATACAAATTCACAAGAAACAGGTTAAGGAAGATATTCAGATAACTGAAGCAGATGTGAATGCAGTAATCAAATCATTAAAAACTGGAAAAGCACCTGGTGAGGATGATATCAGACCTGAAATGTTAAAAGCAATGAACATATATTGTGTTCGTTGGCTGACTCGTGTTTGTAAGGTGGCGTGTAGTACTGGGCAAGCACCAAAGCAATGGCAAACTAGTGCGATAATACCGTACCTATCCACAAGAAAGGAGACAAAAGAAAATGCACCAATTATAGGGGCATATCTCTCATCAGTGTCCCAGTTAAGGTCTATGCCAAATGCCTTGAAAAGAAATGCAGTGAAATAGTCGAGCCTAAACTAACGGATTCTCAGTGTGGCTTTCGTCCTGGCCGAAGCACAATGGATCAGATCTTTGCCTTGCAACAAATCTTTGAGAAGTCGTGGGAATATGCAAAAGAGGTCAATGCATGTTTTGTTGATCTTGAAAAAGCATATGATCGCATTCGTAGAGACAAGCTTTGGGCGATGCTGTTGCAGTATGGCATTGATGGCCAGTTACTAACTGCCATTAAGTCGCTGTATGTGCATTCCGAGGTCTGTGTTCGTGTTAACAGTGCAACGACAAAACCTTTCAGAGTAAGTGTGGGACTACGGCAAGGCTGCTCTCTTTCACCTATTCTGTTCCTTGTTTATATGGATAGAATAGTTCAGAAAAGTGAGTCTTGTGGCCGAGTAAAGATCGGCGAATGCTCTGTACAACGTCTGTTATTTGCAGATGATCTTGTGCTACTCGACTCTACCCAAAATGATCTCCAGCAAGCTCTTGACAGGTTTTCGGATGCATGCTCTGTTGCCGGAATGAAAATCAGTTCAACAAAAACAGAAACCATGTGCCTGTCCAGACAACCAAAGCAGTGCTCTCTCCAAATTGATGGAGTACCACTAAAACAGTCAGAGAAATTCAAGTACCTCGGCGTCTCATTCACAAGTGACAGCAGACGAAATAGCGAATTGGATATCCGCATCGGAAAAGCAAGTGCAGTAATGCGCCAGCTCCACCAATCTGTGGTACTGAAACGGGAGCTTTGCACCAAGGCAAAGCTATCCATTTTCAGATCGGTCTATGTTCCTATTCTGACTTATGGCCATGAGTGTTGGATCATGAATGAGAAAGTGAGGTCTCGAGTTCAAGCAGCCGAAATGGGATTCTTGCGAAGAATTAGCAGTTTGACCTTGTTGGACAAGGTTAAAAGTGTAGATATTTATGAATCTCTAAACATCGAAGCGCTGCTTCTCCGACTAGAAAGATCGCAACTGCGTTGGTATGGACGTGTGACACGAATGTCCCAGGAAAGAACAGCCAAAAAACTGCTCTGTTCGGACATTACTAAATACCGCTATAGCACTAATAGCACTAATAGCACTAATAGGACTAATAGCACTAACAGGACTAATAGCACTAACAGGACTAATAGCACTAATAGGACTAATAGCACTAATAGGACTAATAGCACTAATGGGACTAATAGCACTAATAGCACTAATAGGACTAATAGCACTAATAGGACTAATAGCACTAATAGGACTGATAGCACTAATAGGACTAATAGCACTAATAGCCGCATTATGGGACTAATAGCAGCAATATGCATTGGACTAATAGCACTAATAGGACTAATAGCACTAATAGCCACGTTATGGGACTAATAGCAGCAATATGCCTTGGACTAATAGCACTAATAGCAGCATTATGGGACTAATAGCAGCAATATGCATTGGACTAATAGCACTAATAGGACTAATAGCACTAATAGCACTAATAGGACTAATTGCACTAATAGCCGCATTATGGGACTAATAGCAGCAATATGCATTGGACTAATAGCACTAATAGGACTAATAGCACTAATAGGACTAATAGCAGTAATAGGACTAATAGCACTAATAGCCGCATTATGGGACTAATAGCAGCAATATGCATTGGACTAATAGCACTAATAGGATCAATAGCACTAATAGCCGCATTATGGGACTAATAGCAGCAATATGCATTGGACTAATAGCACTAATAGGACTAATAGCACTAATAGCCGCATTATGGGACTAATAGCAGCAATATGCATTGGACTAATAGCACTAATAGGACTAATAGCAGCAATATGCATTGGACTATTTTTGTTTGATGCAAAGAATTTATGCATATCAAGAACTTGTACAAAAGATTCATTTGAAAAAATACTACCCTAATAAATACAGTATATAAAAACAAAAAAGAATCACATTTCACTTTGACGCTCACTGCTGGTAAAATAACATTTGCAAAGTGTTCCCAGCATTGTCCACGAACTTATTACTTTTAAAAATATAAAAGTATTTTTTTCACTTTTTTATCCAATATTAAAGAAAAATATGTATATATATATATATATCTAGTCCCTGAATTACAAATGTCAATAACAGCAGACAATGGCGTTAATGCTTTTGTAACGTTTAAATTGCTGACCAAACCATTACACATTCAAATTTGGAATGAATTCTCTTGAACCTGAGCTGACAAGAATAAAAATTTTCGGCAAAGTTTTCCCTGGGTTTTAAGTATTTTGTTAAAGCTGCAGTACGCTTCTTTTGTGTATTTAGCATCATGCATCATGACTTGTGAAGAAAGAAACAAGCACATCACTCCAGTAGTGTTTTAAAATGAAACTAGAACTTTAAACTATCAATAAACCTACTGGTCAACTAACCTAAACACACAACTCCATGCTCTCATCAAAAAAAGTCATCCCTTAATGTGGCCTAAAACTTTTTTACAGCAATAATTGGATTTAACCTACTTATCTTTCACTATTATGCAATAAAATTTGGTGATGCAAAGCAGACAAAAAGTTCTTGATAATGTACGCCACAAACATCTTCAGCATTATGCATTCTATGGCTTTCGGGTAACTTTGGGGGGACAATCAATTTTAAAGCTGTTTGCTCTTCATCTGTAAAAATAATGAAAGGTGTGAGCCGTATTCTTTTTGATAAAAACCTAAGTTGCAACTGCGCGCTTAATGTTACATACTATCAGA